>JAUIRK010000065.1:10000-610000 GCA_030549495.1 Nectonema munidae | reverse complement strand
ATATCCCGTATTTATGAGAGTGAAATCAATGCTGACCATATTTAGTTAGCAACGGAGAACATCCTTTTGCGAATTGAGCAAAGGATTAGGAAAAAAGCATAGGGAGCAAAAGAAAGAGCAAGAACATTGAAAGATAATATATATATGTATTATAATTTATAGACATTTGGAAAATACCCAATTACCATAAACAAAACTATAATATATTAAATTAGTGAAAAAAATTTGTGTGATATGAAAACCTAAAATTATTGATTGCCAAGGAAAAACAGTTTAATCCTTTTTTTAAAGTTTTTCAGAATTGTCTCTTCTCGAATTACCTCAGGAAGGGAGTTCCAAATCTTCACTGCTCGGTTTAAAAAACTATTTCTGTATGTGGCAGTATAACAACTCTTAATCATTATATTTTCTTCATTTCTTAAATTATATGTAACAAAATCTTTGGTTCGAAGAAAAAAAATTTTTTCAAATTTTTTCATTCATACATAGAAGATTGCAGTTGAAACCTTTCAATTTGTTCAAGATTCATAATAGAATATTTTTTTCTTACATAATTATCAGAAAAGTCTGCAATAAATCGAAGCGCCTTTTTCATTTTAGCTGCTAACCGGTTGAACTGAACTTTGGATGAATTTGACCAGATGAAGTTACAATATGAGATTTTTGAATGTATCAGTGCGTAATAAATTGTTATTTTCACTCTTTCGGATAGAAAATCTTTGATTTTCGAAATTTGTCCTAAAGTATATGATACATTTCGAATCACATTTTTATAATGAGTAGTAAAACTTAAATCAGAGTCAAGACTTACCCCTAGATATTTGAAAGAGTAACACCTCGTTAAAGGACAGTTGCCTATGTTAATAATCAAATCAGATTCGTGTTTACGTTTATTGAAAATAAGATATTTAGATTTTTTAATATTGATTGAAAGATTATGATATTCAGACCAGTTATATACTTCATTCAGAAAATTATTTATATGGTCCACTTTATTCAATAAACTTATACTATGATGTAGTATTACACAATCATCAGCATACATTGAAATTTTAAATTGTTCGATGCTTAACAGAAAAATATCGTTAACATATATTAAAAAAAAGAGTGGACCCAGTATCGATCCTTGCGGTACACCCTTTTTAACTATAAGTGTGTTTGAAACGCAGTTATTTAAAACAGTAAACTGTTTCCTATTATGCAAATAACTTTTTAATAAAACAAGAAATTTTCCTCTAAACCCAAGATTAAACAGTTTATTGA
Source organism: Nectonema munidae (assembly GCA_030549495.1). NCBI lineage: Eukaryota > Metazoa > Nematomorpha > Nectonematoida > Nectonematidae > Nectonema > Nectonema munidae. The sequence continues at coordinate 608,737 of JAUIRK010000065.1, read as the reverse complement.
TGAGTATTTCATGGTTTACTGAATCAAAGGCTTTCTTATAATCGATGAAAATGCACAAACTTTTTAACTTTTTATCATATGAAGATGAAATTCTGTCAACAATCGAAGTTAAGGCCTCTTCAGTCGATACACTTTTCCTGAAACCGAACTGATTGCAATCAATTAGTTTGTATCTATTAATAAAACTTTCCATTCTTTTACAAATAATTTTTTCAAACAATTTGCTGAAATAAGGTACAAGACTTATTGGACGATAATTATTTTTATCATTGAGATTTCCTTGTTTAAAGATAGGAGTAATTTTGCTTATTTTCATCATATCTGGAAAACAACCTTCACGATAAATTTTATCATAAATAACTTTCAAATTATTACTCAAATAGTAAGATAATATTTTACCTAGTTTGTTGGACACATCATCCCAACCAAAGGAAGATTTTTGCCTTCCTCTTTTTCCTTTTACCTGCTCATCGTATGCTTTCCTTATTTTCTCATATTTTTTCCTTCTCAGCACGTGTTCATTCCATCTCATTTTGTTCTTTTCGATTACATCTATCACACTCGTCATTACTTTTGTTCTTCGTCTTATTTCTTTATTCCTGATTCTATCTCTACTCGTTACATTTAACATCATTCTCAGCATTTTCATTTCAGACACTTCCAACTTGTTCTTTTCTTTCTTTTTCAGACACCAACATTCTGAACCGTAAGTCATGACTGGTCTCACTATGGCTAAATACACTTTGGCCTTCAGTTTCATTGACAGCTTGTTATCCTTTAAAACAGTCTTAACTTCTTACTCGCATTCAACCTCTACTGTACATCCTTACTACAACCTCCTTCCTTTTCAATAACTGACACTAAATACTTGAACTCTTGCACTTGTTTCAATTCGATCCCATGCTTATCACAGCGTTTTCATTCCTACAGACTTTCATCACTTCAGTCTTACATGAATTCAATCTCAGGCCTTTTCCTTCGAGACATTCTTGCCACATAAACAGTCTTTCTTGCATTTCATTTTGACTGTCTGCTATTATTATCAAATCATCAGCGAACAAAAGTTCCCAAAGGTCATCTTTTCTGATATTTTTCGAGCATTCATCTATAACAATTGCAAAAAGCTATGGACTAAGTCTTGAACCTTGGTGTAAGCCTACTTTTATATCAAACTGCCGTGAACATCCATTCATTATTCTAACCGAAGTCTTAGAGTTCCTGTATGTTTCCTGAATTAACCTTATAAGCTTTTCACTAACACCTTTTTCTCTCAAGCTCCAGTATACGATAACTCTTGGAACTCTGTAGCATTCTCTAAGTCTACAAAGCTACAAAATAAAGTAGTCTTTTTTCCATCAATTGTCTTACTATAAATATCGGATCCACTGTACTTTTACCATGCATGAAGACAAACTGATTCGAGTCTATAATTACTTGATTTCTAACGCGCCTACTCAAAATTATCTCTAACAGTTTCAATCCATGTTCTAGCAATTGAATTCCCCCGTAATTTTCGCAATTCAACACATCTCTTTTATTCTTGTAAATAGGAATAATTAAGCTTTTAGTCCATTCTTCCGGCATTCTTTCTTCCTTCCAAATGAATTCCAGCAAGCTAGTCGTCATCTTCAAACATTTTTCTCCGCCTGCTTTTATCATATCTATACTAACTTCACTGATTCCTGTTCCTTTTTTTTCATTTCTTTCATTGCTTCCAATACTTCTCTTCCAAAACTAACTCAAGACCCTCAACTTTTTCTCCTTTATCTGTGTGTTCATGGTTATTTTCAACATTTAGTAGCTCCTCAAAGTACTCTTTCCACCTGTTCTCAATTTCCTCATACTTGAATAAAATTTTTCCTTCTCTGTTTTTATAATGTCCACATTTCTAGCTTCTTGAATATCTCTTTGCCTAGAGGGTTGTCCAACCTATTTTCCAATTGGGCCAAATTGAAAGTTCCACACATTCTATCGGGCCAAATGAAAATTTTTTGAAAAAATAAATAAAAGTGAGATGCTCATGAGAAAAACGTATATTTATTAGTGAACAATTAAACTAAAATATATTTATTAATGTGATTTTTGAAATTGCTTGTTTTTAATAATCTCTTCAAGATCCAATTCAATTTTAGTGTTTTGAACACGCAAAATATTTCAAATGCAGATCTGATAGTCGATTCCTTTCGCTGCATTAGATATTTTTCATCGAAGAAAATATTTGCTCACAGCAATATGTGCTAGCCCACATAGAAAAGAATTTCATCGCATTATCACAAATTTTGGGAAATTCATGTAAAGTTACAATCATTTTATAAAAGCATGATAATTCTTCTTCTCTATGGATTTCCTTTAAATTTCGCCTTGACTGAATTTCTATCAGTTCTAACTGAAAAGAACTGTCAGCCTTTTGATATTCAACGTTGAAAGGATCGATGAAAATGTTCAAGTTTTGATTGTCATTCTTAAAATCTTTAAATCTAGCGTCAAATTCTTCTAACAAATTTTCTAGTAGTTGAACATATAATTTATCAACATCTGTTTTAAAATTCACTCTTTTCGAAAGTTCTTCAAAGTGTACAAAATTCTTTTCTTTGATTTGGCATATAAAAAGCCTGATTTTATTTTTGAAGCTTGTGACTCTTTCCAACATGTTTGAAATTAATTGATTTTTTCCTTGTAGTTAAATATAAGATTTGCTAGCAAGCCAGTTATATCAGTAAAGAAAGCCAAATGATCCAGCCATTTTTCGTCTTCCAAAAACTCAAAGTTTCGATTTTTTGACTTGAGAAAGAATTTAATTTCTGGTATAAGAGCGGAAAATCTTTTCAAAGTTGAAGCTCTGCTCAGCCATCTTACCTTCGTGAAATAAATAACATCTTCAAACTCACTTCCTACTTCATTTAAATAATTTTTAAATTCCCTGTGATTCAAACCTCGAGATCTAATAAAATTTACAGTTTTTACCAAGTCTGTCATGATGTGTTCCATTTTTAACTTTTGAGAGCAAAGTTGTTGTTGATGAATGATACAATGATAACTGATGATACTTTCATTTATATTTTTTTTTAAAGTTAGCAACAAAGCCATTTTTGACTCCTATCATAGATGGAGCACCATCAGTTGTCAACGAAACAATCTTGCTTGCATCAATATTGAACTTCTTCAAACAGTTTTTGACTTCATTCCAAAATTTCTATTTCTTCCAAAACTAACTCAAGACCCTCAACTTTTTCTCCTTTATCTGTGTGTTCATGGTTCCTTTCAACATTTAGTAGCTCCTCAAAGTACTCTTTCCACCTGTTCCCAATTTCCTCATATTTGAATAAAATTTTTCCTTCTCTGTTTTTATAATTTCCACATTTCCAGCTTCTTGAATATCTCTTTGCCTAGACTTTGCAAGTTTGAAAATTTGCCTGTCCCCATCTTTATTCCCCAGTGATTTGTACATTTTTTCTGTTTCATTTGCTTTCAATTCAGAGATAGTCCTTTTTGCTTCTCTCTTCTTAATTCTATATATCTGTTTATCCTCTTCTGACTTACTTTTTTTTGCCATTTCTTGAAAGCTAACTTTTTATCTTTCAATACTTTTCTAACCTCCTCCTTCCACCACCATGTTTCTTTTTGAGTTTTTTTAACCTTTTTTCTTTTACCCAGCACCTCCTTACTTGCAACCAACAAACTGTTTTTGAGGTGACTCCACATTTCTTCAATATCTTCATCTATTTGTTTTTCCATCAAACTTTTCTCAACTATTTTCTCGTATCTTTCCTGATTTTTTTTATCTTCGAGTAGCCATGTCTTAAATCTACCTATCTTCTTAACTTTTCGTTTTTTCTCTTTAGTTTAAAAAAATGTCTGAAGTTTATCTGTTTATTCAACAGAGGCGTATCCGTGTTGAGGAATCGGCGATGGAAGTAAACATTTTCTATGCCGAAAAAAACAGGATTCCTACGATTCTTGATTTCTATTTTAACCATTAAGAATTGAATATACTATTAGTCTTTTATTTTTTGCTTTTAAAGCATTAACATAATTTTAGTATATTTCTTTAATCAACTCGAGACGCTGGTGGCATCGTGGCTAGACCTCCGTGATTTCATTTCAAAGGTCTCGGGTTCGACTCCCGTTGTACTCGAAATAGAATTTGTTGTTATTTGATCTGATGACATCCTGTTGACGTCTGGAAAAGAATCCGGCAAGAAATGTACCACTATCCAAGTAATAAGTCCCTCAAAAAAACGCACCTAAAAAAAATTTGAACGGAAAATGTCTCTCCCTACTAATAATGTATATATTTGAAGTTATTATGCGATGATTTTTCTGCTTCATATCGCACTTTCCTTCACTTTTTGTTAATAAGGAATCTCAGCTTTGTGGTGCTGTTTCTGATCATGATATTGTAAATGTTGTGGCGCGAAGATTATTTTTATTATATTTTGATCCCTCGATCGCCACTAACTTCATTTTATTAAAGTTTACAACATTTGCAAAAAGCGAATTTATCCATACCAATATGCTTCACACAGCGGTTTCATTTAGTCTGCTTTTCTTGAGCAAGCTAAGTACGCAACAGATCCAATATAATGCCGTAGGGGTCTTGTCATTGTGATCTGATGGTGATATAACCTTTATGCGGAGTATTTATAACGCGCGTTTCGTGAAGGACCTACTGTGTATACGTGTATCATGGTTGTTCAGTAAAGAATATTGTCTATCCTTTTGTAAGCATGCATTTTATGATTTAGGTTATTCTTATCCGCTTCTTGCCCAAAGTCAACATTGAAAAGCCTGATTAGAGATCACAGATCATGAAGAGTGCTGAATTCTTTTCCAACTGCTGCAAAATGTGTTAGTGCTTCATCCATCTTTCATTTTCGTTAGTTCACGTAATAGCAGAAGAACTTCTCGTGTTTTCCATTTAAAATTTGTTTCGTCTTTTTTGCTCCCTCACTCAATTCCACACAAATACTTCATCGCATTCTTCAATGGCCAGCAAAAGACGTTTTTTATTTATTTTTTAATGCTTTGTGCAAATATGCGACCATTTTCAAAGTCCATACATAGAATGCATATTCCTTTTATACAACTTTAGAATTACTTGCTTCATGTGAAACATTTTTAAAAATGAAATAGAACATATATATGAGAATAATTTGATGTGGTTATAAATCAATGCACAAATAGTATGTATGTATTTATTTATGTCTACGTATACATTTCGTTATGATTTCACATATGGGTAATTCCTTCCATAACCAAAAGGGCACGCCTCTTTCCTGGCATGAACTTCACTTATATCTTACGCAATATATAAATATAATGAAAAAATGTCAAACACGTGATCTTACTTTCATTTATTCATTATGTGTGCATCACCTTAATTTATTTGAACGTCATTCTTTATTTCAAAATAAAGATGTTTTATTGCTTCTTTCTCCTAAAATATTTTCTTCAAGTGGCCTTCATGAGAAATATCAGGCTCTCGTGCTGTAGCTAAATTTTGCAACGTCAACATCTAAAATGAAAAAGCTCTGAGTCCAGCTTTGTTAAAATTATTTATTTTGTAAGAAGTATTCTTTAATATAAGTCGGTCTCGGTTATATAAGGAGGGTATATAGAAGGAAAATGTAATATAGCTGAGTGAGAGTTATCTAAGATTCTAGTGTAAATCTAAAGAATATAAAGCTACTTTTTTTAAAAAGAGATAAAGTAACTTTTGAAAAAATTATTTAGGATACATTTGGTTTTGAATGCCATTCTTTTGGCTTAACTAAAAAGATTTTAGCTAGACAATACTTTGAAAATCTTTTTAAACACAATGTAAGAAAGACACAAAACTATAAATGCAAACAAGTAAAACAACATTCTAATAAATCATGTGGAAGAAAAGAGATGAAAATTTTGCATTGCAACACAAAGCAGAAGCGTGTAAGCTGCAGGACTACTTTTTCAATGATCATCTAAAATCGACATTGACAAACGCCCTTCAAATATGGAACATGTCATCACACTTTTAACATTAGTTATTAGATTGAATTAACTTGTGAGTCAGTAATTTATAATTAAAGCAATTTTGGATAAGTATAATTTTTAAATGTAAAAGTCATATATATAATTAAAAATGGATTTTAAGTAATCTTATTTTCTAAATACGAAAGTTACTCGACAAACATTTCAAAAATAATAAGGCAATATTTATTTTAAATTGGCAAAATGTTAACGTAGTAAGCTGAGGATGTTTTGGAAGATGGCAGTCAACAACTCTATGCGAATCCATTTCTGTATCAGTGAATATGCAGAAGTGCAAGGTTACACAGAGCAACTTTGTTCATCAATGCTCTCATGTTTGTGTTTAATCTGCATGCAGGTGGCATATTTCAAGATATTCTCATGAAATGCTTTTTCCAACGTTGTAATTCTGTCAATCTTTGTATTTTGTGCTGACCTTTTCTAGATTCCCATCTTAAATGCTTGGAAAGGCTGGACAAATATTATTTAGCTTCACCATTGCTACCATGTTCTTGCCTATTCGCAACCATTACAAGACAAGAATTGTCAAAGATTGATTCTCTACCTTTTCCTTTCTTTTTTATAAAATGAACAATTTCAGAAAGCATTACATACGCGCATAGTGCCGGTTTTTTGCCCTGGTTTTCTTCCTCTGAAGAATTCAAAGGTTTTTACGGTTAGGTAGTGCTCTAGCGACGCGATTCTACGTGGTTAGTAATCAAGCTATCACTAGACAATAAGTTTGTTTCCCAAATTGGGAGCGTTCGCGTTAGGATTGTATCGTTCTCTCAGTTGTATTTATATATTGTCTCATAAATTCTTGTGAAATACTATATATAATAGAGCTATTCTTTTGTAACAAAGGCCGATTGGTGTTTAGTGGGATGGAAAGTCCAGTTAGACTTGGACTCAGCATTCCGGACGGGCCACGATATCCGAAAGGATGGGTGCGAACGTCACAAAACAACTTAACTTAACTATACGCGCATACTTCATCAAGGGCTTTTCGTTGCATCTTTACAGTAATTCCAGATACGTAAAACGTGTATTGATAAATTCTCGTGAAGACAACGAAAATTGAAAAGAGGCGTTACTGTCTAATATTTGTGATCAGCTATCCCAGTCAGCATAGCCAGTTCCAAACTTTTCAACATATCGCTTCTAACCTATCATTTCTAAAGTTTCAACGATGTATACAAAATGTAAAAAGAAGGAAAAGGGGGCTTGGATGTTTCAATACACATCATAATTTCGCTATTTTGTCCAAATTATCAAGAAAATATATTATGTAATCTTTTTATCCGTATAAAATTATATACTACAGTCAAACCTGTGTTAGCGGTCACCTGCGGCTACTGGCCAAAATAATTTCCCCGAAAGAAAAAATAGTGCTATATACCTTGCCTGTAGCGGTCACCTGTTCAACGCGGCCAGCGGCCACTTGTATTGCATCCAAAAACAGTTCTTTGACTCCGTATTAAAATTTGTCATACAATATTTCATTAAATTATATTTTTTGAGCAGAATTTGAGGTGTCCACTACGAGAACACAATTTCTGTGCTATAGCGCATTTTCAAATCCCCTAATTAAGTTTGGAATAAATCAAAAAAGTTTTAAAGCTCTGCTAAGAGGAGGTCAGAATTCGATGTCATTCTTTCAGCTTCAAGCTTGGATATTGTGCGTGTGCAAACATTGTCACAACATGGAGCTTGCAGCTTACGCATTATTTTACAGTTATTAAATTGATTACTTATGTTATGACTTATGAATCACTTATCAATCGATATTCAATAAACCTGTCAAACTAGTCTTGTCAACTCACTTGTGAGAGCTGTCAAAAGAAAGTCATGAAGCATGCGTAAATTTATTTCATTCTCAATCAGCATCTCTTTCGTCTTAACAAATCATAGCTAGTACATAAATCGTATTGATTGCATTTTCTTTAACACATCCCATCTCATTCATTTTCATTGCGTGAGTTTGCCATGGCTCCAGGTCGCTTTCCTCTTTCCTTGGAGAAAAAGATTGAGGTCATCAAAATGCATGATCAGTACAAGATGAGTGCCCGCTCCATCGCCGAGAGGCTTAGTTTCCAAGGTCATCGTTGTGGTCGAACACAGATTCTCAACATTATCAAGCGCAAAGCTGAGTGGTTAGAAGAAATTGGAAGTAACGTGCTTCTCGATCGGAAGAGGAAAATAAGGAAGACCGCCAACTATGAACTAAACATCGTACTTTACGAGTGTTTTAAGGACACAACAGCACGTGTGCTGCCAGTTAGTGGACCGCATTTGCAAGAGAAGGCTCAAGCACTCGCAGTTGAACTTGACCTGAAGAACTTCAAAGCTTCCAACGGATGGTTAGAGGCATTTCGGCTACGTCACAATATTGTTTTTGGCAAGATGAATGGAGTAAGTGGTGGAGTGGACAATGCTGTTATCAAAATTACCAGAACTTTACGCAAGCTACGAGCTCTGCAATATTTACAACATGGATGAGACGGGTCTCTTCTTTCGTCAGTTGACTCAACGCTTCATCTGAAAGGTGCCGATTGCTCGGGAGGAAAAAGGTGAAAATGGCGTATCACTGCCATTTTATGCGCAAATGCCGCTGGAGACAAAGAACAGTTGGTGTTTATTAGCAAGTCAATCAAGCCTCGTTGTTTTGGACAAATCAATAGGAATGACCTCCCGGTTGATTATCACGCCAACAAGCGGGCATGGATGACAAGTAATCTCTTCGAAGCATACATGCGTAAGCTGGATGCTAAGAAGGGTCGACAAAAAAGAAACATTCTCATGATCCTGGACAATGCTCCATGCCATCCTCAACTTCATCTGAAGAACATTAAGCTACTCTTTCTGCCTCCCAACACCACTTCTGTCACTCAGCCCATGGACCAGGGCATCATTCAAGCAACCAAACTAAAGTTCAGGAAACGTCAGCTGAAGCATATTATTAGCCAGATGGAGCAAGATCCTGCGATGACCGCACCAGATCTCATGAAGAAGTCCGACCTCTTGCATCTCATTTACAGGATTAGTAGATCATGGTCGGATGTAGATCCTAACACTATCCGGAAATGTTGCAGCAAATGTGGCATCGGATCTAAGGACTCTAATACAGAACATGCTGAAGAAAATGCCAATGAGCTCGAAAATGTCTGCAGAGAGCGTCTTCAAGTAGCATTTCAAGAACTTGTTGAGGTTGATGCCTGTCTGGCCACGACGAACAATGAGCCAGTTTCGACCTTGAAGGACTATCATCAAAGAATCGTTAGCCAAGATATAGTCAAAGACAGCGACGATGAAGAAGTATACTTAGCAAAAGGACTATTAGCAAAAGGCATGGAGATATCTTGCGCAGATGTGAAGACTTGGAGGATGCCATCCTGAATGAGCAGCAAAGTCAGAGGCAGCAAGCAAAGCAGAAGACGATATTAGATTTTTTCAAGATGACGTGAAATTCAAATCAAATTGTTTTCATAAATTTTGTTAAAAATAAAATTGTAATTAAATTCGAATAAATTGTTATTTGTAATAAATTGTTTAAATAATCAATCTCCACAATTTTTGTTTTTTTTCTGGCTAAGGTTTGCTACAATGCATGCGCATACACTTTTAAAAGTTAATACAGTATAGTATGTACGGAAATTCAAATTGGTGGACAAACTGCGTATAGCGGCCACCTGTCTATAGCAGTTGCTCTTTTTGTTTCCCTTGAGTGATCACTACAGACAGGTTTGACGTATTTTAATTTATAAAGTGAGACTGATTTATAATTAAATTAATTTTGTATAAATCTTAATCCTATTAGTGCTGGGCAAAATTTGTCCGCTCAAGTGCTGGAAGAGGGGGCTTTTTACTTTTCTTTATGCTGCCAAAAAGCATGATAAAAAAACTTCAAGCTGAAAGCCATCAGATTCAGCTCTCAAAAAATGAATCGGTTTAAGAGACTTCATTTGATCATACTTGTGACAATCCTTTCATGAATGATAGTTCGGAAGAAAACGATTCTATTTTATGATTTTTTGCATCACACTCGTCTTATACAGACTTTTTAAATTTTTGAAAATTAAAAAAACCAAACGAATTAAAAATTTCCTCAAATTTTTTGTCAGATTCATCTTTCAAATCTCCCATGATTATTCATTATTATGTTTAGAAGCTATCTAAACTTGTCCAAAAATAAAAAATTGAACTTTTGTAAAAAATCAACCCGCCCTAATCCGCATTCGCTAAATGTCAAATTTGATATCTAGCTTCCGCGAATACAAAAAATTTAACTATCAACTTTACTGGCAAACTTTACTGTATCAGTGTCATCTTTACCATAACCTCTATAAAAAAGAGGAACGCATCTTCAACAGTCTTTGTTTAGATTTGGCGTGGTAAGAAGGATGATTATTTTTAACATGATCCTTACTACTAGGTAATGTGTTTTTAGATTCAGGTTTTCAGGGGGGGGGGGGGAATCAATTAAACATCATGCCAAGCTGCTCTGAAATTCCTATCGAACATATTTTACAGACGATGCGTGAGAGTTATATAGTAATAGGTCTGCATCAAATTTGTTGTCAGTTTTCTATACAAATACTGGGTCAAATTTTGATGCTGATTTCGAATATGTAACTCATTTGGTTTGATTAGCTCTACTTTTTTCGTAATTCAATGATTTTTTTAGCTTTTTTGTCAAATAATAAAATTATTTTTGTTTTAGAATTAAATATAAATGAATAGAAAGTGTCTAAACGATCCAAACCGGTTCTGTTATATTTGCAGAAAAGTAACTTTTCCATACCATGTGTCAAAAATTACAAAGTTTGTTAAAAAATCCTATCATGCATATTTTGGTGCTAAGCTGGGTGACCAGGATAAGGCATTTGCACCTCATATCACCTGTCGAACATGTGTTGAAAGCTTGAGAAAATGGGGAGATATATTGTTATATTTATATTTGTTATATTTTTATTGTTATATTTGTTTAACAAATTTGAAAGGTATTAACAAAAAGAAAAAAACGTCAGTTATTTATCCAGATGTGAATTCTGCAATAAAACCTGTTTGCCATAGTCCAGATGTGCCTGTACCACCTCGGCCCTTAAATATAATTGCTTGTTCAAGTTCAAATGACAAAGATTTTGACAGTGATGATTCATAATCAGACAAGTCTTTTACTTGTGATTCTGAGAATTCTGAGAAAGTAAAAATAAACTTGAAACAAATTTTTAACATTTTTTCAAAATATTTTTCATTTTCAAACTGAGCCCATCTTAAAGAAGCCCCTATTTTTCTCAGATATTAATAAGTTTTTATAAATATTTTTAATGTTACATATATATTTCAACTATGCTGAATTCAGTAGTGATGTCCATTTTTTATCAAAATCAATCAAACCTGTCAAAAAATTGATCTAAATGTGACAGCTCATCTCAAAAAGGAACTTTTAATCTAAATAATAATAATAAAGTTTTTTACACATGTATACCTATTTTCAAATATGCTGAATTCAGTGGTGATATTCATTTTTTAGCAAAATCAATCAAACCTGTCAAAAAATTGATCTAAATGTGACATCTCATCTTAAAAATAAACTCATTATCTAAATAATTATATAATGTTTTTACACATATATACCCATTTTCAAGCATGCTGAATTCAGTGGTGATATTCATTTTTTATGAAATTCAATCAAACCTGTCAAAAAATTGATCTAAATGTGACAACTCACTCAAAAAGAAGCTTTTTATCTAAATAATTATATAATGTTTTTTACACATATATAGTATATACCCATTTTCAAGCATGCTGAATTCAGTAGTGATATTGATTTTTTATGAAAATCATCCAAACCTGTCAAAAAAATGATCTACATATGACAGCTCATCTCAAAAAAGAAACTTTTTATCTAAATAATTATATAATATTTTTTACACATATACACCAATTTTCAAGCATGCTGAATTCAGCGGTGATATTTATTTTTTTTATAAAAATCAATTAAAGTTATCAAAGCATTGATTTATATATGACAGCTCATCTTAAAAAGAAACTTTTTATCTTAGTAATAATATAAAATTTTTACACATATATACCCATTTAAGCATGATTAATTCAATGGTGATGTTCATTTTTTATGAAATCAATAAAACCTGTCAAAAAAATCGATTAAACCTGTAAATCAATGTCAAATATATAAACATAAAAATAACTTCTACTTGCAGTTTTTCTCTGGTAATTATTTTCTTAATTTATTTAATAAACCAACTTTAGGTGTTTAATTCACTCAAAATATTTCATTCTACAGTAACTTATGTAACTCGATAGGACCTCCATTATTTTGGCTACAAATTCGTTATCGGCTCGTAGTCTCTACGTCATATTATAATTTACAGTATGTAATTTTGCCATTCATTCTATGATGATCCTTTCTTGGTACCTCTTTTTTCATTAGAAATTTATATTCTTCAATGTGTGTTCGAAAAATTTTTTAAAAGGATAAAATTACGTTTTTCCTCTCTCAAAGCATTCTGATTAAAGAATCTTCTTGATGATCTTAGACTTGTTTATCAGTATCGTGTATTTTATTATCAGGCCAGAATATTTGTAAACCAATCTCATTTCAAAGGATTTTTTCTGATGAATCATTCGTGATGTTCATTGTTCAATTACAAAACGTTGTCCACGTTCTTCATCTAAAAAATTATCTCTTTGACGCAAAAGGAAAAATGAACAAATTCAATTTAAATTAAAAATATCTTGATAGTGACTAAATTCTCACATATTGGCATCTGTGCCATTTTTGATAAATCTGATCTATTCTAAATTTTCAGATCTCCTACCCATCTTAGCTAAATGTTAATTGTAATCCTATATGATAAGCTATAGATTTAAATATTTTTCATTTGTAAAAGAGGAACTTCTTTTTCACAGTCAAAATCTTTTTTGAAGCACCTAATATTACATAATTAAACCACTTCCTAGTTCATTAGAACATTGTAGATCTTCCATTTAGTCAAGATACATATTTTTTTTTAATTATTTGTTTTGATCACATGTTATCTTTTCAATTAGTTTTCAACTTGGTTCCTTCTATCATACAAATTTTCAAAAGATTTTATAATACGTTTGTTTTTTTTAAATAAATATTTCATACCTAAGATGATTGTAGAAAGTATTATAAGCCAAAATATACAAAAAAAAAGTATATTTTTACTATACACCTAATATGCAGCGATTTTTTGAAAAATTTTTACAGTACTGATTTTCAGACATACATTACTAATTCAATTGCCACTTCGAGATATTTTTTAACCGTATTATTCAAAATCCAGTACAGAAATAAAATAAGAATAGTCCATTGGTATAAAACAGATATTTTATTTTTTTGAAAATATTTTTGAAGACAGTATCTAGAAGTATACCGCAAATCTGATTGAAACTTTCAAATATTTTAAAACCATAAATGCCAAACCTGAGTCCAAAAATGAAACCAGCATCTTCCATTTGGCATTAAAACAGATATTTTATTTTAATTTCAAAAATATTTCTGTAGACATTAGACGTAAATCGAACATTTGATTGACACTTTCAGACATTTAAAACCTCTAAATGCAAAAAATGATTTCAGAAATAAAAATGATCATTGTCGAATTGGTATTAAAACATATATTTCATGTAAAATTAGAGAGAATATTTTGGGATATAGTTTTCAGACATAAACCGCAAATTTGATTGACACTAGCAGTAAAACCTCTAAGTGCGAAAACTGTGTTCAGAAATGAAATCATCATTATCTATTTTCTATAAAAACATATATTTCATGTAAAATTTAGATCAATATTTTTGGAAACAATTTTTAGAACTAAACGCAAATTTGATTGATACTTATAGGTATTTTCATATTCAAACTGCAAAAATTGAGTCCATAAATGAAACTAGCATGGTTGATTTGGTATAAAAACATATATTTAGTTGTAAAATTTGAATGAATGTTTTTGGAGACAATTTTTAGAAGTAAACCGCAAATTTGATTAACACTTATAGCTATTTTGACATCCTAAACGTAAAAAATGAGTCCAGAAATGAAACCAACATGGCCGATTTAGTATAACACATATATTTCATTGTAAAATTTGAAGGAATGTTTTTGGAGACAATTTTCAGAAGTAAACCGCAAATTTGATTAACACTTATAGGTATTTTCAGATCCTAAACGTAAAAAATGAGTCCTGAAATAAAACCAGCATTGCCGATTTAGTATTATATTTTATGTAAAATGTGAAGGAATGTTTTTGGAGACAATTTTCAGAAGTAAACCGCAAATTTGATTAACACTTATAGGTATTTCCAAATCCTAAATGTAAAAAATGAGTCCAGAAATGAAAACAGCATGAACGATTTAGTATAAAAATATATATTTTATGTAAAATTTGAAGGTAAATTAAATATATTTTTGATCAATCAAAATTTTGATTGACATTTTCTAAAAAGTAGCCATGGTTATTGAAAAAATTAAATAAATAAAGTGTTATGCGTTCCAAACTGTATATAATTATAAATTTTCAAGGTATTATATAATATAGATCCTAAGTTAAGAGGTTAAGTACAGATAATGTCAAAATTTTGCTGAAAAATTTTAATTTTTGATTTTGATTGACAGTTTTGGACATGAAGGGGTCTTTCAACTACCATGAAAATGGTTTCAAAAGATGCAGCTAGCGATTTTAGGAAAAGTCACCAAATTTGAAGGGATATGATTCCCCAATTTTCTACAATTAATTTTTTAGTGAAGGGGGGGGGGGAGATAAAAATGTGTAAAACTTAAATAATTATTTCTAAAAGAAACTGATTTAATAATTGATTTAAAATTTTTAGTGTTTTTTGCTTAGCGATTTTCAGTGAATAGAAAATTAGGGTAGCGTTGGATGCCAGTACGAAAATTTTACAGTAAACGCGAATCCACGTGTCTTGCTTGGACTGCTTCTTTTTTACACGCCCCAGGGAAATATTAAGCTGAGCTTGTCTAAACTAAAAGTAAACATTTATTTTATGGAAGTTTTTCATTACTTCACGATTAATCATTCTGAGCTGAACACACTCTGAAAGGAAGATAGGAAGGGGCTGATTCATCTTGCAGCTCTGGAAATTATATTTTGTCTGGAAGGGAAGCAGGTGTTGTAGAAAAGCAAACAACTGTAGGAATTTTCATTCTAAAAGCGCCAACACAGGAGTAATGAGGAAATTTGTGCACATCATCATCATCATGGCATCGTAATATTTCAAACAGTATACCTACTGAACCAGTAAGGGACCGCCTGCACCAATTTTATAGGAGGGGCTTAGATAAGTCCCCTCAGGTAGGGAGAGGAAGTCTTGCTAGCCTTCCTCAGAAAGATACTATTGATTTAGATGAGATGGTGTAAACATCTCAGATAAGGATGTTAAATTATACATCCTTATGAATTATATGAAAGATAATACCTGAAATTTTTTTTTATTTTAATTTTAATATTTATTTTTTTTTTTGGGGGGGAGAGGGAACCCTCCCCAAGAGAGGGGGGGGGGGAAGGTCTCCTTCGGGGGGGGGGGGGGGTTTTGAAAACCCCCCTCAAAGAGGGGGTTAACTACATTAACCTAAAAACTTAATAGTACTATTTAACCTCTGAGGAAGGCTAGCAAGACTTCCTCTGAGGGAGGCTATACAGCCCCCTCCTCCCCCTGAGGAGAATTAGCTCTCCTCCTACCTTCTCCTTTCCTCTAAGGCAGGGGATGGCGCACCACACTAGAAGGAACAGTAGCACAAGTCGTGTAGGGTTGAGTCTATACACCTCCTCCCTCGGGAAGAGGCTCCTTCTTAAGACAAGGGCTGCAAGTCTACCTCTGGTACTTTATACCTAAGTCTAGATTTCTTATCTAGATCCTTCCTGTCTTAGTTTAGACAGATAGGCTGTAGTTTAGGTTAAGTTAGATATCTTTTCTTGTGGTTACTTAAGCTTATCTTAACTTGCTTAACCCATTTACGACCAATGTTCCTATTTTGGAACATAAGTAATTTCATCTTCGTCTGCTTTTTTCAATGAATTTGAATATAAATCGTCTGCGTTTTTTAGATATCGTCTGCTTTGCTTGGTCTTAACTTGCTTAAGTTATTAAAGTCAACCAATCATCAGGATATTAGGTATCTCTATTTTGTATTCTCTTTTTGGATAATGGTCTTAGGTGTGAGTCTTAGTTCTTTAATTCGGCTTCAGCAGAGCTTTAGTGGCTCTTTTCTTTCTCCTAACGTTTTAAGATTTTAAGCATGCAAAGTCTGTTTCTTAATTAAAAACTAATTAGACAATAATGAATCAAAAATAATTCCTAAAATAAGACTTTTATTTACTTACAACAAAGGTAGAACATGAAGTTATTTTGGTCTTCTTGAGTTTTTTGACTATATTGACTTTTATTCGCCCTGGAAGAATTTTTTCTCGAAAATTTTTAAAGCATCTTTTGTTCGAAATTTTTATTTTAATATTTTCCTTACTTTTTTTCAACAAGCCAATTAAAACTAAATTTTGCTTCTAGAGATTAGAAATATTATAAAACTTTCGAAGAAGAGTCGGGTGATTGATGGATAAGATTTAACTGATGAATTTGGAGAAAAATAGGATAAAGTAAAAAAAGCATAGCACGATTTGGAAAGTTTGTCTATCTTATCGACCGACCACTAATTTAACCCTAACAGTGATGCGGGGGGAGGGGTGTCTATTTTAGCCCCCCCCCCCTCAACTAAAATTTCTCTTGTACCAAATTGGCTACATCTTTTGCTACCATACTTCTTGACATTTCGTAAAATTGATAGCTGCTTTTGATACCATTTTCATGGCAGTTGATTGACCTTTTCATGCCTAAATCTGTCAATCAAAATCAAAAGTTTAACTTTTTCAGCAAAATTCTGACAGTATCTCTAGTTAAGCTTATAACTTTGGTTCTATATTATATACTCGTTTGAAAATTTATAAATATATACAGTTTTGAACACATAACATTTTATACTTTAAATTTTTTCAAAATCATTGTTACTTTTTGGGAAATGTCAATCAAAATTTTGATTGATGAGAAATATATCTAATAAAATATACCTTCAAATTTTACATGAAATATATTTTTTATATCAAATCGGGCATACTGATTTCATTTTTGGACTTTTTTTGTAATTTAGAAATTGAAAATACCTATAAGTGTGTAACAACTTGCGGTTTACTTCTAAAATCTGTCTCTGAAAACATTCATTCAAATTTTACATGAAATACACACATTTTTATAAAAAAATCAACAATGCCAATTATAGATTCTTTTTGGATTTAGAATTTGAAAATACTTGTAAGCGTGAATCAAATTTGCAAAGCAGATGTTTTACACATATGTACCCATTTTCAATTAGGCTGAATCCAACAGTGGTGTTTATTTTTTATAAAAATTAGTCATACCTGTCAAAAAATGATTGACATATGACACTTCAACTGAAATAAAGGACTTCATGATTAAATAGTTATACGTAATTTTGTCACAGAACAAATAGAATTATAAGTAGGCAAAACAAAATTGCATAAAAAGAAAATATAACTGAAAAAGATATAGAACTAAAAACGGGATTTTATGCCGAATTAAAAGAGGTGATTTTTTTTAATGAAATTAATTAAATACAAAACAAGGACTCTGTAGAGGCATATTTTGATGCGCATCATTTTATTTGAAGGAGAAAGACAGTTCGTTTATACCAACAATATCTCGAAACAAGCTGAATTGGTCAATTTAAATAAATTTCGTGTTTGGCCATTTTGAGAAAGTTTTATACGTATAATCAAACAATATACAAATGAACGAAGATGATAAAGTTGAAACATATTTAATAATTGCTGGCAGTTTTTTAAAAAAAAGTGAAGGATCTCCTTTATTAAAAACTGTCAAGGATAATAAAAATAGTTTAAAAAAAGAGAAAAACTTTATTCGAAAATTTGTCTTTTTGATAATCAAGATTCAAAAAAACATTTCCATTCAAAAACATTTAAAAGAAATTTACATTTCTTGGGTTTTCTTATTATTAAAAGCAAAAATAGTACCTGCATTTATCTTTTACGTATCGTAAAATTGCACCATTATAAAAATGGTATATTCCAACTTGGAGATATTACCGTGACTTAGTTGTTTAGCTTGAATGATAGATTATACACACACACACGACAAATAATTAAATAACGTTAAGTTCCAATATTCCCCGTGATGGAACTTACCATGGTGGAATATTCCGTGGTGAAAATTAACGCGTTGGAATGTTCCTTGTTGGAATTTACCTGGAACCCTTCCAAAAGAGTCATCTGAAAACAAATAGTTTATAATCATATTCTGCAAATATCTCTGCAAAATTAACTAATATGAAGCGCTGACGAGATAAGCGTTAGTGTACGTGGCATTAAAAATTAAAAAAAACATTTTACAATCATTTTAAAAACAGTGATAGATGGCGTTAAAAATCTGCCTTTTTTTAAAACATGAATTTTTTATATCCTTGCTGTTATTATTCATTCTTTTTTTCTTTTCACTGATTTCTAAACATTTCAAATTTCGAATTTTAGGGCCCGAAACATTTATAAGATTAAACGATTTCGAAGAAAACACCCTGTTATTTCAGTGTGAACACGATCGTGTTCAAGTGGGCTGATGAAAAATTCCAGTAAACCATTTGATATGCTTTCAAATCTGTCCAAATTTAAAATAACTCTTCCACAAGGTTTTGAAAAATCTGAAGTTTTTTTTTCATCCTTTTTAGATATTGTAAATAAAAGTGAACTGCAATGATCAAGCTTGTTTTTTATTACAGATTTTAGGTTAGTTTGATTTAGATATTTCTTCACAGTTCTAATACTTCTAAGAAAACAAAGATTCAGTCAAAATATCATAAAAAAATATTATCATTAGTTTGTATAAGTAACTTAATTTAAAAAACACAATAAAAGATTATTTGTTTTTTTTAAATGAAATATTTGTAATCAATGAGTATACTTTGATTTTTCTGCCAGGGCGAAAATAATACAAATTTTCAAATTTGTAATTGCTCTATTTTTTATTCAACATAAAATTTGGGAATTTGACGCATTTTTGAAGGGATGTGGTTGATTTATTTCGAGATAAAATATTCTATCTAAGGTAGAGCTTTATGCCCTCCCATTTACTTCTACGACTTAAACTTTGGAAGTTAAGGTCTTTATAATAAAAGTTACATTGAGCATCGTTTTGAAATATTACGATGCCATGATGATGTGCACAAATTTCGTCCTTACTCCTTTGCATGCGCTTTTAGAAAGAAAATGTGTACATTAGTTTGCTTTGTTTCTTCCACGTGGCGGCTGGCTTGTCTTTACAAATATTACTTCTCATGGTGCAAATTGAATCAGACCTCTTCCTATCTTTCCTTCAGAGTGTTCAGTCCAGAATGATTAAACGTGAAACGTTGAAACTAACTTTCGTGAAATACGTGTTTACATTTAGCCTAGATAATCTCAGGCTGAACATTTCCCTTGGGTATAAAAGGCAGGAAGCCACCCCAGGAGACATTTTCGCCTGAAAAATTTTCCTCTTCCCAATATTTCCCTCTCTCTAAAAATGCTCAATTCAAAAGTAATTCAATTCAACTCTTACATTTTCATTTTGCCTCCGAACGAGTTTTCTTATCAAACTTTGCCCATACAAAAAAATTTGTTTAAAATTATGCATTGATTCACAAACCACATTGGAAGACAATTTCTCACTCAGTTAAAACTTGATTTAATTGTTAAACGAAAGTTAATTTCTTGGGTCTTTTCGTTTAGACGGCCACATCAAGTAATCAGCATTTCGTCTGCCTTTTATAGTTATGTCCAGCTTGCTCTAATATTAATAACTCTAATTACTCTAATTAATTAATACAATTAACTATAAAAGCCAGACGAAATGGTGATTGCTTGATGTGGCCGTCTAAACGAAACGACCCATTTCTTTGATAAAAATGAGGTTTTGTCGAAAAATAGAAAACTTGAAAATTTTAGTGTTTTATGTATATTGAATTCTTTTCGAATATTGTTTCCGCTCTTACAAAAGCTTATTTTTAATGTTGACAGCATTTCGTGCTTCTATTGACAATTAAACAACTTGCAATGTACATTTTAAACCAATTGTTTTGACTTTTTTCAAACTCGTCGTGTTTTTGTCGACAACAAAGAACCTGAAGTTTTTATAAAAAATATTTTTGTTTCTTCACCAAATGTTGTTTTTATGAGGTAAAAAATGCAAAACTTGCATTTAATATTTGTTAATAAATTTTTCATTATTTTTTTAATTTTTATTTGAAGAAATTCCAGATAATTTTGATATTTGATATATATATATATATACGTCAATTGACGTATTCGGACCTTTATGGTGAATTTTTTTTGGTCCTTCTAGTGTTAATTGGACCAGTAATTTTGATGATTAAACAAAGCACATTTGTATTTTTTTTAATATACTAAGTTTATTAGTAAATATTACTAATTCTTATTTTATTCTGTGTTGTGTAGAGCAATAATCGATTGATTGCTTTTTGCCACATTTTTTAACCCTTTAAGGGCGATAGGACATATATGTCCCAAATTTTTGTTTCAAAAATAATGTCATACAAACCAAATTATAAACTAGGTTTTTCAGTTTGTTCTATTCATAACGATGTTTTAAACATTTAATTATTGTGTATTATTTAAAAAGCATAAGTTTTATATATTAAAACCTTAATCAAAACTTCGATTTTTATTGGTTAATCTTTGTTAACCGAAAAAAAGTTCAAAAACAATTTTTTTTTGTAAAACTGTTTGTAATATGTGTTACGAACAAACCTTCACAAGAGTAATTCAGTTCATGAAGAAAAAAAAATGAGATGTTATCTTGCAAATTCCTTTCAAATATTGTGGGACATATATGTCCCTATCGGACTAAAAGGTTTTTTTCACAAAACATAAAGTTTCTCGTTCTCTTAACGTTTTTATTTGAAAAAGAGAACTTATTAATAATATAAGACGTATACATATATATTTTTAAATGGCATTTATATGTAAGCATTACTTTTCGCATGCGCATGTAATAGTGTTTATGTCACACCAATTGTTATATATATTATGCAACATATTAACGAGCAAACTTACACTTAAATGATTGATCTCCTTTCATATAACATATATCGACTCATTATTTGTCTTTCTATTTCCGTTTTTCATCTGAAATTCACTTTATATTGTACAAGTGATTTGTCTCATTTATTTTTTTTCAATCTCGCTATTATGCCTCGTGTTAGAAACTTTATTGCTAAAGAAGACTATATTGAAGAATCTTGATGCCTGATACAAGTGAAACCGAGAGTTACGACGAAAATGATCTTCATTTAGATTATGAAGACCAAGAGTTCATCGAAAATGATCTGGAGAATGGGATAGAAGAAATTCAAATAGTTGATGCTCAGGCAAATGTTTTTGTACTGTAGTTTCACCCTTGAAACTAAAGTTCCTTTTTCATCTTTTATTTTTGATTGGCAAAAAGACATCGACGTGCCTATGTATCCTTTTGCTTTTAAAGAATGGGGTAAGATTAATTTACCCAGTTTAAATTGGGAGGAGAACTTTCCGAATCCTTTTCAAGTTTTTTGCGAAGTCAGTAATTTTGGTTCTTTGATTGAATATATGAAAAATCAATCTGAAATATACATGCAGCAAAAAGGGATAGTTGATGCATTGAAAAGAAGAAATAGTTTGCATGATAGGTATTCATATTTGCATGGGATACCATAAGCTACCGAAAATTAAAGACTACTGGTCAACAACGGAGACCTTAAGGGTCATTTATTGCAAACTCCATGCCCCGTGATAGATTCATTTTTTAAGATCAATTTTACAGTTTAACGATAACTCTAAATGTTTATCTAGAGATAGCTCTGACTATGATCCATCTTTCAAAGTAGCACCTTTGTTTCTTCACTTTAATAACGCTTTTTCCTCAGCTATGAGTCCAACTAAGCAACAATCTATAGATGAACACATGATAAAGTTCAAAGGACACAATTATTTAAAGCAATACATAAAGAACAACCTGTAAAATGGGGTTTCAAACTATGGGCAAGATGTGATAGCAAAACTGGATATTTGTTTCAATCTTATTTATACACTGGCAAAAATAAAGAAAATGATTCCAGTTTTTTAGGTGAACAAGTAGTTCAAACTCTTACGAAAAGCTTAATTGGCAGTAGTGTTGAAATATATATGGACAACTTCTTTTCATCTCCTCACTGTTCTATCACTTGAAAAAAATAAAATATATTCATGTGGAACAGCTAGAAGAAACAGAAAGCACATGCCCCAAACTTTCATTTCAGATAAAGATCTGAAAAGAGGAGAATCTGACTTTTTTGTTAGTAATGGTATCGGTGTAGTGAAATGGAAAGACAACAACTCAGTATACATGTTATCGAATTTTATCGACCCAAAACAAGTAAATTCGTTGAGAGAAAAAAGAAAGGATGCAAAAACAAAGAAATGACAAGGCCACTGATAGTTTCCGAATATAATAAATATATGGGCGGGTAGACATAATGGGTCAAAGAATTTCATATTATTCTTTAGATAGAAAGTCAAGGCACAAATACTATTTGAGAATTTTTTTGAATTGATTGAAATCGCTCTTAATAACTCTTATATCATATATAAAAAAGTTCACTGAGTCTAGAGGAGCTAACTCGAAAACCATTCTATCCAGTTTCGAATTCAGAGATGAAGTTGTGAAATCCATGGTCACAAACTTTAGTTGCAGAAAAAGAAGCTGCACAGAACAGTCTATTTCGAAAAAACTGAATTGGTAACGACTAAACAAGCTGAACATCTTATAGAAACAAGTTCTAGAAGAGGTGTGTAAAGAATGGTAAAAGAAAAAAGACAATAGAACATTCAACAAGTGTTCAAGTTGTGGAATTTTTTTGTGCAATACCAGAACAAGAAATTGTTTCAAAGTTTATCATCAGAAAGAATAAAATAAAAGATTTTTGAAAAATTGATACTTTTTTAATAAATGTTGTTTTTCAATTATTTTTTGTTTAGGGCCGACAGGGACATATATGTCCCATGCGTTTTCTCTATGAAAAAACTTTTTTTTAATTTTCTTTTTTGAAATTTGAAGACCCTGATATGAGGAATTGAGACAAAAGATTTTTTTCGATTTAACAAAAAAGCAGGCCAGACGAAGAGAACTTTTGCATTTTTTTACAAATGTCAAGAAATAGGTTGACATACAAATTGTTGTTAAACATCTGCATTAAACGAACAGGAATATTTCACGTGACTCCTTATTGTCGCTGATGTTCCATTGATGTGTTCAGGATCTTGGATTATCACGTTCCTCCCCTCCCCCACCCACGTTCGCAAGGGAGGGGCGGGAGCAATTTGGTCATTTGATTTGCACTGGATGTGAGTATTTGAACGTTTTGAAAGCGTAGACAATTATTTTACAACACAATTTTCATTCTAAAGAAAAATATAATTGTGCCTCTCAATTTTAATCTCTAGATTTTTCGTATTTAAATGATCGTTATCAAAGTGTATCTGTATAACAGTGTATCTTTTCTGGCGTGCTACAAGGTTTGCTGACCACATTTCAATCATCTTTTCCCAATGTTGTATGCAGGAATCTTATGCTCGTGAAAAATTTATGTTGATTTGTGAATGCCTTCAGTATAACAATCTCACAATTAACCAAAGAAATCCTTGAGAATGATTTTTTCGTCTGAACCAAATATAACTAAAGTTTACCTTATTATAAAACAAAATCCATTTTAAAAAACTATCTCAATTCAACTTTTTTGGCCCAATGATAAATTATAGGGATAAATTACATGGAATGACCCTGCATCTTTCATATCTCACAGGCTGTCTTATATAATTGGAACATTAAAACAGGCAAACAAAGTTTCACCAGCATGTTGAACGTTACTACTTCACAAGACTCTATTTTCACCTCATATGCCGCATCGCTTATTTTTAATACTCTAACTCCACATCTATATTTCGCCTACAAAAAGTTCTTTGAATAGTGTTTAATTTAAACGGCCCACTTCTTCATTCACATTTCTAAGCAATAATTTCATTTTTATTAATTCATAATTACGATTTCTTTTTCAATTTTTATACATCATGAAATACATAGAACAAATAGTTTCAAAACAAAATCAGAGTTGGAGTGATATTGGTATCCTAGCTTATTAGCAATTTAAAAAGAGATTCCTAATATTTGTGATTTGGCAAAAAAGATGTTGTGTCTCGGGAAGCACTTATTCTTGTACAATTACAAAAGTTTCACCGAAAATGCAACGTTGTATTTTAATAAAGTATTTTTATATCTTTTGCGATTCAGGTAAAAGTAAACATGATCTGTTTAATTGAATCATTTCTAATATAAATCTGTTTTTAAAATAAACTACGTTTCATTTTATTCCTTGATAATTGTTATTCCTATAAATATGTTTTTAGTAATTAATTTATTTGCTTAAAATTAACTTTATTTATCTTGAAACAAGCCAAAACTAATTTATCATTTCATACCTTTTTGCCTCCATTCACAATAAAAAAAGGCCTTAATCAAAAAGAGTTAGCGAGCATCCGTGGTTTAATCAGATGTAGCATAATTTCATGAAAGAAGAGATGTTCATTGCACATCTGATCGTTAAGATCGTATGAATTGCTATTCCTTGTCTAATACGACAAACAGTCTAGCTTGGCGCCTTTCACTTTTTTTAGTTCTCAATATAATCTTCCATAAGCAAAAATGATCATATTGAAAATTTCTTTTATTTAAATTGAATTAAGTTTTTATATTTCCTAGACATTCACCTTTTATCTAATAAACAAACACATTACCATGTGAGCTTAATTAAATATCGTAGGTACTTATTTATTGGATATCTTGGTTAATACTTTAATAATATTTGCTAGTATATTTTATTGATTTGTAAAAAACTACCAGCCAACATAATAAATATATGAATATAAGAATTGTCTAATGTGTTGCATAAAATTCGATGAATTACATTTTCAAAAATTCGCCAAAGAATTGGCTTAGTGGGGGGGGGAGAGGTCTAAAGGGCAACTCCTCTCCCAGACGGTGTAAAATATTTGTCTTGATACATGATTAAATAATGAGGCAGCAGAAAGAGTGATTCTACTCTTAAGAGTTAATTCTACTTCATATGGCACGCCAACATATTGTTCTTCGATGTTATATGTATTTTTTATTTAAGGTGATCCTTTTTTCTATACTGGTGTTTTGTTTGAGAAGTGAAAGTGGAAAAACAACGCACACTCTCACCGTTCGCATCACAGATACAACAATTATAAATTCTGTCAAAAACATTCAAAACGCTTTGCTTGCTAACAACGAAAGCATACAAGATGCCCTGGTGCCCTTAACAGAATTGAAAGTAGATATTTTGTGGTTTACTTTGGATAATAACGAAGCAATTGAGAAAATGCACGATTTTCTTACTAAAGCATTGGAGAACTTCGATCTTAATCCTTTATCTTTCAGTTCTATAAAGGTACAAGATAACTGGAAGATCAATTCTGAAGTCAAGAGTAACGATGAAAACAAAAATGAATTGATACAATTGCGAGAACTTATTGAAAGTTATGCTGAAATAGAAGAGCTAGAAGAATACATAAACGATTTCAAATATTTACCTTCTTTAACAATCGCGATTTTGAAAGAAGAAATGCGTACACGCCCTTCATTATCCGATTTGCTGGAAAGCCTTGATGATAATGAAAAACTTATAAATGGAACACAGCCTGTTATGGAAGTTATACTCCTTGCAAAGAAAAAGAAAAAAGTGGCAGGCATATATTCCGTGAATGAGGATGAATAATAATCCAGCTTTCTAAGTTTCAATCGAAGCACTTTAATATGATCTACGCTTCATTTCTTTAACAACTTTTCCTTTCAAATGCAAATGATATTAGCACATTCAAATTCCATTTCTTTCGTTCTTTGAGATATAAATACAAATAAATCGCGTCTCTTGATTCTTATGAAGGGGTGTCTTCGTCAACTCTACAGAGTACCGTAACATATGGTTTATCTCGTTCAGCAATGTGAATGACAGAAACCAGGGGTAGTCTTCCCTGTACAAACTCTTCAAGTTTTGCATATATCCTTCAGCTAATAAATTTTGGTGATCATAACTTTCTTATTTTTCTTATATTTTATATCCTACAAATTTTTAATTTTAATTGGAAGTTTGATTTCTCAAGTTCATCCCAAAAAAAACAGAAAATTCTTTAGGGTGGTCATAAATACTCATTTTACGCCTCTCCCTTTACTAAAAAAGTAGAACCATATCCATTCAAATTTCGTGTTTCCATGCTCGTTGAATGATCCTCTCATATCAAAACTCTCAATCGAAATCAAGATTTACATTTTCAACGGAATTTTGACATTATCCCTAGTTAATCGTATAACTTAATGTCTATATTAGAAAATCCTTTGAAAATGTATAGATATATACAGTTTTGAAAGCATAATACTTACATTTAATTTTGTCAATAATCATGGCTACTTTTTAGAAAATGTCAATTAAAATTAATTCTAGTCATCAAATATTAATTCTAGTCATTAAATATTATGTTTTTTAAGTTTCTTTGGACTTAAGCACGTGATAAAAGCTTACAAGTTTGTAATTTTGGTTTAGAGGCTGGGTTTTCAAGTTAATCAAAATTTTTATTATTTTCTAATCAATTTTGATTTTTTTTCGCATAAACATTCTTTTTTAAATATGATATTGCATTTAATACGGCTTTATTTTAAAAATGGTATTTTCCGTTTTAAGTAGTTTCAAAGATTAAAATAGATGTTAACTTGCAATTAAATTTGTTGATATGTATTTTATAAAGACTAATTTAGAACCCAAAATACAAAAACGCTGCAACTCTTAATTTTCCATGTTCCACAAGTGGAACGTGGGCGTTCCAAGGCAAAATTTCATTGTAAATTTGATACAACATTTTTTTCCTCCAATTAAAAATTAGAATAAAAACGGCGCTTCGTGTACACGCCTTTTGCGTTTTTTGCCTTCTTTTTGTGCTCGCTTTCCGGAAAGGAGCGAACTGTGCCGAGAAAAACAACGAAACTACGCGGTGTGGGTGCGAGTTACCAGAGAGACTGTGGCATAAGAGCCTTTTATAGTGCATGTGTTGTCCCTGATGTCTTGATAGTGTCAACGGGGTTAAGTGAAGTATGTATGTGTATATACAGATTTCTAGAGAGAATTGCAGTGTGTAGGAAGAAATCATGTTTAAAATTTTTCTTACCACTATGTCGAACACACTATTGAACCATGATGGACTTGTCAATTGATAAAAAAAATTGAAAAAACATCAACTATATTAGCTGCTTATTCAGATAATGATATAAGGCTCTACTTATTTCTTATTTGTCTTTAGCATCCAACTTCATATCATTTGAAAAATGGGGAATTTTTCAACTCTCTATACCTCGGTCTTTTCATGGCAATTGAAGCAGTATCGAGTTGACTAATGTAAATCTTTATTTGGCGGGGAAAATAAGTGCTAAAGATAATAATGTCCACAAAATAATAATGTTCTTTTTCATATTTCGTTCTGTTGATTCAAATCAGCTATTTGTTCAGCGTATTCTGCAGTAAAAATTTTGTAAAATATCAAAGAAAATCATGTCTGAATGCGCATCCAATAATAAAGAGGGTTAAACATGAGTAACATTTTTTTAAGAGCTTCATTACTTTTTCATCCAAGTTCGCAATTCAAATAAATTTTCATTTACTCCTTCTTCATCGCTTATATAACCATCCTTTGAAGGGCAACAAAGAAATAGATGTTTTATTCTTACTTTGAACAGCATAATCCAATGCCTCTTTTAGAAAAATAAATGTTCTTTTTGCTTCATTTTGAACAAAATGGTCAAGTATTTACTAAAAATTAAAAATAAATGCTAGACAGAAGCAACAAAAAATGAAGCGAGATATAGAGGTTAAAACACGAATGAAAAATTAGTGATAAAGTGCCAATTCAAAGCACAGATGTTAAAAAGTAGCATGTAGTCTTGTAAAAAGCAACGAGTCTTTGTGTAGAAAAATGTGAAAATATTGTTTTACAGGCAAAATAATTTAACTAATTTTTTTTAAGCAAAATTAAAATGGAATTGACAAAAATTATTTGGTATGTATTGTGGTCGAAATGCGAGCGTTGCACAAGTGGAACATGAAAAAATCCAAACAAGTTTGAATAAAACCTTTAAACTTTAAGCATATATAAATTCTGAAATTCTGTTTTTTTATAGAAAATTACTATTTTGATTGCAAAAAAATATTTTTTAAATTATTTTTTCTTTAAAAAGTTTACAGATATATACAACTTCTCAACTTTTACAGCGCAAATTTTACACAACCTTTTTAGTCAAATATCTAATTAGCACATTCAATTGACAGTGAAGGGGAAAAGAAAATTATATGTTTTTTAATAAGCTTAAAATAACATCTTCCACATGTGCAACGTTGGCTCCAAAATAGTTGTCGAAACATACAGTGCGATACTTAAAAATGTTGCAAATTATATACTCAATTTGAATTTGAAAGCTATTTTTCCATAAATACTGGAAAAAATGAGTAAATCAAGTTCGTATTTCAGGATTTATTTATTGATTATATATATATGTATGTTTTCAACAATTTTAAAATCAAAAATCTACTTTTTGCTATAATACTTCCTATTATTACGTAAGAACACTGTCCAGAATAAGTTATCTTTGTTATACAAACTAATCAAAAGCGCTTTGTTAATATTCACCAGTCTCTAGGATAAATGTTATTATACGCATCGCCTTATGCGTGTTTGGAGGCATACATCTGATCAATATATTTCATACAGTTTAGTGCGCCATTTTTTACCGTAAGTAGTGCGGTGAGGTATTAAAATACCCTAATTTGTATTTGGGAAAATTATTTAAAAATTTATTGAAAAAATACCTAAATATAAAGTTTAAAAAATGAATTTGAATTTAGATGCAACTTAAATTGTATTTTTGCATGATTTTTTTTAGAAAAAAAAGTTTTTAACGCCATCTAGAATATAAAAAATTGCTAACAAATTTATTTATGTTAAAAATTTTTAACAGATGAATTTACACAATTTTCACAGGATACTTTTTGAGGATTTTTACAGGGAGGATTTTTACACTTTATACATTAAACTTTAGTTTTTTATCTTCTTTTCATGGGGAAATTTTGCATCTTGAAATTTTATCAGAGCTTGAACTTGAGGGACGATCTTGGAAATCGTTTGCTATAAAAGATGAATTCAAAGTTTCAATGCTTTGTCTTGTTTTTATATATTCTAGGCAGAATATATATTTAATCCTTATCAAGAATCAATAAGAAATTTCTTCGCAAAGTTTTTGAAGAAGGGTCACTCAGCTTGCATTAAATCCTGCATTATTACATAAGCCATAGAATATACACATTGGCCATCTTCTTGTTCACCTCGCTACCTTATATTTAGAAGATAGCTGGTCCACTAAATCAACACCGTATTTTGCTCATTATAAAAATGTATCACTTCGGGTTTTTTTCTTTTCTGTGTTCTTAATATTCGCCTCGTGATGCATGCTATAAAGAAGAGTTACAACTTAATTTTTTAGGAATCCAAGAGACCAGAAAAAATCTTTTGTGAATAAAAAATTGCTTGAATAAACTTCTTTTATGTCACCTGTAAAGTGTTTAGGAATTCCTTTTCTGCTTTTTGTTCCTACCAATGTTAGCCGGTAAATCTTTTTCATATCAAGTACCATCCCTCATCCCTCATCATATCCTGTACCAGTTGTCAGTGGTAATATTTCTCCCAGTTCCTGGAATTGGGTCAATCAACCGTTTTACTACTTCTGTAGGAGAGTTACTAAAAAATCTTTCTGCGTTTTGTTAACCAACATATACTTCTTAATGTAATGTGTAAAAAGAACCCTTGTCAACGAAATATACAGACCTCTGATAAAATAAGGTTTTTCAAGTTATCTCCCGAGAGGTCTTGCCAGACCTCTGATAAAAGAAGGCCTTGCAAGTTATCTCCCCGTATGTCTTGCCTGACCACGGATAAAATAAAGTCTTGTAAGTTATCCCCCCGAGGTCTAGCTCGACTTTTGATATAAATAAGGTAGGAGAAGTTGTCTTCATGGAGTTCTTACTAGACCTCTCATTTATAAATGAAAGTGGTATTCACGTTTTAAATTGCGATGCTTTGAGTTGTTTTAACACAACTCTAAATTAAGGGATACTTAGAAAACTTTGAAAATATTGAACAAAGGAGGATCTCACTGATATCGTTTTTAGTTGCATAGAATTACTACAACAAAAAGCGAAGACAAGATTTTTTCGTACGTAGTTATTGTTATGCCAGTAAATATGTATAAATCATTTTTAATTTGAGTGAATTAATTTACGTTCATGTTTTTGGCACTTGCCTAAACGAGAAAATAATAATAACACAATTTTTAACTATGAAGTTTATTGACTTTCTACTCTGAGACAAAAAAATTGGTTTGGACACTCGAAAAACTAAAAAAATAAATAGAAAATAAAAGAATAAATATTAGAAATTATTTAAAAGTGGATTAAACATCATAAATCATGATATAGAATTTTAGGATATCGCCAGCTTCTTATGACTACGTCAGTTGGGACTTGTGAGTCAATAACGTCAAACTTTGATTTTTAATAGCGTTTGTTCTAAAACACGTAAATGGTTTTTTTTTAATGTTTCTGTAAAATAAGTCCAAGTTTTTAGGTGGCAAAGGCCAACTTTTTATGGATTACTTTTTTTAATAGTCCTTTTTTGTAAAAGCTTAACACGTTATCTTAAACAGAAAGCCAGTATTTAGAATTTTC
Organism: Nectonema munidae; assembly: GCA_030549495.1. NCBI lineage: Eukaryota > Metazoa > Nematomorpha > Nectonematoida > Nectonematidae > Nectonema > Nectonema munidae. Next base: position 577,734 of record JAUIRK010000065.1, on the reverse strand, counting down.
AAATTGCTTTTATATACCGAAGAGTTCACAAACCAACTAAAGATTAGATCGTTTCATTTTTATAACCTTCATTCTGGCACATAAATGAAATAATTTTAAAGCATGATATCCGAATTTTGCAAGGAAAGATGTATTTGATTTATGTATAGAAATGTCGATTCTAAAGATGATGAAAGTGAATCTAGAAAATGAGCGCAAGAACAAAATAATGAAAAGGAAACCATGAATGTAAAAAGATAGGTATATATGCTCTTATCTAAACAGGCAACAGAAAGAGAAAGTTAAATTCAACTGCTTTAAAAAGCTTTTGTCAAAAAGATCCCGCATTTTCCAAAGAGCATATTTAAAATATTGGAAAAAAGTTAATATAGAATGACTTATAGATCACTTTTTTATACAAAAAAAAGCTACTTTTTAAAGTCATTAGGTCAATTTTTGAAGAATTTATAGGTAAAATTTTCTTTCCTCTACTTATGACTTATAACCAGGGCGAACAAAAGTCAAAAAAACAATTAAAAAAAACAAAAAGACACTCTAAATCAGTTTAAAATTAGTTTTAACTAAATTTCCTTCCCTTTTTTGGAATTTTTAGGTCAAGGAAAATTTAAAAAACTACGAACCAAAAATATTAAATATTATTTTAAAACTAAACTTATTTTACTCAAAATTTTTTGATTTTTTAATTAAATCTAAGGAACGATTTAATCGAAAAACTTCAAATTTTCTTTAGGACAAAAATTTAGTGCAATAAGTCAAAAAATATTGATTATAAAGTCAAAAAATAGGATTTTTTTAGGTAAAAAATTGTTTGCCCTGCAGTTATAACTTTAGAAATCCTAATGCTTTAAATTTGAGGATGCCTCATTTATAATTGCCGTGTTAGTTCTTGAGGTTTTACAAATTTCGAGAAAAGTTTGGTTTCATTTCACAAATGGGCCTGCATTTATTTAATAGACTTTTTACTCTATGATCCGGCTAAGAGCAAATGCTACGTCTTGTTTTGCGAATGTTTTATTGGAACATATGTGAAATAGAAAGAGTGCTGATGAATCTGTAGCGTGTGCCTACAATGAACAAGCTCCGAAACCTTGTCCGTTAGTATCAATGCCGTCCTTTCCTCAATTCGAAATTCGATTTATGATTTCTATGGTGCTTCTATGAATTATAATCTAATTCAATTTAATGAAAATTGATCTAAACAATGGAATATCATATTTATCTTCATTGATATACTTATTTTACTCAAACACTAGTAGTTGACACTTTGCCATTTCCCTAAATTTGTTTCTTTTTCTTGTTTATTTTGGTGTTCAATAAAGTCATACAAACACATCTTCAAAAACCTCAAGCTTCATAAATTTATTCACTATAAGCAAATACACCTTACTACCGTATTCCCAGATTTTGATGGAAATTTAATGTGATCATTTTTAACACTTCAATGGCTACCATTTTTTTTTTACCTTTTTAGGCTTTTGTGCCAAAATTATTTCAGTATAAAAATTAGTCATCAAAACAGGAAGTATTAATTAAGTATTAACGTGTTTATTTACAGCATTAATTAGATTTACTCATTTTTTCAATCCCTCTCAACACTCAGCAAGCAAAAAACTCCACGTTTTAATTTTATGTCATATATATCTGAAGAAGGTCATAGTGACCGAAATATTATTGCTGGCATTTTGTTAAATAAAAGATTTACGCAACGTTTTCATTTTTTCAACAGTTTAAATAATATTGATTCCATTTTTCTCAGCGATTCAATGCCAAAAATGCACTCGTCCAGTTTTCGAAAGAGTTGTTAGATATTTCTTTTCTTTTACTTTGTAGAACAAAATGATTTCGAGCAAAAAATTTATCATTGGGCTAAAAAAATATTTTACTTAAAAAACTATTTTTTGATTTCTTGACATTTCTGCCAACATTTTTCTTGTTGAATGGGTTAGGAAATTCAAAATTCTCATAATTTGGGGAAATACATTGGAACATTAAGAACTTGATTTGCTGCAAAAAATAGATAAACTCGGCCCAAGAATTACGTGTATAAGTTCATTTAAAGTAAATCAGAGTAATAAGGAATTATAACACTGTCATTCTGAAGATCCTACTTTACATGTATTTATAGGAAAAACACACTTTTTGTAAGTTTTGATATTTTTGAAATTACAGAGCATTATAAGTTTTAGTTTTAGTTGAGAGCGAAGTGGAATAAGTAGTACCTCTCTAGTATCTCTTGGGTGGTATGAAAAACTACATTGATTATATTAAAAAATGGAAGACAAATCTTATGCCTGGATGCATTGGCTTGAAAACAAATCTATGTCTGGATTACAAAGTTCAAAATTCCATCCATATTGTTTCAATAATTTTTTGTGTAACTTCTTACAAACGTCAGTTCTATAAATATAACGCTTTTTGTCATTCAATTTTATTATTATACTTATGCTCTTTTGAACTCTCTTTATCCATAAACATGTCTTTTTTTATATCTTATAAAGATTTTCAATAAATGAATTCATTTTTAACTGTTTTTCTTATGAAAAAATCAAATATTATTCTAGTTCCAGTAATTCAGTCATGATAAAAATTTAAGGCTAGTTAGAGTTTGTCAAGTAATGAAAGGTGAATATCAACTGAGGTATGTTGGGATGTGGTGTTGCAGTTTTTTCCACTAGCACTATAGCCAAAGTCTCACGAACAAATATATCCGCAACAAAATACTTTTAGCGATAGTTGGTAAAACATTTATGCTACAAGTTGATAAATGACACCTTAGTTAGAGTAAAGTATCGCATTTGAGTCTATAACAAAACTCTTATTTTCCTTTTTCTAGCAAAGACTTGTTGCTTGGCATTCTGAATCAAGAAATAAATTCAAAAGAAATGCGTATCAGTGCTGACAATTTTACAGCCCGAATAACTAAACTTGGTAAACTTGTGTAAAATTTTTATTGTTATGTAGAGAATGAAAATGGAAATTCTAAAATTATTTCATTGAAACACAAGCTATTTTTCCTTAATAAAATTAAATCAAAAATCTAACAGTTATCTTTTATATAATACATTTAAAATAAATGTCTGTCTGTGTATGTGTAAAATTAAACTTATTTTCTCGACTCTACAATAAAAACTGTTTTATGTCGTAATTCGTATACGATTTTTCAACTCATGGAGATTTGTAAAAAAACAAATTGAAGTACACATTTGAAAAAACTGCAAAAATTTCACCCATTTTTCAAATGATCGCAAAAAAATCAAATTTTTGAGGACTGTGAGAAGTATGAGAGGATTGCGACAAATTTCGTTGCGGTTGCTGACGTCATATTAAACTAATTTCAAATGAGGGATTACACATAATCTTTCAATGTTAAAAGACACTCCAAAATGGAGTAGTATACATTTTAAACCTAAAAACGCTCGGTCACTACTTTGAAAGCTCTAGAAATTTTGAGGCGGAAATATTTGTTATAAAAGCTGGTAAGGTTTTTTGTTTTATTGTCAGTAGTGTGTCCTTCTCGTAACCTATTCCTCTGGTGACCAGGACTTCGAAAAGTTTTACTTTTTCTCGCGCAATCCTCAAAGATTAAAATATAACTACATTTATTTACGAACACGAATGAAAATAAAAACGAAGAAACGTAAGAGCATTTACACTTTCAGAAGCGACAGAAGTTGGCTTTAAATAATTTAAATTAACATTCCCGGTCTTTTTCTTGTTTCTACGAACAACTCCGAAGATTTTTTCGTTACACGGCTGCTACTTGTGATCACATTCTTGATAGAGTTCCTTACTTTTTTAAGCAAATCATCCTTCTCTTCTTTTATACTTTTTCTCTCTTCTTGCGTTGATGCAACATCAGTTAAAATTCAGTTTCTGGCTACATTTTCAAAGCGTGGATCTGAAAATAAGCGAGAATAAAGACTTGAAGCACTTTCAATTACTTCTTTTTTATTTATCTTTTCACCAGAGTCATCATGATTTTTATTGAGAAATTTTCCTAAAAAATGCACAAGTTTTTAATTCATTTTCTTTTGTCCTTACATTGAAGTAGTTTAAAATATGATTTAAATTTACTTTTTGGGAACTTTAAAACGTCATCCAACATATTCGCTTCTTTTCTGCATAAATATTCGCGCGCAACTTTTATCGGCTTTAAAGATTTTCAAATTTCAGAAAGTAAGGCAATTTCATTATCATTTTCAAAACAGGGGCTTTCTTGAATATAAATACACGTTTACTTTCATTTTATCTATTTCCAAAAATCTTCCAACCTAAGCATATTCCAATTAAGAAAGTTTATATGCTTATAATCTGAAATCTTTGATTTACCAAAATCGGTGTAATACACTATGAAATAAGTTCGATGACATAAATGTTAGCAAATAAGTGCAACTTTTCCAAAAGTTCAACTTAAACGAATGTTCTAATTTTGAAGCGGACTTAGTCACGTATAATCGCACATTTTTTGTGCTTACCCTGTATAGTTTTTTCAATGAACTTTTTGGTATAAAAACAAAACATGACATTAAAATTAATTTACTTATCAAGAATGCATTTTACCTTATTTTTATATGCTAAATTTTACAAAATTAAAATTTATTGAAAAAAGTGCAAAAAATATAATTTATTCAGCATTTAACCAAAATTATTTTTTAAAACAAATTTTAAATCAAGATATTTTAAGGTTGTGCAATTTTTCTTTTAGTCTTCCACTAGTTGTATTGCTCTTTCTGCAATGATATTTGTTCGCGGTATGTCAACAACTGAAGTATCTTTCACCCAATGATTTTTGAAGCATTTTTCAGCACTTTTGCATTTCGTGTTCTGAATGCAATTAAGAAGCTCTTCAAAGTTTTCATGTTCAAACTTTTCGTTAGAGAACCTTTTTTTTTTTATAATTTTAGTATACTAAAATTTCATTTTAGTTTTATGCAAGAAAATAAAAGCCAAGAAGATGTCTCAGCGTTCTATCCAAAATATGATGTTGGCAACCAGAAAATTGAGGTTTAGTCAAACCTACTTCCCACATATTTGCTGAAGTTTAACTACCTGTAAAGCTTCTACTTGATCCAATACCTTTGTCATCAAACCTCAGGCATCGACATAAATTAAGTTCTTATTTAATCATTAATTAAGAATTAATCTTAATTAATCAAAAAAGAGTTCTAATGATTTCTTACTCCTGCCTTTCAATCCATGAAGGTGAGTAATAATATTTAGTTTTCTAGTCCGAGAATTTTTTGGCATTCGTTTTCTCTCCACGCTAAATTGTCTAAGGCTGCGCAAGGCTTTCCAATTCCATCATCATCCGAATCAGCTAAGCTCAATTCTTCACTATCAAAGAGATGATCAGAAATTTCTTCGGTGTCTGATTCAGAATCAAAGTTCTCTTGAAAAGGTGTATTTTCTTGAAGTAAATTACCAGTTTCATCAATTTGAGACATGATATTCAAAGTTTTCACGAGTTGGAAAGTGGAAAGAGTCTTTCAGATTCAAGAAATTGAAAACAAAATCAAATTATTTTGAATGACGCAGAAGTGTGAAGATAATGACAAAAAAGAATGATGTAGCGATGAAAACGTTTCAAATTCTCAATTGCACTAAACGAAGATGTAAGTTGAACGCTTTATCTATAAACTTTTATTTTTAGGTAATAACTGGGGGCATCTATATTTAATATTTATAGATATAAATGTTACAAATGATGCAACATCTCTTCATCATTACCATCGAATCAAAAGAAGTTATTGTACTGACTTACATATTATGATTTATTTCTCTCTATTACTCTGTATCATGTACCTGAAAAAAGACAGTACATTTTTGTAATATTTTTAAGCCAGTTTACAAAGTTTGCCACCTAGACCTTTCGTAACTGCGATATTTAGGATTTTTATTTCAAGAAAATATCATGGTACAAAATTTTTAGGCTACAAAACTTCAAAATTGAGATATTCTTATCGACGAAGGTCAATCACAAATGATTTCGAACATTTATACTCTTGTGTAGCTAATTTCTAATTTGTAAATAAAACTCCTAAGATGACTTCACAGTATTAGATTTTGTGAACAAAATCTCTTTCTAGTCTATAAGTTTTCATTCATTCTTTTCAAAAATGTAGCAGCTAATTTTTTGAAGAATTATAGTGAAAAAATTGACTAGTAAAGATTTATCTCATTGACAATATTGTCATGAAAATTTTATTGGAGTAGATCAATGCACAAGGTATATTCCTAAAAAAATCAACCAAAATTACCGAAAATTAAGGTAGCAGTGACATAAATTTTCGGTGTTTTTGGAAACGGGGATTTTGGTTTTCGGGGATTTTGGGAGAGATGATTTTAGTTTTCAGGAATTTGGACTAGGAATTCCCTACCCTTTTATCCAATACACCCATGTCATTAAGTAGAGTATTGAGCAAAAGAGATGCACTTTATTTTGTCTTGTATTGGAATTGCAATCGCTGAATTGTGTGCAACTACTATTAATTTAAGAAAATAGATTGTCAAAATTAAAGATACTGAAAGTGCTGAAAATTAACGGCTAATATTTTTGTGAAAGATATAAGCTTGAAACACAGCGCGGCATTAAAATACCCCTCCGCACTAATTAAGTGTTATAATAGTTAAAAAGGAGAAGCCCTTCTTGTTTTCCGCTTTTGGAGTAGCATTTCATTTGCCATTTGAAAAATGCTATTATTTTGTAAGACATAAAAGAAAGGAGGCATTCATCATTATTACCCATTTTTCACTGAAAACAACTAATTTTTTCCATTTTAGATCCTCCATATATATTTTTGTACTTTTTAAAATAATAAATATAAAAGATTAGACTTATATTTGTCTGAACAATCCCAAAAGAATCTACTTCGAAGGTCATTTGGGTATAAGTGGAGGAGACCTTTTAAATTTATTTCATTTTGCGTCAAATTATATATATTTAAGAAATTTGGAAACACAAAAATGGAAATTTAATTTACTTACAATATTTATAATTTGAAAAGTTTTAATTTGCCCGCATTTTGAAAATAAAACAAAATGTCGGTTATAGCGAGTTCGAAAAGCATATGCCCGTGCTGTATGAGATGGGTGGCATGTCATTATGCTATTATGAGGTTGGTTCGCGCAATGCGCTTCTCAGCTAAGTTTGGCATCTAAAAGTTGCCGACCCCTGCATACACAATTTTGCTTTTTCATCTCAACCTGTTTGCTCACTCTTTTGTCGCAACGTTCATGGAGTTTTCTTCCAATACATCAAGTTCTTCTTCTACTGAATCTGTTCTGCATTCCTTCAGTTCAGACGAATCAGCCTGAGATATTTATGCCTAAGTTTCAACTTCAGAAGAGCCTTTCTCACAAGATTTGGAAGAGGAAGAAGAAGGAGGCGTAGAAGATCAAACAGATGACACTTGATAGCTCCCGATGGAGCAAGATTTTTCTGGGAGCGTAGGGATACGATTAGCGGTCGTGTTCAAGCGCAAAATTGTCATAACTTGGCCTCACGTCATTTTAGTCCCTCAACCGAAATACGTTAAAGATCTCATCAAAATCTTCAATTTCTTCTCCCATATAACGTTAATTAATCAAATTAAAGAAAATTATAAGTAATTTTTTGTAGATTTTTCTTTAGACTTTTTAAATAAAAAAATGAAAGGAGGGTGTTGTAATGGTAATTGAATTTAGTAAGAGAATTTCAAAATGTGAACAGTTGAGAGCGTGCTACGAAAGATTTGCAATCATTGACCTTTTAGCCTATTTTGTATGACTTATTCATTTCGGACAAGCCCAATAATAACTACAAGACACATTTTTTTATACAAGTGGCCATCCCTTTTTTTGGTGGAGTGATGGGAAGACGAATGTTCACTTTTATAAATATCTTCATTTGATTTCATAATGTAAATACTAGGCATCCAAATGATAAATGATCTTCTGGCAGAGTGATTCTCGATACTTTTTTTAAACACTTTTTATGTTATGAAGCCAGAAGTTTACGTTTCAGGATTGATTGGTATAAATTACTTTTCTAGTGTTCAAATTTGCAAACGTTTGATTACGGGATGTGACCTAGCCGAGCCGGAGTTTGTGAAGTCTTTCTTGGACAATTTTTCACATGGCATAAATTAGCAAAGTGAGCGCTTAGCAAGAACAGACTAGCTATTTGCGGTACAATAAATCCTATCTCCGTTTTTTGCCTAAAGTGCTTAAACCAAAATACAAACGAACTTTGAATTTACAAGAAACGGAGAGTAAAGTTGTTGATTTTGAGTCTGCATCACTTTAAATATATATACCCTGATGAAGCATGCTAGGCCAACTTTAAAGCGGTCTACCTTTTAACATCTTAACATATCAAGGGTGTCTCAATAACATCAAATAAAAACAAACCAGAAACTGTAGTACTGTGCAATCAATGTAAAGTTGGTGTTGATGGTTTCAACCGTAGGGTAAGAGATTTCACTTCTTATAAACCTAGTCGACGATGGACCATGGCCATCTTCGCTAATTACTTGGATAGTGCCGCTTTCAACTACTTCTACTAAAGAAAGCGGAAGAAAATTTTTTGGAAGATTTATCTCTCAAACTTTGTGAACAATCAATGCTCCTTCGCTCTAATGTTTCGCAAATTTCAAGGCCTATCAAAAATATTCCATCATTTTATGGATTTTTTACAGGTGGAGAAGACATCCAAAGTAGTTCCACTAATAGAAAATATTATTCGATACTGGATGGCAAATCTAGAACTGGAGGTTACCGAAAGTGTTCTTTCTGTAAAAAATATATTTGCAAAAAACACTCTTATTTGATATGTCCCAATTGTCATTTTGATATGCAGAACACTTCTATGTTTCATGTGCACTTTTTTATGTTTTTTTTCTTTACATTGGTGTGAAGTTATCATTTCAACTTGATTATCTCAAAATAAATTTTATAAGATGGCGTTAATTTTTTTTTAAATTATTTTGTAACGCAACCTCATTATTTACTTGCATAGATAATGAATTTGTCGTGAACTTACAAAGGAAAAACTTCAAGTATTTTTTTGGATAAAAAATGAAAATAAATTCCCTCATAAATTTTATTAATGGTGAAGCCACATATTAGCCCGAAAATCCCGTAAAATCAAAAAAAATCCCATCTGAAAGCCGTTTAAATTTAGGTAATTTACATTTTCTCTTTAAACTACTTTACCTATTCTTTTAATTCCAAAATTTTTATCTGAAAAAACGGGTGGACTACAAACAAAAGACCCCCAAAAGAAATTTTTTAGCCCTAACAAAACCCATTTAGGACCCCTATAAGATTTGCAAAATTATTTTAAGATAAAAAATTGCGGTTGATTAATGTGCATTAATTTAAACAAGAAATCCTCTTCTATTAATTATATGAAGCATAGTTTGTTAAAACATATCGGTATTTGAGTAATGGGAAAATATTATCATTTTTTAATATGACTTTATAATGTTCATAGTAAAATCCAATCAAGAATGAAATTAGAAGAAAATCATTTGCAAAGTTTCTAATAACACTATCAAAATCAGCTTGTCTAAATAGCTCACACAATTTCAATTCTTTTAACACATTAAGCTATCTTACCAGCAACAACCCAGTTTATCTAAAATAGGCTTCTTCTGGATAAGCTTCTTCTGTCATTCATTTCTGCCATATTGGCTTCATGTGTACTTGTGTAATCATGCATCCTTGTTCTCTTCCGATCTACATGTTCACGTCCAAAGCAGAATTTAATTTGGACGTCAAGGGTTCATGCAACCTCTTTGGCTTCACTCCAGATTCCTTTCCAATTACTTCGTTGCCTAACAAAATCTTCAACAAGAGTTTCAATATTAGACACTTCTACATCCAAAGTGGCATCTCTAGCTTGAATTACCTTTTTGCACATATCTCATTTTATACCAAACTGCTGACATTAGCCTACAAGTGAAACTTTGTAGGTGTGCCAATTCTTCGTTTATTTCATTTGTTGGTTTTGCTTTTAGTTAACGATATCTTGCAGTGCTAACTGGATGCCATTAAGATGAAATTCAAAACGATCATTATTACCAAATATGTTATGAATATTTCACACCCAAAGATTGCGTCACAGTAAACGAGTAACTTATAAAGTTTAGAGGACAGAGATCATTTTGAGAATTTATGATCCTTCAGAAACAGATCCGTTTGGCATCAAGTGTTATCATTGCAACGATGCTCGTACTTATTATATCTCGAAGCTAGAAATAAATAAACATGGATTAGACGATATCAACCCTTTTTCCTCGCAAGAAATTGTCAAAAGACTGGTGGAAAGCTCAAATTTACCTAAAGGTTGCGATATACAATTGTCGCTTGAAGCATTCTGATTGGTTGAAATTATTATATGTTTTATGTGTATTTTTATATGTGTGATGAGTTCATATATCTGTAGTGTGAGTGTCGCTTGAAGCATTCTGATTGGTTGAAATATCTTTTCTCTGTATTTTTATATGGTGTAATAGAAAAATACACAGAAAAGATACAAATATTCTAAAAACTGACCACCATACCATATAACACTATTAGCAACTCAAAATACACACTACCATGAATCCTATGTTTGGAGCGTAGCCTAAACAAAAAAAAACTAGCCGGTCCCGTGGTCGTTTTGAGCGAAGCGAATTTGAATTAGCAACTCAATATACACACTACCCAGAATCCTATGTTTCGAGCGAAGCGAGAAACGACCACGGGACCGGCTAGTAATATAATATTTGAGGAACAGTTAGGACTAATAGAAGATTCATGCCTCACAGAATCAGGCATACTTACTTGATAGGTCTAAAATTAGCTGAATATAAAAGCAAATTGCGGCATAGTGGGTACGCATCATTCACTGCATATATCCCTCTCAAGCACGCTAAAAACTTTCAAAGTTGTTCATGTCATGTTGTTTGTTACATCATATCTTTTGCAACAGTTCCTCCAAATTTTCTTCCACACGTAAAGGTTTTATTTTTAAAAAGTCAGTATATTAGAAAAGTATCAATGCATTTATTTTATCATTTATCATGATGAAAAGAACTAGGTTCTGTGTTGAGTTAGTCTATGTTAAAATTAGCCAGAAATTTGAGAAGAAACACATTGATTAAAAATTGTCTCGTTTACAAGCACGCGTTCTGCTGGATGAGTGCTGGTTATTAGATTAAAAACTGATTAATTAAAAATTCTAAACTCCATTCTCATAGAGTTGATTCATAATATGTATTTTTTTTAAATCAATCCAATTATTTTAATATATTTTGGGGTTCAAATTCGCAAATCTTGAGATTTTTTCAGACTTAATTGTGTGAAAAATTTTTCATTAATCTAAAAGATAATCTTTTTTTACATTTTCATAATCCCTTTAAAATTTTTTTAAGATGATGTATTAAAACTGAAAGTTGGATGAAGTTGATTTGTTTGGAAAATTCATTGAAGACTCAATCAATTTTTTTGAAAAATGAAAATAATTTTTTAATTTTTAATTTTTATTTTATGTAAAATATTTTAAAAGATATGAATATGTAATCAATTTTGAAAACAATTGGAAATTGAATAAATTATTATCGACAAATGAAGATGTAAATTTTTGCATTAATTTGGCTATGACTTTTTTTTTATGGAAATGGTAATGTTAAAAATATTTTTTCAAAAAATTGAAAATCTAAAATTTAAATACAAATAATTTAGCATTTCTAAGAAGAAAAATTCATAGAAAATAATTATTGGGTTGGAATTTGATAGAGAATTTATCTCTCGGTAAAAATTTAGGTTTGCATAGAAATATAGCCTATCTACACTGTGGATACGGGCTATGAATTAACAAAGGCAGTGTAGTAATTGATCAAATCCATATGTTTTCAGGGTGAAGAAATTATATTTCTTTGCATTCAAAATCTTTCCAAAATACTTTAAGTGGGGGTACTTAGCTACTAGTTGTTAGGGATGCCAATGACATGACGGTCGAACTGTTTATTCTTTAAGAAGAAGAAAGAACTTTATTGATAAAGTGAAATAATAAATCATTCCAACATTTATCTTCGGAAGACCAGAAGGTTGTCACCGCTTGATTGATCTTTCCAACTATTCCAAAAAAAAAGTGTTTTAAAGAATGTTTCTTGCAAAGATAAATATGATATACAATTTGTAGAGAATTAAGGGGAAAAAAAAGAAAAAGAAATATATATTTATATATATATATATATAATGCATGTAGAAGTAAAATATATGTATTAAAAGATATTATAAGTAAGTTATGCGGTATCAAGATTGCATGAAAAACAATCAATAATAGCACAATCCTGATTTTATTGAGAAACAAATGTATTGATAAGATGCTTTTTAAGTTTTTCAGTTTGTGTGATGTTAGCAAAGTTATAAAGTAGTTCATTCCAAAGTTTAGTTAATCTACTTTCAGGTGAATGCTTACAAATTGCTTTTCTACTTTTTAAATGCATTTTATTAGCACTACGAGTGTAGTAATTATGGACACTGGAATTAGATTTAATCCAAGTATCAAACAAACAAGGAAACCAAAAACTTAGGATTCTTTGTAGAAACAAGCATGCTTTATATTTATAAAGATCTGGCAATTTAAGCAAATTATTTTCGTAAAAAAGATTGCTAGTATGAGAGTATTTTTTTAATTTTAATGCTGTTTTCTGTAAAGATAAAATCTTATTGCAATTGACATGCCCCAATTTTCCAAACTGTATGTAAGATGAGGTATGAATATTGTTTTATATAAAAATAACTTTATGTGGATTGGAAATCTGTTCCTTAGTTGCCTGAATAATCCTATTATGAATGATAGCTTTTCTTCAACTCTTTCAATATGCTTTTTCCAATTTAACTTTTCATCAAGTATGAGTCCAAGTAAATTAAAACTCGATACACATTCAATGCTTTGCGGTAAATTTACAATTGAATTATTAGATGAAAAAAACATAATTTTAGATTTATTTAAATTAGCAAAGAGCAAGTTTTGAGATAACCAAGATGTAATTTTATGAAAAAAACTTGAGGACATACAAGAGGGTATGGGGTCCAGAATTGTTATATCGTCAGCATAGATATAATATTTAAAATGAGTACAAGCATTGGGGAGATCATTTAAGTAAAGGGAAAAGAGGAGGCGATAAAATCGAGCCTTGTGGAACTCCTGCCCTAATCAAAGAAAGATTTGATAAAGTGTCATTTATGGCAACGCACTGTTGTCTCCTATCCAAATAAGAGCGCATTAAATTAAGAGAAGAGTTGTCCATTCCATACTTATCTAGTTTTAGTAATAATTTATTATGACTAATAGTGTCAAAAGCACTTGATAGATCAAGGAGAAAGACTAAAGGATGCATGTCTTTATTTTTACATTTATATATGTCATTTATAAGAGTAGAGTGTAACATTTGTGTAGAATATCCCTTTCTATAACCAAATTGATTATGGAAGATTATATTTTTTTCTGATATATAAGAGTTCAGTTGCAAAAACAAAAGTTTTTCCAGAATCTTAGACAGAGTTGGTATAATAGAAACAGGTCTATAATTTTCTCTTAGTTGTTTATCTCCTTTTTTAAATATTGGTACTACTTTGGTTACTTTGAATATTTCTGGATAAACACTGTGTTCAATACACGAATTATATCCACTAAGAAGATACTTAACTATATATGGAAAAATAATTTTCAGGCGATTTGATGATATTCCAAAATAGTCAGTTGAGGATGTAAGCTTTATAGATTTAAATGCAAGAATAATATCATAAACATTAACTTTTTTGAATTTAAAAGAAGTTGAATGACAAGATAAAAAATTCAAGAAAGAAACGTCATTTGAATCATCAACAATGCTTTTTTCCAGAAAATTTTTATTTAGAATTTCTCCTATGCTGTAATCGTTAGTAATAATTTTATCATCACATTTCAAAGAAATTTTATTCATAGGCTTTTGTTTTATAACATTGTTTATTATCTTCCATGTATCCTTTGAAGAATTCTTTTCTTCAAAAAGTTTTTTATAATATGAATTTTTCAAATAATTGATTGAATCTTTTATTAATCTATTAAGATTGTTTAACCTTGCTTTCAAAATAAAGTAAACAAAACCATTACTACTTTTCATTTTTTTGTATAATTTATTCTTCCTATTTATTATTTTTAAAAGAAATGGAGTCATCCAAGGGCTATAAGAACTTTTTTTCTCACTTTTGCTCAATAAAGTTTTTGTGGCCATATGTTGAGCCGTAACAATCAGTTTAGTCAAAGTATAAAAGTAAATATCTGGATTATCAACAAAGAGATGCCAGGATATTGTTTTTTCTAATGCTTCAAAAAAACTTATAAATCTTGTTGGATAAAATTTTTTCAAATTGTAACTCTTTTGCTTCGTAGTATAAGGAAAACTCAAAAGAATGGGAAAATGATCTGAAATCAAGACGTCAATAACAATTGCATTAAAATTTCTAACATTAGAAGATATGAAAAAATTGTCTATTAAAGTATTATGTTGCGGGCGAGTAGTGGAGTTAAAGAGGGTAAAAAAGAAAATGATTTCAGTAATTTCAAGAATTGTCTTATTTCATTTGATTTGTCTGCTTTAAATAGATTCAAATTAAAATCTCCTGCAATAATATGAGAATAATTATTATTTAATGTTTTTGTTTTAATTAATTAAGCTGTCCAACCATCACTCGACTGTCTTTAACTGTCATTTTGTTAAAGTTCTAAAATTTATTTTATATAAAAAGTCGGACTTGTCTTATTCATTTATTGCATATTATATAAATATTTGCTAAATGATGTGTGATATTAAATGAATTAGGAAATTTTAATAAGAATAATTTTCTCAAACTTATTAAAAACTTGTAATTAAAACATTTTTTCAAGTTTTCATCATTATGTCCTTTTTTTTATTATAAATTTATTTTCACTGAAATGCATATACCATGAATTTGACAGTTGTTTTCAAATTATTTGGAAAGTCAGTGCGCACGATCGTTGTTGATATTTTAAAATAAGTTTTACTTTTTTTTAGAAAAAACCTCAAAATTATTGCACTGGATATTAAATTTTTTCCTTATTAAGAAATAACACCCTTCCTTAACTCGACAAAATGAGATGTCAGAAACGGATAAAGAATACAAGTTGTTTCAGTCCAAGCATCATATCCCCTAACAAAAAAAATAATCGTGGCAATGGATGTATTGATATTTTGACATAGAACAAAAAGGGTGACAAGAATCATTTAGGCGAATGAAGATGTTTTATTGAACAAATCATGTAATTAAGAGTAACGCATTCAACAAAAAAAGAAGAAGGATATTGATATATTTTTAGAGAAAAAGGATCCCCTTCTTCAAGCAACTACGATCTCCGGAACTATGAGCTCATAAAACTATGATCTCCGGAACTGTGATGTAATCGGTTTCAGGGTTAGTTTCGCAATAGTAAGCATATTTGATTTGAAGTTTGGTGATGCTTTTAATGGTGAGCAGGCCGTTCTCATCTGCGCTGATGTTCGGCGGAAGTTCCTTACTTATGTCTTTGCCGGTGTGGTCCAGAACGAGCCACGTTTGTTTGCAGTCGACTTCGTTGCACGTGCACTTGAAGACCACATCTTCGCCAGGCCCCTTGATTTGGACTTGTTTGGGCTGAATGTCATAATCAGCTCTTAGGTTGTCTTAAATGTAAGAGGTTTTGCAATTTACAACTTTTAAGTTAAAATATCCCCATCAAACATGATTGGTTATTTTTTCGAAAATAAATAAAAAATCTTTTTTTTAAAAATAATACACCCATAAAAAAGATTAAAATTTAAAAGATGTATATAATAAAGAGAGCCCAAGCCTTATGTGGTCAGCACATTTGAATATGCGTAATAATTTTTTTTAAATGTTTCAATGTTTTTGGATAGTCAGAAATTTGTAAGGTCGGTCAGTGAGAAAGTTTGTACATCAGTTGTTCAGTTAAGTCAACTAGTTAATTAGTTAGAGTTAGTTGGTTAGTGAGTTAGAGTGATTGTTAGTTAGGTAGCCTTTTTGTTAAGATCATCTTTACGTGTTTACACACTTTAACAGAAAATTATGACGTTATATTTTTTGACCCATATATACATATAGTTATTATAACTAATAAATCATAATTATTTATATATTTTTATAAAAATTATGACGTCATTTTCGAATGTACCATCAAATCAAATCGGAGAATTATATGGTGGCTGGTGTTAACAGATGCGTAGTCAACGTCTGTAGGCACAGCCGGTCAAAGCGTTAAGTACGATTTGGCTCAAAGTGTAAGTATTTAGATTTGCACGCTTTTTTCTGGTGAATTCGCCATTTTTGTATTTTCAAGTAATCCGCTTTTAAAAAGCCTAAAAATAATTTTTTCCAAAGCTTCAAATTTATTAGGTTTCTCAATAGATATTTATAGGCTAAATTCTGTCGAATGCCCTCCTTCCCTCCCTCTTCTCCTGGCCTCACCAATAAAATCACTGGTAAGTGTTGTATAATTGACACATAATAAAAAGAAAGTTAAATATTTTTATTCTCTATATATTCTTTAAAGATGAATATCATGAAATTAAAATTAATAAAGAACCTTGAATATCGACAATCTTTTCCTCTCAATAATTTTGACAACTTTTGATGGCTTAGAATTAGAATAAGTTTTGTCGTGAAAATTTGCCAAAAAAATGCAGAAAATTCACTTCGAAAAAGTTTCTTTGATTGATATTGTGAAAAAGAAGAAAATTTTTCTCTGAAAAAGGTCACCACTAAAGATTTGAACATAATGCCATTTAAGTAAAACATTTTTTTAAAAATACATCTATACATTGAATATTAATATTTTGTATCTGTCTTTGAAAATTAAAATAAATTATTGAAAAGTCACAAATTCTACAGATCAAATGGGAAATTCTTTTCCCATGAAAAATCGCGAGCTAAAAATTGGCTAATCCCCATATTTCAAGTTTGTATAGTAAAAATAAGGCGCTAGTTTAGGCTTTTCCCTCGCCACCTCCATTCGCTGCCTTTTGGACCTAAGGTTTTCTAAGTTTCCACTTCGCCCTTATGAATCCTTACTTTATTTACTGAATCCTACTTCAAATTTAACTAAAATAATTTTTGAAATGACAAATATCTCTTACTCTTAACTTCACGTTCAAAAGAAGAAAATGGAAGTTTTGAATGCAAAATAATATGGAGAAAAAAATGCGCGAAATCTTTTCTTGTAAATGAGATCTTTAACGTAATTCCTGCAATGCCCGCATTCATTATGTATTTTATAGCCATGTTATCAAACAGTGGGGACATAGCATTAGTGCGTAATTTGCCCATGTAAGATAAGCTCGATTACGACATTTCATTTGGCTGGAAGAGATGTAGAAAATTAGAAAATTGCTGAGTGTATTGGTGAAACTTTTTTATATTAGTGTTGTGGTAAGACCTCTCGAAATAACAAAAAATCAAGAATAGTATATGAAATATAGAAAGCAGTGGTCGTTTTGTCAAACTAATATTTATCTCATTTACAAAATCGCCGACATTTAAACCCTACATTTACCGAAAAATTTGCAAAGCCTTTAAAAATATGATAAGTTTATAAAATCTGAAATTTGCCTCAACAGACAAAAATTGGATGCTCATAATGTCGACACTGGTAGATCACAAATATCGATTTCATGCTTATGGTGCCTCATTCTACTGCAAGCAAGAGCGAAGAGTGGAATATGACAACGTCTCTCATTTTTGAGAATCATCAAATCCATGTCCACGACACGTTACTTCCAGACTCATATTACTTCTTAGTACTTTTGTTTTAGATCACATAATGGCAAAAATTCTCAGCTCATAATTCCCAACCACTTTGAGTAGTGGAAGAGATGGAACGACGTAAATGTGTAAATGACGGGGTAGATTTTCCTATATTTGTGCACATTTCGTTTAAGTAAACTACAACTGGTACTTCAAATGTCCATTAGGAGACCTAAAAGTGCGCTTTATATAGCATGTAGGTCCTGTGTTATCTATCACCTAGCTGCAAAATCGAAAAAAAAGTATGGGCAGAGCTCGGTGGATGAAACACAAGGAACCAAAGCTACTAAAAGCTTGCGTCTCCATTACAACAGCGCGTCCTGGCCATAAACAACTTTCAATATTTTTCAAGATGGAAAGTAATATTTACTCTTGTCATGATGCAGATTCTCTTATGCAACGATTATGCAATTCTGATTCATACAAAGTAAAATATGAATACAAGTTTTACCAAATATTAATTTTGAACCGCTAAAATGCAAAATGTCAAAGTTTGTGCGGTCATAATGGTCATATGGTCATAATGTTGAGATCCGTTTGAAGAAGACATGAGACGATGCGAAGAAAAATACTGATGGCACTAGTGAACGCTTTCGTCTTGGTAGTGATTTCATTTATTGTAAGTTATGCTATTCTCTTCCCAGTTGCTTGCTTCATTAGTTATTGATTTGGATGAATCAATGGTTGCATAGTCAATTGATTTATTAAAATTCTTGGTGTCGAGATTAGATCCTCTTCAAACTGATGTCTACATTTTGTGCGTCAACTTTTTGCGCGTCAACAGAAATTTATTAGAACTTGAGCCGCATATACCAAAGTTATACCCTTTTGAAATTTAGTCACGTGGAAGCGATATATAAAATCATCATCATGATTAGCGATAGAGGTACTAATATTTTTAAATAAGATTTTGCCAAAATTTGAAAAAATAAACTATCATCAGAAAGCTGCATTAAAAGAAAGACTTACTTAAATTAAGAGCCAACGTGAGGAAAAGTGCAAAAATAAATTGTGAAATCTTCATCGAAACTTTGGAAAGGTTGGAAAAGAGAGAGGGAACAGCACGAGACAGTTTGAATCAGAAATCTAATTCACATGCTTTATATATATATATCCCTACTTCATTTTGTTCTTATCAATGAGTTGAAGATTTATGATTGGTCCACGTGTGTGAAGTGGTCATGATTAATCCCTACTTTGTTGACTCAAATGTTTACAAATTTTTCTAATCCAAAGCACAGGTATAAAGTTTAGTACAAAAAATGGGTTCAACGCAAAAGTGGAAAGTACCTTAGGTTGTGTTGTAGTGACGTAATTTTATGTCTGTCCACGGTGAACACAAACAAAGATGCTTCGATATTTTGCCCTACGCAGTGTAGTATTGCAGAGAGAAAGGCCTTTCTTTGTACTTGTTTACCCAAACCTAATAGATTAAAATACCAGAGGTGAAACAGCCACTACTGGAAATACGAAGTGAGTGGAAATTCCTGTTCGCAAAATAAGTAATTTTAACAGGATTTGTGCGGATTTAAATCAATTTAAGGACACAATCATGGCGATTCGACAGTTTAGCTCAGATTCGTTTTCAAAAAGAACCTGTTTTACGCTAAAGTCACCTCACGATCAGTTATGCATTTCTCACTTCCCCCAGTTGGACTGACAACGACATATCAGATCGCTTCTGAAATTAAAGAGAGAAATGCGGTGCTTTGATTACTTCGTTTTACTTGATCCATCTATTGTTTGTATAGGAACTTCAGCATTTATTATTCTAGATTAAATCCAATTGCTCTAAACAAATTTCAGAATGGAAGCACCAATTTTCACTGAAGACATTGAAATTTCTTGAAACTTTGTGCTTCTATACTTTTTAGAATGAAGTGTTAAGTTTGTGCTTAACTTTCCATTTTTATTCAAGTGTGATATTAATTAATTGTTTGGACATTCATTATGAGTTCATTGTGAGAAAATGCTCCCGATTCACTTTAAGTATGGGGTATACATTTTTCTAGTTTTGAGCTTGACACTCAGCAAATTCCTTACAGCAAAAAAGGATGACTGATTATTTTAAAGTTTAAATGAATTAATTTTAACTTTTATAATTGTGATTCAATCTTCTACGACATTTTGGTTTACAATTTATTGAAGTCAATATTTTGAAATATTTTCACCCTGTTTTTAACGTCCACCTGTCTAATGCGACCAAAATGAGGTCTTACCTTGAATGGTCGTTTAATACAGGTTTGACTTGTTCTGAATTTCACAATTTTAAACCCCTTTCTATATGTAAATGTTCAAAATTTTTCCTTCAAATTTCAAATCTCATTCGATATTCGTTTGTGCTAGGACGTTTTCAATAGCACTGCATCTGCCTTCTCATAACGACGGAATGCAAAGCTAGGACCTAGCTCATGTTCAAAGGATATATGAATTTTAATTGCACACTCGTGAACGTTCGAATATATTTGTTCGTTTCAGTCTTTTCCAGATTTTGCATAGGTACTCAATGTTCATGCAGATTGCAAATATTTCAGATTTATTCGACAAAAGGAAAATTTTTTTAAAGATTTGCACTTCAAAAAACTTTTTTGAAGTTAAATCTTTGTCAAAACTAACATTTGTGTAAAATAAGTCATATAAACCTACAGAACACAACAGAACTTATCTTGATCCATTTTTTAGAAAAAATTTTATTGTCGCAAGCAAGGAATTCAAACAAGAAATCCTTTAATGTTCTATGTGAGATATCTACACTGTTTAGCGTCATGAGTTGGAATTTATATTTCTTAAAATTCATAAGGGAAGACGCTAAGGGAATTTTTGAGATATAAAAGGTCTGCAGGGACACTTGTCAATTTTGGTTTGTCCAATTTTAATTTGAAAACGAAATTTGGTATGACTTTCATAATTGCTTAATTATGACATTTTTATTTTTAGAGTCGTGAAGAAGAATTTTACACATGAAAAATGGAATCAGGGCATATTTTTAGACTAACGGTGGTGATTTTAAAAAGTAAACTTGTTTGTTTACTATTTGTTAGTTTTTTATGTCGAACATATCAAAATACAAACGAAAAAAGACTTATGACGCAAAAATAATTCTTTAAAATGATATATATCCTGTCTAAGCAACCTTGAAAGAAAGGGAAGCACATGGAATATAGATAAAGAAAAGATAAACACTTCAAAAAGACATTTGCGATGACCAAGTGAATTTGAAAAGTTGAAAAAGCAAAATCAGTCTAGGCATACATGCAAAACTGAGAAGGCAGGTATATATCCGGGCTGTAGCTTTATCTTAAATATCTGTCAAAAATTCTTTAATATTTTTTAATGATTTAGTTCGTAAGTTAGTTTTTAAACTTAGTTAGATTATCTTTCTTAGCCAAGTCAAATCAAGTTGAGGAGGGGGAGGGGGGGGTTATAAAAAAATACTTGATATTTGTATATTAAATATATACACAACCACATATTGGATAGAACTATGGAGGCATTTTTATGTATGCTCTATTGTGAAAAACTAATAATTCACAGTTATGGACAAAAAATAGCATGTGTTTTGAAGAGTTGATATTAATTGTAAGGAGGTATAGAAAAAAGCTTTGGAGTGTATTCGAAAAAAATTGATTCTCATGACCTTGACCCCTCACTGAATTGATCCATGAGGTATGACGTAAATATAGAGCTAGACAATAGAGAATTGTCATATTCACCAAATGTCTTTCGACCAAATGTCGCGCTCCGTAACAGAATATAATTTTGAAATCCATAAATTATGTTAACAAAATTGATCACTTTTGTTTGGCCCAAATGTTATTCACACACTCATCCTATCCACCGAAGTGTTGCTTCGGAGAATTTCGTGCACCGGGTCAAAAGTAGCTGAAAATTTGTTGACATCATTTGTAAACGCTCATTTATTCCCTTACATAAAAGAGCATCCATCACAGAAAAGCCGGAAAAGTAATAAAGAGAAAATGTTTCAAATTTTGTCCTCTATGTCATTGCGATCTCACCAATCATATTCTTAGGATGATGCAGATGCAGTAATAAATCAAAGGATGTCGTAATGATGACAAAAACTTTACGATGATTGACGAGGCAATTACCGAACTTGCTCTCATTTCGCATCTCCTTCTCATTCATTTCTTTGGTTGTACTCATGTTCTTCTCTCTTTTGTTTTTCTTCTTCTTCGCTCTCCCATCCGGATGTGCACGTAAAGTCGTTTTATCCTTCATAGGTCATAGATTCATTTTAGGCATATCAATGCATAAGTCAATAACATATCCCATATGACACGATGATGTCGAATCTACATTTTTCCCTCCTCTAAAAAACGAAATTTTCATTTTACATGGAGCTTTTGTTCTCAACCCCCCCCCCCCCCCTCTCCTCACACGAAAGAACTGAAAATGAGGCTATTTAGTAGTTTCTAATGTCGTAGGACACCCTCGTGTTTTTCGATAGTTTTTTTAAATGGGTAACTAAAATTGATAAGAGATCAAAATTTTAGAAGTTACTTTTATTTTATAGGAATCTTCTATTTCATAAGCCTAGTACTATCACTGGTGTACCTTTTGATAAAATGTGTAGTATAGAGTAAAACACTAGAAAAAATAAAAAGAAATTCACTCAAATGTTTGAGATATTTGTATTGATGACTTTATCAAAATCTGAAAATATTTTACGTGTTTTTACTCATCGAGAATATATTGTTGTAATTTTTCGTTAGCGAGGAATTATGATTACTTCAACGCATAGAATTTTGAATTCGAAATTATGAAAATGAATTCTATTTTTCGTCAATCCAAGTGTCTTTTTGAATAACAAAAATAAATATGATAATTATGGACAAAAAACAATGCTATTATGTCTACTCTTTTACATAATGAGTTGAGTATCAAGAAACGGCATAAAATTGAAAATAATTGCTTGTAAATTGTTCACGTTACTGATCCTACTTAGCCAGAATTCAACTTGAATGAAACAAAAATGAAATAAAACCTTGCCAATCTTTTTTTTCAATAAAAAAAACTCACTGAAAAAGAAAACAAAATTTGAAACTGTTTCAATTTCCTGTAATTTCGCTCGTATATAAGTTCAACTTTCATATTTTTGACAATGCATTATTATGATTGATATGCGCACACTACAACTATTATATTACTGGCCACTATAACACATAACTCTAGAAATATGGATGATTAATTTCAAAAACAACACATGGCTTTACGTTTATGTCTTCGCCCATACGTCTTACTGTTTTCCATAATCCTTCTACAAGTACATACACCAGCTCAAATAGGCTAATTCATGATGATGATGATGATGATGATGATTCTGGATTGAAAAATTGGTCATTGGAAAAAATCCTTCAGAATCTTTTTTTGAACAAAATATACCAAAAGATATCCTTGAAAAGACAAAAACTTTTTTTGTTATGGGGAAATTATCGTTTATTTTGGACAAATGAAAACGTGAAAATTAAAAATGGAATTCAAAAATGACAGGTATAGTATAAATACCATGT
The DNA here is from genome assembly GCA_030549495.1 of Nectonema munidae. Lineage (NCBI taxonomy): Eukaryota > Metazoa > Nematomorpha > Nectonematoida > Nectonematidae > Nectonema > Nectonema munidae. Next base: position 554,374 of record JAUIRK010000065.1, on the reverse strand, counting down.
TTCCAATTTGAGTATTTGTCTAGAAATTTTAAGAAAATCTTTCTCACAAAAATACCCTCTTAAAACTTTCATTAAAGGTAAAAAAAGAAAAATATGGTCAAAAATTTTTCATTGTAATGATCACTATATTTATGATATCAATGTATTCTTGAGCTTGTAAATTAAATAATGAAAAAAAATTCAATTCAGGAATGAATCAGACTGCTGATAGCTATTTTTTTAATAAAAATACTGTTGAGTTTTTGTTAGATAATGGAAAGGGAACTTTTTCAAGAAAGAGACATATCCTGGTTTGATAAAAAGATTTTGTAAGCAAGCAGCATCACAATTTCGTAGAAAACTTGATGTTTTAGAAAAAAATATATGAGGATGGAAAAACTGTTCAATTTTCAATATATCATGATAAAAAAGGCAAACACTATTGTTTTTGTAAGTAAAAAATAATATAATAATAAATATATCATGTAAGATCATTATAGTAGATTTAAAAAAGGATGCGAAAATAAAATTTCATTCATCTTTAAAGGAATCAAAAGATTTGCACACAAATTTCATAAGAAACCTGGGCATGGACGTAGTTGGAATCGTTGTTTCTATTTCCACTTATATTCCATATAGACTTTCAATGTATGAACAGAGAAGCAAAAAAGAAGCTAATCTAAGACAAAATCGCTGAAACTGCAAAAAGAAAAGCAAGACCATGAAACACAAACGAATATTAAAAGTGTAAGTCAACTGAGCAATAATGATTTTTGCAAAAAGCATTTTATCATTTTTTGTAAATAGTGAATAGTGTATTGATGATAAAGTTTTACTAACTTCTTTTGCACGACTTCTATTTATGTCGAAAAGACATGATTGTCTGCCTTGCTCTCATTTCATTTGTCCTTCTCATTCATTTCTTTGGTTGTACTCATGTTCTTCTCTCTTTTGTTTTTCTTCTTCTTCGCTCTGCCATCCGGATGTGCACGTAAAGTCGTTTATCCTTCATAGGTCGTAGATTCACTTTAGGCGCATAAGTCAATAGCATATGGTTTAATTTTCCGAAAGGAAAGTTTTACTCTGAAGTAGTGATGAGACGATTCTAAAGTTTTGCACGATTCTGATTATGATGCGGAATCTTAAAAATTTCACAAATCAACTAAGTGTATTTAATTAGCAATTAAATTAAGAAAACATGAAAACTTTTCTATATTCTCATACTTAACCCTATTAGTGCTGGGCAAAATTTGTCCGCTCAAGTGATGGGGGCGTAAAGTGCCCCCCCCCCCCTCTATTTTTCTCAGATATTAATAAGTTTTTGTAAATATTTTTAATGTTACATATATATTTCAACTATGCTGAATTCAGTGGTGATATTCATTTTTTTATGAAAATCAATCAAACCTGTCAAAAAATTGATTTATATTTGACAGCTCATCTTAAAAAGGAACTTTTTATCTAAATAAGTATATAAAGTTTTTTACACATGTATACCCATTTCCAAATATGCTGAATTCAGTGGTGATATTCATTTTTTATGAAAATCAATCAAACCTGTCAAAAAAGTGATTTACATATGACAGCTCATCTTAAAAAGAAACTTTTTATCTAAATAATTATATAAAGTTTTTTACATATTTATACCCATTATTAAGCATGCGTAATTTAGTTGTGATATTCATTTTTTATGAAAATCAATCAAACGTTCAAAAAATTGATCTAAATGTGACAACTCATATCAAAAAGAAGCTTTTACTCTAAATAATTATATAATATTTTTTACACGTCCATTTTCAAGCATGCTGAATTCAGTGGTGATATTCATTTTTTTATAAAAATCATTCAAACCTGTCAAAAAAGTGATTTACATATGACAGCTCATCTCAAAAAAGAAACTTTTTATCCAAATAATTATATAATGTTATTTACACATGTACACCCATTTTCAAGCATGCTGAATTCAGCGGTGATATTCATTTTTTTTTATAAAAATCAATTAAAGTTATCAAAGCATTGATTTATATATGACAGCTCATCTTAAAAAGAAACATTTTATCTAAATAATTATATAAAGTTTTTTACACATTTATACCCATTTTCAAATATGCTGAATTCAGTGGTGATATTCATTTTTTATGAAAATCAATCAAACGGTCAAAAAATTGATCTAAATGTGACAGCTCATCTTAAAAAGAAACTTTTTATCTAAATAATTATATAAAATTTTTTACACATTTATATCCCCTTTTTTAAGCATGCGTAATTCAGTGGTGATATTTATTTTTTTATGAAAATTAATCAAAACTGTCAAAAAATTGATTTATCCCAAAAAGAAAGGATCATTCACGGTTTTTGAATTAGAGAATTACGTTTAATAGAAAGTATAGGGAGATGATGAAGTTTACCCTGTATGGCATTTTACACACATACCCATTTTCAAGTAGGCTGTGTTTACTGGTTATATTTCTTTTTTTTTTATAAAAAATTAGTCAAACCTGACAAAATAATTTAAATATGACAGCCCATGTCAAAATTAAAATTTTTATTCTTATAAAAAGTTTTTTATGCATTTCAAGTATGTAGAATTTAATGGTGATGTTCATTTTTTATGAAATCAATAAAACTTGTCAAAAAAATCGATAATTCACTCAAAATATTTCATTCTACAGTAACTTATGTAACTCGATAGGACCTCCATCTTTTTGACTACAAATTCGTTATCGACTTGTAGTCTCTACGTCATATTATAATTAAACGCAAAAAATTAGTCCAGAAATGAAACCAGCATGGCCGATTTAGTATAACACATATATTTTATATAAAATGTTGAAAAATTTTAATTTTTGATTTTGATTGACAGTTTTGGACATGAAAGGGTCATTCAACTACCATGAAAATGGTTTCAAAAGATGCAGCTAGCGATTTTAGGAAAAGTCACAAAATTTGAAGGGATATGATTATTCCCTTAATTAAAAAATTTTAAATAATTAAAATATTAATTAAATTCCTTAATTAAATTATTTTTTTAACGCCCCCCCCCCCCCCCAGCACTATAGGGTTAACACAAATGATATAATAATTACCTTATAAAAACGTTTTACACGAGTGTCAAAAACATTAAAAAACGATAATAAATCCGAAAATGACTTAAAATTCCACTTTAACGAACATAAACTCACCACGCTTTTAACAGTATTACTTATTTTCCCTTCTATTCATGACGCAATCAGAAGAAACATTTGAAAAATGACCTCTCTAAATGCTCGTTTTAAAGTTTTTGTCTATAGACAGTGTTGAATGAAAAGGTTTATCAGAAAAGCGTCAACAATGGACTTATACAAAAAATGCTAACTTTGTTTATTTAGCAAAAAATATGTTTCAAAAATAATTGAATAATTTGGACAAGATATCGGGAGGTAGCATTGATTCCAATTCCGAAACATGAAAAAATCCGGAATAATCGTCGCATCAGTACTCCTGAGATCCCGGTATGATGTGCTTTAATATTACGGCTCGACTAATACTTCTAGATAAGCATTCCTTCATACCTTCTTCTTTTTTTATAAATTTCATTACATCTCGATCTTTAGCGAGATTTCTTCTATTTTTTACACACACTGATTCAGGCGTAGTTTTTCGGGATCTGTCTCTTAATAACGAATCCTGAGCGATTTAGAAAATCTTGATTTCTCATCAACTGATCTAATATTTCAAAAAAGTCCTTTTACTTAACTGATTTAAAAGCAACTAATACCGGGGATGTTCTAGAATTTAGAAACCTACATCTCTGAATAAATAAATATCTGATAAGAAATTGCAATTTCATCAAATGCAGATATCACTTAAAATCGTTCAACTTTTTGAAACACCAGTAAAAGCATTCGTGAAAAGATCTTCAAAGGAACTAATAACACGGAGGAGAGTTTGCTAGTTTTAGGCCATTGAAATTTTGAATCAAATTTTCGGAAGAAATCTCCTATCCTTAGCAAATTTCCTAAACCTTCTCAAACTTAATGTAGAATTTTAACCGTGAAACGTTCAGCGAAAATTGTTTGCTGAAAAAATGTTTTATATCAATGTCAAGTTTTAAACATAAGAATTGCTTTGTTTTAATCTTTTTTCACTTTAAAAAGCTGTACATTACTGAAAAATAAGCAAATTGCATTAAACAATTTTTACTACATCAAGTATTTTGACTTGATAAAGGCTCGTGGAGTCGAAAATACGTGTCTTAAAAATAAATTTGTTTGAAGGTGTACTTTGGTTTCATTGAAAAAATTGTATGAGCTTCGGCATCCACGCTTTATACGGTAGTCTGGGCCGTCTCCCACCGACCTCTTTCAAGAGTTCAGCTAAATAATTTATATAAATTATTACTGGCAGTATAAAAATTTTAGACATTTTTGTTTTATCAAAATATTTAATATACAATAATTATGCAAACTTAAAATGATATGATAAGAGAATTAAAACTTTGTATGCTATAAAATATTTTTAAAGTTTCGTCTCCAATCTACCCCAGGCTAAAGAAGTTCTGGATCCGCTCCTGAAAGTAAAAGGCATCGGTAAAATTGGATCGTAAGACCAATATATTAACCTGATCTTTAATATAAAGTGGTGAAAAAATCAGCTTAAATATTTTCTTTTTATGAAAAATTCTTTATTTGAAAGATTAATTTGATGAAACCGTTTCATTTCCCTAGCTACTCCCAAAGAACCTTTGAATCTTTGCATCGTACCGTACAGAATTGTCTTGAAGACAAATGAAACCTTCGGAAAACCTGTAAAATTCTACTGCTTCTCCAAAGTCTCTGATAATTCCACTCTGCGCTGGTCCAAAGTCAGCAAAGGCTCCACTGAGCACATGAAGGCGGATTCCAACGTCCTGACCATCGATCCTCTCTCTGCTCAGGACATCGGCGTGTACGAGTGTGTGGACAAGGCCACCGGCGAAAGAGTCAAGACTCAACTCCTCATCAAGTGTAAGACATTCACATTACACAAAATGCAGGTGGTGAGATAGCGTATTTTGAGACACAATTTAATTGGACCTTGACTTGGTTAAGAATTTTTGATTCGCTAACACTGCAGAATGCTTTTGATTTGCTATCTATCAAATATCGGACCACTCGCTCGGATTTGCGAATTCCCCATTTCCGATCATTCAAAGTGTACCACCATCCGTAAGTACATCACGCACACGGACACTCTTACATCGGCAAAGCTCCATTTCTTTCTTTAGACATAACACATACAATACGCTATAGTGAAGCAATTTTCAACACTTTCTGTTGTTGCGCGTAATGTTTTATGTCTGCAGAATCAGTTTAAAAAGCCAGACCGTCATTGATATTCGATTTTTTGAACAGCGCTATAGACAATAAAAGCTAAATTCAATTTATGTTGTATTTGAATTATAATCTTTATCAAAATGAAGTACTTTTGTGTTGGATTGGATGGTAAGAGCGCGTTTTAAAATTTTAAGTTCGGGGCGGTAGCGGATTTATTTAAGGTGCAGAATAATAAAATGCGCGGCAGATGTGGGCAAATTTTTACAACCCTCTCAGGGCTCAAATATGTAAGTGTGTATATATATATCAACGTGGGAAAAAGAAAGTATATACTAGAACAGAGGTGTCAAACTTAAATCATTAGCGGGCCACATTTCCAATATTTTCAGCTCTTGCGGGCCGGATAAAACCCGTAGGATTCAGAAAACACGCATAATCTTATTATGAAACAATAGCAGAATAAATAATTTAAAAAACATCAAAAAGGTTTGAATCAAGTTTTTTTAATTTTTTTGCGATTTTCCATAAACTTGACATCTCTTCTTAACAATTTGTCAAAATCACAACTTAAACTCGTAGCAGCAGGAATTGTCAAAATTGTATTTATCTGATCATTTGTTAGTCTTGTTCTGTTCTTTGACTTATTAATATTCATTTCTGAAAACATTTGCTTGCAAAGATAAGTCGTGCTAAACCTGCGAAGTTATTTATTAATATTTAGAAACACGGTATAAAATCAATCAATTAAGTAAAAGTTGTTTTTCATCACAGAATCAATCATTTTGTAAGTCGATGATTTCCAGCTGAAGATCTGATGGTAATTCTGAGGCATCGACTGTAAGAAGGGATGTAGAAATTGAAAACTCAAGTTCTAAATCATTGAATATTTTGTTAAAAACACTCTGCGGACCACCGCACTGTAACTCTTGGTTGGCCAATTGTGATACGCGGGCTGTATGCTTTCAATTTGCAAGGATAAACAGAATTTTAAAACTTTTCTGATAGGAAAAAAGATATTGAAAGAAAAATCATGTTTGAATGAAAAGTTTCACAACTTTGGTCCTGGTACACATTTGCAAGTATTTTTTTTTGGGGGGGTTTTTTTTAAAAAAAAATTTTTCTTTCTTTATTAACCTATAAAAAAAAAGAATTTTTTAAAAAGCGCCAGGGGGGCTCAAAAATTTTAAACGCTATCATGGGTTAAATGCGTACACCTTCTATTATTATTGATGGCTATTCTCCAGACGACATCTATAATATAGATGAAACTGGTTTATTCTACAGAGCTCTTCCTTCTCGTAACCTCAATGCTCGAGGAAAAGATTCAACCGGAGAAAAAAAAGTAAAGATCGTCTTACTGTTGTTCTCATTACGAATATGGCGGGTTGTATAGAAAAACCTATTGTTATTGGCTCAGCTGCTCGTCCAAGATCTTTCAAAAACATAAGAATTGAATCTTTGCCTGTTGTTATTCCATCAAAAAGTCTTGACTTGCAAAATATTCGTAGAAATTTTAAATAAAAAGTTTTACCATTAAAAACGGCACACTCTTATTTTTGTCGACAACGCTGCTCCAGAGAACTTACAACTCTCAAACATTAAAGTAATTTTTTTCCACCAAACATGACACCAATGGTTCAACCACTGTATCAAGGAGTCATAAATAATTTCAAACAAAACTACTGGAAACGACTTAAGATCTGTTTTGTCTGTGATCGAAAAAACTGAAGAGTTTTCTATCAATAAGCAATGCAGAAATAAGAACGTCAACACAGTCTTGAAATGTTTCAAAAAGGTGGCTTTTTATTTACTCAACAACCTTTAGAAGAGAAACAAAGAAATAGGGACTAGCTTGGAGATTTGATTGAGTCTACTGCTAAATGCTTCAAATTGGTGATATGATGGAACAAGAAGAATTTGTTTCTCTTGATAACGACATCCAAGTTTGCGAAGAATTTGCTGATGAATGGGAAAAAAGCTTGAAAGAAAACACAAATGGACATTTTAGCTTGTTCCTATAAGTATCCTTATTATTATGTTATGAATAGGGCGAATTATTTTGACCTAAAATTTTTGACTTTACATTTTCGAATTTTTGACTTTTAGAATATTTTTTTGACTTTAACAAAATTTGAAGAAAAAAAATTTATTATAAATCTTCAAAAGTATTGTTTGCAGATATTGCATTGAAATAACATATAATATATTTAGAAACATTTTCAGGTCTGAAATTTCTGTCTTTAGTTAAAAAAGATTTTGTCAAAGAAAATGAACCTCTACTGTCGTAAAAGTGGCCTGACAATTTTGCAAAAAAAGTAGGTTGATGGAGATGTCTTTGTTTAACTTTAGATCTAAATATGTTTGATAAGAAATTTTTATATAAAACTTTGGTGAAAGCAATTTTTTTACTATTTCACAAAGTTGAAAGTAGTTGGACTTTATGTCAAATAAGCTTCTGGCTAAACCTTCATCGCTTCACTTGCTCTCTTAACAAAAATACTTGCGTCGTTTTCAATTCTATTGAATATTTCTTTGATTGCTGGCAAGTTTTCTGAATAATAGTTTGCTGCCTTTAACCAGCGTGCCTATCTTGTAACAATAGGACACGGAGGAAACCCAATTGGTTTGAACAAATTTTTTCTGAATTTATTTTTACGAGTGAGCAGTTTTACAGAGCTAATCAACTCATCTACATTTTTGGAGAATGATTTCACTTTCATAGCACAATTAATAAACAATTTACATAAACTTCATAGATTTACAAAAATATTTTACCTTACAAAAAGAGGTTTAATCTTGAGTATTGTTCTCCATTTTTTTATTTTGATTATGTAATAGAATAGATTGTAGTTAAAGAAATAAAAACCATTTTAAAGACTATATATAGTTTTTTTGACTTTATGTATAATTTTTGACTTTATTGACCTAACAAAAACTTAAAAAAACTCACATATATACTTGAAATCGACTCAAAAGTATTTTTTGGGCAGAAAAAATATTAAGAAAATGTTTTGACTTTATTGACTTTTATCCGCCCTTTTAATTTTATTAAAAATGCACATTTGATTTCGATTGACAGTTTTTGACATGAAAGGATTCAACTACCATGAAAATGGTATCAAATGATTCAGCTAGCCATTTTAGGAAAAGTCACGAAGCTTGAAGGGATGTAGTTTAGCCAATTTTATACAATATAAGTTTTAGTTGAAGGGTTAATGACTGATCACTTTTCGCCAAAAAGATTTCTGCATGATTACTACCGGTGCAAGCAGGTAGTGAATTAAAAATATATTTCATTTATGTTCATGCACTGTTTCCTTTTAGCGTGTTTTAGCTGACACGCGCATAATTTTTTTGGGTCTGGGTAAGAAATTTCTCTCCTACGTATTCAGCGATCCAGTAAACTTGAGGCACATTAATTGAGCGCTGCAACTATGATGTTTTCATCACTCTGCTTCAAAATGGAATGAAAAGGAGTAATGAATGATTTTGATGAACTAGGTATAACGAAATTGTCTTCTAAGGACTCGTTTTTTTCGTTCTAATGAGGCTTTCGTTATAAAGGGGTAACTTTTAGTGAACAGTTTTCAGGGGATTTAAAGGTTCGTTTTTACGAGTTCTCTGTATTTAAGACAACGTGAGAGTCGAATATGCTGTTAAGCCAAGGAAGGTGAAAATCAAAGGGCCTGGCGAAGGCGTGGTCTTCAACTGCACGTGCGACTCCAAAGTCTACTGTGAAAGAAGTTGGCGCGTAATGGACCAAAATGGGAAAGACGTGAGCAAGCAACTTCCTCCGAACATCAGCGCAGATGACGAGGGCGTGCTCACCATTAAGAACATCACCCGGGATCAAATCTACTACGATTTCCAGTGCCGAACTCTACCTAGCACCGATTACATCATCGTACCGCAGATTCAAGTTGTTTGAAGAAGGGGATCTTTTTTTTATTTAAAAATATCTTTTAAAATTTTAGCTTCTTTTTAAGTTCCAGTCATGGATCATGTGTTCATTTTTTAGCGCGTTACTCTTAATTAAATGATTTGTTCAATAAAACGTGTTCTTTCTCCTAAATTTATTCATTTTAGACTTTTTATTTTTCTATATTGAAATGATTATTTTTGTCACAGGTTTCTCTTGCTTCGTGCGTTTATTGAGTATTCGGCATCAAGTGGGTTAAGGAATGCTCCTTGGATTGAAACAACTTGTATTCTGTCTTTATTCTTCGTTTGAATGCGATACAGTAATAATGAAAAAAATGTTCTTCAAATTTGAGCAAAAATTTTTTAAGTATAACTACTATATCAAGTGCAGTAGTTTTGAGGTTTTTTCTAACAAAAAGTATGACTTATCACGGGGAGTATTTTGGAAAGATTTTGCAACTAAAGAAATATTATTCTCCTTCAACGCATACTAGCCCTAATAAGAGGTATGTGTGGGCACTGAAACTCGCAAATCATTCATCAAATAAACCCGCATTTTAAGTAAAATACACTTTTCTATTGTGAATCATCCATGCACAATATCTAAAAATTATTTTCAAATCAAATTTGACTTTTATTGGTCTTATTACACTAAACAATCATTCAAATAATAATAGTCAAAACAAAAATGCCGCGTACCTAAAATTTTTTGAAACTTTATACATGGCTTCCATATTAAGCACACTCTCGGAAATTTATATTTCTTTACAGTTCCAAACACACGACGTTTTTATCTCAAAAATGGCTAGTTGATTGAAAATCGGCAATCAAAATTTTGATTGAGGATGAAATAACCTTCAAATTTAAAATTATTTCTTTTTACTAATTTCGCTATGATGTTTCATTTTTTTCACCAAAACGGTTAAAAAAATATTTGGAAGTGTCAATTGAATTAGTGATATATCCCTGAAAATCAGTTTTTCAAAAAATCATTTCTATCAATTTTTGGTTATACAGTACATATATATATTTTTTAGCTTATACATTGTTCAATCATGTTGAGTGTGAACTATTTATCTGGAACGAGAGAACGAAGCGGCTTGAAAGCGTGCGCAAAAGAAAATTTTATAAACGACAAATTTGGTTTTTTTAGAAAATAGCTTGCGAATGAATACTGGGCAAGTAGAATTTATTTTGAAGTTTATATTTTTGACATTGATTGACAACTTAGAGTAATTTCATAAAGATTGTGGTATATTTTCTAAATTACGTTTGTATATTTATAACCAAGTTTGCACTAAATTTAGCCAACTTGAAAATGGTACATATGTAAAAAATATTTCATAAGTATTCCAATAATATTTTTAATTTTGACATGAGCTGTCATATTTAAATCGTTTTTAATGTGTTTTAATTAATTGACAGTTTAATAATGCTGGCGCGCGTAAGTTTCAAAATGTTGTCATATACAGAAAATGTTAAAATTATAAAAGATTATTTAACAGAATTTTTAATAAAAAAATTAAAAAAAATTTTTGGTAATGGAAAATATTTTTATATAAATATCACATTTTAATAAAAAAAATCGAATATAAAAGTAGAGATTTTATCACAGAAGAATCGACATTTTGATTTATATTTGAATAAGTTGTGATATGGGTTATTTGGTAGCTTTAGGAAAATCCTGCAGCAAGTACTCATTTTCTACTTCCTGCTTAGGGATAACAAGATTAAAATTCTGAATAAGAGCTATTCCACGTTCAGCCACATCGTTTACAACGTAAGGCGTGTGACGAAATTGCTTGCCATTCAAAATTTCCTCATTTTCCCACTTTTCTGTTTCGTTCGATACTTCCATAAACTTTACGATATTGCTTGAAACAAAATCCGAAGACCGTTTATATTTTATTGAGTCCACTCTTCTTTTTTCGAACCGACTTTTAAGTGACAACATTTTTGAATAAATTATATAAAAATATATTTAAGTTTGAACTTTGTTAAAATAAGACAAAATTATATTTAATTAACATTTAAAAATGAAAATTACATGTGAAAAAGAGTCAAAAAGAAAAAGCAGCATCTATGTCTTTTTTGACGAATTTCTTCAAAATAGAAGAAAGTAAAACAACTTTTTTAATAAAACATAACACGGTGCCATGATGATCAAGTTCTCACTTCTTAATCTTGATTTTTGTCGAAAAATAAATGGAAGAAAAAAGTTTTGATACTTCTTTTAAATCACATAGATTTTATATGTAGTTTAAAATAGCATTTTTCAAATTATACTTCGGCCACAGACACATTTGTCTGGCAAGACAGTTTGTCTACCCATCTTCTATTTATAGGTGTCGAACAGAAAAGGAGAAGTCAAAGAGCTAATGCTTGTTGGATTATTTTCTTTGTATGATTACTGGATGTAGAACAGGGGCGCACGTCGCCCCCCCCCCCCCCAATGTGTTTTCAGGGGGGGGGGGGCGAAAATGACCTTCGCCCCCCAATAATTTTCTATAAGTAAGAGTTGCTGCTTGTTTATAAAACATGTATGATAATCGCATTTTTCCTATCGAACATATTTTACAGACGATGCGTGAGAGCTATATAATAATAATCCATTGCTTCAATATGCACACAATAAGTCAGCAATGTTTATCACAGTGTCGCCTCTTTATAGTATTTTTGGGCAAACACATGTTGATGATACGCTAGATTTTCTCATCTTCTGTCAAGTGATTCTATTTCTCTTTCTCTCTCCTCTGTTTTCTCTTCCGCTTTCTCTGCTAAAACTCAATCATTCACTCATGCTCGCATTCAAGCTCTCTTATTTCATTCAAGCCCTCTTCTCTTGTTAAGCTCTCCTATCTCATTCAGCTCTCTTCTCTCCAGTGACGTAGCTAGGCTGGGGCATGAGGGGCCGTGCCCACAGTCCTATGTACCGCATGGTGCCCCCATGCGTCTTATGCGATATCAGTTTTTGAAAATTTCTCCAATGAAAGGATTAAGAAAGTATAAATAATGTTGCGCAAGTTTTTTGTTTTTAAATTGTGCCCCTTCTATCAACTTTTTTTGGCTACACCACTGCTTCTGTCTAATTTGCATTTAGATTTATTTAAAATAGTTTTCAATCTTTATAATAAATAAAATAATTTCAATTTTATTTCAACAAAAGTCACTTAATCTTTATCACTACGTTTGCTACATTTTGTAACATTTGAAAACTTTAATTTTTCAAGTCAAGAAATTTTTTTCAATAGTTATTTGGGAATGAATATTTTGATTATCTATTCAGTTTAAAAGAAAGAATATTCGATTTGCTTAATATTTGAGCAGAGATATTTTTATAATGTTCGATTGTTAAATTTTATAAGTAACACTGTACATAATCAAATCACTTTTTTTAAGAAAATTTGTTGATTATTATAATAAAAATATAGTATCGAAACAAAATGTTTAAGTTGTTAAAAATGTACTTAATCTATTTGTGACAGCTGTCAGAATTTTATTTGTAGACAGAAATATTCAAAAAAACGCAATGATTTTCTTTTCTCGTATGCTTTGATTTATGTTAGTTTGGTCCTCGGACATTTAGCCCCATTATTTTCATAAGACATTTTGTTTCATGGACAATTCGCCGCGTTATTTTCATAAGACATTTTGTCTCATGGACAATTGTAAAAAATTAAAATTGATTAATTTGAAATAATTTAATAGAGATAAAATAAACAAGAATATAAAATTTTTTAATAATTTTACACATATAATAAACAAAATGGATGAAATTAATAGCCTATGAGACAATTTGTCAGGGGGCAAAATTTCTGTCAACCGTTATTTAAATAATTTTTTAATTATAAGGGCTAGTAGCTACTTAAACGTTGGCTTTTTCTGCTTATAAAAACTTGAAAATATCAAATAAACTCTAATTCTTTATGCCTCCTATCATTTTTAAATTATTCTGAGAACAGATGGTTCCATTTAATAGTGAAAATTGCTTTATTAGTTTGTTTTGTTTCCTTTCTCTCTTATGTTAATTATGTAGCAAATTTTTCAATTTTGAGTAAAAGGTAAGGTGCAGCGGATGTATTTTCATTGACCAGGTACTGATGTACCGCTTATGTCAAACTCTGAACAAATTCGTATCGATGAGGAATCGAATCCAGAGGCTTCCGTGCTATGTCCATCATCTCAACCAACCTGCCATGCCACCCATAGAGTATGCTGTAGGGGATACGTCAAATTAGTTTTCAAAAAATTTAAATTATGCTCTAAAATTTTTTAGTTTTTGTTGAAGCTATATAACTTTTTCTGATAGACTTTTTTTCCTTAAAAGTTATTATAAAAGGCAAATCATTGCAAAATGTTAACAGTTATTTTACTTTTTGTAGCTTGTATCAATTTTGCTTTTAAACTATTTTTGAATGATGCTGAGTAAAATGAAATAATGCGATCTTAATTTTTTGTTTGCCCAATTATAACTTCGTTTTATACCATTGCCCCTGAATCAATCACATTTTTTCATATAAACATCGCAGGGTGTCTAGTAGACTCTTTGCCTTTAGAATACATTCACTCATATAAAACTATCCAACCTTCAGTTAATTGTTTTTTCTATGAATCAAATATCCTTTCATCAAAAAGCCTATTCCACCCCCTAACATTTTTGGATTTTTTTAAACTAGTGTATATTCGATGGTTGTAGGTAAAAATGCCCCCAGAAAAATGCCCTCGGAAAAAATGCCTCCGTAATAAACGCCTCCAGAAAAAATGCCCCTAATTAAAAAGTAGGAAAAAATGCCCCCTAATTTTTGATTTTCAGGATTTTATATAATTATATAAATATTTTTATTTGGTACCGTTTTGAAAGGCTAAATTCCTAAAATTTCTTAATCTATAGGGTTTTTTCTTTATAAAGTTCTTGAAAACAATAGCAAAGATGCAGATTTGTGGGAATGTGTCCTAAAATCAATTAAAATACAAATTATATTTAGAAAGTATTCTGATACAAACAAAGTCCAAAAATATTTGCTGTTTTATAAAAAAAAAATTTGTATTTAAAAAATTGTCGTATGCTGAGTTTTTTAGTTTATTTTAATTAAATTTTAAATGTTTTAGATGAAAAGTTAACTTTTTTTTTTACAAAAAATCTTTATTTGACATATCTTTTTTAAAAATTTTAATTAAAAATTTTTTGATTTTTTTTGTGTTGGGGCATTTTTTCCTAATTTTAAATTGGGGTCATTTTTTCCTACTTTTTAATTGGGGGCATTTTTTCCTACTATTTAATTGGGGCATTTTTTCTGCGCACTATATTCGATATGCAAATTTAATTAAAATATTTTCGCTGGAAGTATAGTATTTAAATTCACCAATTTTGTAAAAAAAATATAAAGTAGTCTTATAAATTTAGGACTTTAGGTATGCGCTGAATACACTGTATTTTAGAGGATTGCTTGAATATTTGATCTCCCGTGGTATTTCCAGACCACTAATTTTGAAAATTGCAAGAAAAAATTTCGCCCACCAATAATTTTGAGGATGTGCGCCCCTGATGTAGAATGCTTAGTAAAGGTGCAATTACAGGTAACTTATGTCATATGGCGAGGTAACTGGCGTAAGCAGTTGCAAAAATAAACTGCAATGACCTATGCGAACTTTCTGGGTACGGCTCGAAGTGCAGTGCTCTATGACGATCTCATCAAATTATGCTATAAATTGTTTCCTTCGTCAAAGTCTCAGTGATAATATTTCATTAAGAAAAGTAACAGCAACAAAAACTCCTCTCTGGCTAAGGAATGATTTCAAGATTTATACTTCAACTGACATTATGCACATTTTTTTAAATAAAATTAAAAGGAAAAACAGTTGGAGCGTTGAAAGCATAAGAAGTAAATACAAATCATTTGTTTTCCTTCCAAATTCCTTGAACTAGAGTACTTTCTCCGCATAACTAATCAACTTCTTTTCTCGCTCATGTCTTTCCCTGCAATACCTCTCGACAATATTCTAAAACTAGTCTTAGCATTTAAAAATTAAAATTCTACCATTTCAACATCCTTTTCACAAAGTACAACGAGCCAATATAATAGCGGGTACGGGTGTATCTCATAGCATTTCCTTGAGCGCAAATGTATTGTTCAAGCCTTATAGATAGGCAGGCGTAAGCATATCGCGCATTCCTCGGCGCCGAGAAATGATAGATGGGGTGTGTGTGTGTGTGTGTGTGTGAAGTAGGGTAAAATAATTTTTATTGACAGAAGTAAAAAAGTGAATGATATAAAATCAAGAACAAAATATATCCATTAAAAACTTACTCTCCTCTCTCCTAAACACACAAGAAATAGGGAAAATGAATCGAATCAGAATATAAATAGGAAAAATAGGCCTTGCATTCATGCATATGAATGTGATGTATAGGGAAAAAATACAACAGGCACACAAGTTAACGCAAAAACATGGGAAGAACAGCAGAGATCTTGGTTAAAAGTGCACCCACAAAGGCGAATTCCACATTTCTCATGAGAAATGGAGTTAAAAAGGTAAAATAAAGTATTATACTTCTTATTCATAAGTTTAAAATACATGAGCGTGTACAATACATAGTTCACATGTGGTAAGAATGTGTACACCTTTGGTTGACAAACCTGATGTCTTAATGGACATCAGAAGAGAGATAAGAAATGTCGTCAAAAATTGTATGACAAATGCATCACTAAAGATGGCATTCCACTTCGTAGTGGAAGTATTGGAAAAAAAATATGCGATAAAAATTTGTATAAAATCGGAAGTATGATTTACAAAAACACTTTAAAAAGGGGTGATGGTGATTAATGTCGATAAAAAAAGCGCGTAAAGAAACATGCAATGCATTCGGAGTTGAGTATACTTTGGTTGTTGGCTGAAAAGAGAGCGAAGAATTTGATCCGCGCGTCACACCAGTTATAAGACAGAACATGTTTTGTGTTTTTTGGATTTGAGTACAGGAAAGAGCACTGCTCTGATGGCCTCGTCGAAAACGAGCTTCAAACCATTTTGAGTGAGGGCTGAGCATTCAAGGTACTTCACAGCTTCAACCTCCTTCATCATGGAGAAACCCTGTAGGAGAAAGGAGGTATTGCGTTTAAAAATGAGGATACTTCACACATAAATACAATAACAAGGAATAGCAAAATGATAGGACGCTTGACCTTCCACAGCACTGAGATATGGCAGAATTAGTGAATCTGGCATTAAATTAGCAAATGTTCAAAATTCCGCTGAAGTGAAACATATTTATAATTTATGAACAGAGCATGAGAGTCGGAGCGGGAATCTAATAAAATCTAGGAGTCAAAGTCGGAAGCGAGGAGTTGGTGTTGAATTCGCTAAGTTTATGAGCATTTCGAGTAGAAATTGCAATCCAATATTTTCCCTCCGACTTCACCGCCCTGTTTATAAATGAATGATTGCAGAGAATAAATATACACAGGCAGAATTAGTGATGGATTTCTACATTAAAGTTCGCACGTAATTATACGCGTAATAATCTTTACAAATTACAGCACCGCACATTTGACACCCCCCCCCCCCATCAATTGTCAACCCGGGTTAATCCAGACCCTTCATTATCCCTGTACAAACCATTTTTTATCTAAAAGTTTTTCATCCTCTTTTTTGCCTTTGAATACGCGAGGATAAAAAGAGATTAGCATTTTTAAATAAAAAGAATTGATTTTAGTAAAACATTTGAGTTATATTTCAGTATATATATAGTTAGGTGATATATAAACCCCAAAAAAATTGACAGCAAAATCATTATTTTTTCACAACCCGAATCATTTCATTATCCCAATATTTTTTTAATGTCCTGTTCGAATTAACGGGGTTTATCCTTCTTTATTCAGATAACTCTCGAAAAAGATGATAAGATCATTTGAGTAAAATCGATTTTAAATCAGTTGTGATTTTATCAAGTCTCCAATTTATTCGCTTTCTACTCCATACCTACGAACTTTGCCGTTGCTAAATTTCCTATTGTTCTAGTTATGTTGTTGGGTTCATTTCAGTCTACGTTGAAATCCTAAAAATGATCAAAGAGAGAATTCTACTTGTTGGTACGAGATGGGAGAGCACTTTTTGCTGCGGAGTCGATTGATCGTGTCTTCATTGTCGCGCAGGTCTAACTTTGTTCCGACTAAAATGATGGGAGTTCCTGGGCAATGATGCGAAACTTCAGGATACCACTTAAAAAGAAAGAATGGAATCTAGATGCGAAAAAGGTTATGAGAAGCAATGCAGTGCTTTTATAATTTTAATTTGGCTTTTTGTAAAATCAATGCCTCAATTTTGTATCGCGTTTCCGAGCTAAATTTTGAAGATGTCAATAGATGTATTCAGTTCATACACTAGCTTCTCTTACTTTAGTTTAATAAGATAAGTTGCTTTAAAACATCTCTTTCAACTCATCATCATCAATCCCATTTTTCAAACTAGTTTTTATGCAATATACAAAAAATCCAGCTTTTTAATTTTTTGGGTTTAAAATTTATTTCGGTATATTCCCAATTTTTCTATCATCTTACAAATATTATATTGTTCAAATTCATTATGTTTATTAAGATTAAAAAATATAAGCTATTTTCTTTTGAACAAATAAATACTAACACAAAAAATTAATAACAAAAACATTTTCAATAAAAGATGTCAGATTTTTCCCCCTGATCATACCTGTGGACATTACGTTACAAAGTTTAAAAAAACTAATTTGGCCATTCATTTGGTTAATTGTGTTGAAATTTGTGAGGTTCTTTTTACTATATTTTAAGCTACTATTAATAGTTAGTATATGAACAGAACACTTATCTAAACTATTCTAAGAAGATTCTGGTGACGATGAAAATGTTGAAATCAATAATTTTGGACCAAATCAGTTAGCGGTTGAAGGCATATTGGTACCCCTCAATGATGAAGATACGGAAGATGAAACGGAAATTTGTCAAACGAGCAAAAGGGCTAAAAAATATAGAGGATTAATTTTGATGGTAGAAGTCATTTAACTGGCAGTTTTAACCCTGAGTTTGGCCCATTTTATTATGATAAACCTATGCCAGTATTTGACGTGTTTTCTCTCTTTCTCAATGTCAACATTATTGATATGATTGTAAAATTTTCTAATTTGTACGCTTCACAAAATAACTTCAGTTTAGAGACCACAGTATTGATGAAACAAGGATTCAATATTTTGGTAGCCACCCGACCAAACAATTCTTAAAAGGGAAGCCAATTCGTTTTGGTTACAAGCAGTGGTCGCATTGTATATCTCCAGGATACTGTATTCAGCTTGATATATATCAAGGAAGAAACAATGAAACACAAAAGAGAAAAGAATTTGGTTTAGGGGGAGAGGTTTTATTGAAAAGCTAACAAGTTTTTGTCCTAAATCTTATCATTTTGTGTGTGACAACTTTTTTACTTCTCTTAATAATGTGGAAGAACTTAAACGAATGAACATAAGAATTACGGGAACGATAAGAAGCAAAAGGACAAAAACTTTTCCATTGTTGACTACAAAAGAATTAATGTTAAAAGGAAGAGGCTTCTATAAAATTGTGAGTAACGAGGGCATAAATATTTGTCAATGGTTCGACAATAGATCAGTATTAGCTGTTTCAAATGCAGTCTCGCGCTTACCTGTTAGACAAACGATTCGTTACTCTACTAAGGAAAGTAAAAGAATAAGTGTAGATCAGCTCAATATATTTCATATTTACAACAAAGAAATGGAAAAAAATCTCATGGATCAAAATATTTAACAATATAGAACCTCTATATGAGGTAAAAAACGGTATGGGCCGATAGTCACACATCTCTTCGAGATGAGTGTAACTCAGGCTTGGAAAATATATAGGCTGACACCAAATGAAAAATTGATCAACTATCTTTTAGAACATCCCCAACATCCTCATTCCCGTTACATCTCATTTTCACTATTTTATCATTTATATATTTGCTTTGAAAAAGGAGTTTATACTCCGAAACTAGTCAGCAATAAAGCGTTCAGTTTTTACAATTTTTTATATTTGTTATAATTATTTCACCTCAATGAGCATATCTGTCAAAGATTTTTTTCTAAATATATTTTAGAAAATGTCTTACTGATATGCTACCAAACAAGTATGGTAAACCTCCTGGCATAGGTAAAACTTTGGCTGCTTGTAATACTAGTGAAAATATCAAGTTTGACAAAATTGGACATTTTGTTCCATCGCTGGGAGAAAAAAAAAGATTGCCTTGTCGATATTGCCATATAATGACTCCAACTATTTGTATAAAGTGTAATGTAGGCGTTCATGTTAAGTGCTTTATTGAATATCATACCCCTTCCTGATAAATCAAGATTTTATTTTTTGTTAGATCATGTTCTTAATTTTTACACCTCGTTTTTTGAAATAAATTTTTGTCTATTATCCTTTGATTAATTACATTTAACAATAGTTGTCATTCTAATAACTTTTGTTAATAAAGATAAAGTTAGTTTGATAACTTAATTTCACAAAAAATGTAATATCGTCGTACTTATTTTGAGTAAGACAATCAAGTAGTAACTAGCGCATCACATGTGATACGCCTATTTTTATAGGAATGGAAAAAAATTTTTTTGATTAAACAAAAAAACACCATGACGCCATTATACTATTATTTTTTAATATCAAAGTCTTTTGAAAGAAAAATTTTTTTTGTCACAAGGGCTATATAAATATTTAATGACTTGGTCAAAAATGGGTTAACTAATTAGTATTCGTTAGTGAAACTCGTCATTTTTTCAGATCTTGAGCATTTAGACATTTGATCAGACAGGTGTTTACATTCCACAAAGAAAAAGTTCAAAAAGTGAGTACCTTTGTTCTAACATTTTCAAAAGAAGAAGGATTTACTAATGAGAAGCAAATTAAGAAGACATCCTAAAAAGAAAGCAAATGAATTAATATCATCAAAAGCTGAAAGAAATGTAAAATATGATGCGCATTTTCTTTTTCGAGTTGGATGAATAAGTCTAAATCTTTCCACATTTTAAAAAAATTTCAAAAATTGAAACTTATTAATTTTGTTGGCTAAGGTATTAGTTACCTGCAATTAATTAAAATTTAGTATATTGGAATAAAAAAAATTTTTTGTCTTTACTAATATACAAAAGCTATTTTAGATTGTTGAGGTGAAGATTTGTAACACTGGATAATATAAATTTTAGAGGTCATTCGAAATCTACTTTTGAGATGTTGTATGTTTATTAAAATGGATGCTTTTGAATGACACGAGAACTTTTATTCAGTTATCTCCCCGTTTTTATTCTATCAAATCAATCACAGAGGAAACTTTATACTTTATTAAAAAGGTATGAAATTTCAAAGAACAATGATTTTAGCCCGCAGGTCTTTTATGCCATCAAATCAAACAGTGCGAAAAGAATTTTTTATAATAAAAAAAACGAGACAATAATGGTGTCGCGCATTAATAGAGAGCTAAATGTGTATGCAATGGATTATAGTGAATAACATTATGATGCGTAATCTCCGAGGTCCAACCTCTTGAGGTTTTGGAAGAGTTAGACATTTTCTTAAAACTTTGAAATCCATCAGTAAGAGGAAAATATTATATTCTTAATTTCAGGCATTACATGATATTAGCACATTTATAAATGCGACGTTAAAACGATACGTCTTTTTTTATTGACTCTTGATGAGAAAAATTTTCAATGACACTTCCAAAAAATATCATCGACAAATAAAAATCAATTTTGTTGATAGCATGGCCAATTTACAGTTGAGACAGTTGAGCAAAGCCGGGTTACACATTTCTTTACAAAATAAGCGGTAGAATTCATCAGAATCTTTGGTTCACGAAGCATTTTCAAATTATTCGCAATTTGGTCCAAAGACCAAAATAATAAAATCTGTAACATTTTAGCAAATGAGAATAATCCTCTGAAAAGACTTTTCCTTTCATTTGCCTCATAAACAACACACGCATATTTGATATCTCTTGATTCGCTTTTAGACGTAGATTACCGATCGAGTAATTTGTCGATATAATAGAAAGACTATTGAAACGAAATTTAGGGATCTTTCATGATTTACATCGGCATTTTCTTTTGAATAACATTTCTGATGCGGATAATACTTTTTTACGATTTGTTCAACGTGTTCATTTAGACAGTGTTGGGGATAGGTAACTTGATGTCCCACATCTCAACAGCGAAAAACACGCTCTGCAAAAAATGGATTGAATTTCACAATTAATTCCAATGTTCCCAAATAATTACTATTCTAGTGGGAGAGACTTTACCATTTCGTCGAAATCCTAGTCCACCATCCTTTAAACAACTTAGATAAAACTGTTTGGTAAAATCCTGAAAATAATTTACAGGAAAAACGATATATGTTCTCAGTGAAAAGGAAATACAATATTCACTCTCTTTTGCATCCTTAAGCATTTAGACTTCTACCATACATTTTTCGTTTGTGAAAAGGCGAATTCGATTGCCTGAGTTTGAAAAGTATCGGTGTGATTTTGACAACGTAAATTCGTTTGCTTTGAACAAGATCGTGACAAGGTGCAACTTTAAACGCGGTTAAACTGGATGATTTATCAAACCTGCTGTAATTGAGGTCGTTTTGTCGTGTTCAGTACTTCAATCAGTCGTAGTGAAGAAGAATCTGCAGAAATCAATACATCTTAATAATCAATACTATAATAATCCAGCGTTTCTCAGCTTTTTACTTTCGCGAATTAGATTAACCCATTAAGTCCCAATGAATGCTCCCATTTGGGAACATAAGTAATTTCATCTTCGTCTGCTTTTTTCAATGACTTTGAATATAAATCGTCTGCGTTTTTTAGATATCGTCTGATTTCTATGGTACTTAATGGGTTAAAGTCAAAAAAGGATAGTCAATTAAACTAACGAAAAAAGCATAACAATTTTCTTAAATTTTGTCATTCTAAAAATATATCATATTTGTTAGTAGTTGCGGATAAGATCCTTACTACTTATACTTTTTATTTTTTTATGATTTATTGAAAACATCTAAACTTAAAGGTAAAAAACGTTACTATTTTTCGCGGAACCCTTAGGGAGTTTTTGAAGAACGCCAGTCTTCCTCGGAACACAGGTTGAGATTGCTGACGATCTTGTAGTGGTGGGAAGAAGCAAACTATTGATTCAGGAAGTTTTGAAAATTTTTTATTTCAATATTCGTTTTTTCAATTCTTTTTGGGGCTCTACTTTCGTGCTTCTTCGCAGTTGAATTAAAAATAATTTGTTTGATAAGAATATCGAATGCGTTTTATAAATTTATACTTCTGAAGAAACTTAAATTATTTATTTTGAATTAAATGCAAGAAAAATATAATTAATACTTGTTCATTTTCATATCGCTTTCTAAGTTTTTTTACAGGATGAGAATTCCTGAGCATACTTGACCTAGGCAATGGCATATCTGACTCTTAGTGTATGTACCACAATTGGGATCAAATACATTTGAAAGTATTTGTATTTGTCATTTTAGTTTCAAAAATTTTATTTGTATTTGAAAAAAAGGAATCCTTTTCAAAAACTTCTCTATAATTTCATGTAAAATCGATCTTGCTCGTTGAGGCTTGAAATCACAAAGGCTATACCAACATATACAGACATTCAGAGCAGATTAGCATTGACTAGTAGTGACTCTGGAAGCTGGCAAAGTCTTCAGACCAGATAGATGTCAATTAAATGATGCCACCTTTGAAACTTTAATGTTTATCAGATGTAACACAAAAAATAGCATAAGTCAAGGCTGAATAAAATTGAAATATATGTTAGAAACAATATTTCTGAGGAAAACTGGTTGGTGGGATTGCTTTTTTCATTTTTTATATTCGTTTTAAACCTTTTTCCCCTTGATTTTAGGTGTTTGAAAAGAAGCAACCATTTTAGATGAATGTATTTTTAACGACAAAAAGTAAACATATCAAAGAAAAGTAGATTTAACTTTATAGGACAATCAAAAACCCGGGGAAGCAAATATATGCCAGGGAGCAAAAATTGTTTAAAATTGAAACGGGTTTTTTCATTCTAGTTTTGAAAGATATTAAGACTAAGCGAAGGGGATGCACAAAAATGTAATTATCAGAAAAATGAAGTAAAGAAACTGTTTGTGGGTAAGACAAAGGCCTTAGCCTGTCGTAGTCTTCTTGTCCTGCAGTGTCCCATAAGCCGAGATTGATGGGTTTGTTGTCTACTTTCACATTTGCAGAATAATTGTCAAACCTTCAAGAAAAGAGGAATACAATAAGTAAGAATGTCAACAAATCATTTTCCACAAGGGCGGATTCAGAACATCTTTAACGGGGGTAGATTCAGAGCTAAAACCTTCAAAAATATTTTAAAGAAAACATAAACGAAGTGATGCTGAAGGGCTATCCAAAAAGTTGGTAAGTAAATAAGTAAAGAGTTGAGGTAAAAAAGTTTATTGATGGAAATTTTTATTTAAAACTTAAAAAAAAAATTAAAATTATCTTTTAAATTTAAAAGAGTTTTTTTACCATAACTGTATACTTAATATTGTAAAGTATATAAAGTTTTCATTCTCTTTTCCTACGAGGATAATTTTGCATAATTTTTGTACAATTAAATATTTAGTGATAGGACTGTAATATCTGTGTTTTTCAAGCCAATCAAGTATTTCTGATATTACCCCATTTTTCGTTGATTGGCTGAAATATCTATACTTCTTTGTGCCATTTATTTGAGTTAGATTCGTCGCTATCTTTTAAATGTGTATACTTCATTTTCACAATTGTGAGGGAAGATATTCAACTCCAATTCCTCGTAGTACTTGCAAAAATTCAAAATACAAAAAATGATTTCTTTGATACTTCTAACTTCGACTCCGATTCCCGCCTTTTGCGAAAAAATGAGAGCACCGTTCTTTTACATTTTTGCTTCGAAAAAAAGCTGACGTCAGCGGAAGAACCCCTAAGATTGAAATCAAACTTAGCAAATGCAGTAGAACGTCGAGTATCCGAACAAGTTTCTTTCTTTGTGTGAGCATGTCAGTTGTTCGCATACTTGAAGTTCGGATATTCAAGGTTTCACTGAATATATCTTTACTTTTTAAATTATCACATTTGCATTAATTCCATATCTATTATGAATATAGTCATTTTTGTATTAAAAATTTACCCAGAATGTTTAGAAAATTTCCCCCAATCATATCCACGCATTAGTAAGATTGACAGCTGATAAATTCTTACAAGCGAAGACGTAAACGATGACGAGCAAGGTTTCCATTATAATTTATAAGGGATCGTGGATACCTGACAAAGTTAAAGAAATGCTGACTTGAGGAATGAAGTGGGATTAACGTATCTTGTCTAAATGAACTAAAATGGAACCAATAGCAGCACTTGCAACTTCAATGTAGCAAAGTGATGTGCTTTGTTGCATTGAAACATATGTTGCAGCGTAATAAAAATTCATGCTATGCGCACAGTGTGTTCCATGTGTTACTAATCTTCCTAATCAAGGGAAAACTGAGATTAAACGAAAAAGCGGAGTAAAAAGGAAATCTTGATGCAGAAATAAGCAACATATGGAATATCTTTGAAAATCAACGATGATAATATAATCCACAATAATAATCAGAGATTTCTTCGCGGAATTATCTCAGCACTACACATGGAATCCAAGATAGGATTTAAAAGAACAAAATAAAATTGAAAAGACAATTTAGAATTGAAAAATACGAAATAGAGTTGATAATGACATATTTATTGGCACTAATATATCATAAATGAAATAAATTTAATACTGTAATAATCGTTGCGACGGTTTGTTTTCTTATTTTGCACACCTATATAATTCCATTTTCGGCATTTTGAAGTGCGATTAAAACTCTTAAGCGAAATCAAAATTAACATCCGCTACGGGCATATGAATTATGTTTTCAAGGGTGCATTAAAATTTAATTCATGGGTGCATTAAAATTGAACATTTTCGTTAGGGCTGGAATACGAGATACACTGAGCCAAACGTTCTCCTAATAATAATTATGTAAAATAATTGAAATTTGTTCTTTTCATTCTGTTCAATTTTTGAACCTCATTAAAACCTGAATTTGGCTTTACCATATGGGAAGCGGTAGAAGTTTTTGGTATTAGTTGACTGCGGTGCAGGAAATTTCGTTCCTAAGAAGTTTCGAACCTTAGACAATTCCTACCTATTTTTTGACGTTTCGCAGCCAGTTTTTTTTTAATTTTTGCTACGAAATGACTTGAGTAAGAAATGTCTTGGTTACAAAATGCGGAGAACTCGTTGAGTCGCATGGGTTCGATTCTCGTTCCCTGCATCTTTATTTACCTGTGCAGTTATTGGCGAATATTTTGTCCTTGAATGTAATATCGACAATAAAAACCCTAAATTCAGAGACTTTTCAAACAACAAAATTAGTGCTTTCGTCGTTCAGGCACAAGAATCTCTAAGTCACCTTGTTTCTCTCCATCATAAATCTATGTGATGTTGATAACGCGATGATGATGTTGAAGTTGACGATGATATGATGGTGCTGAGGTGATTGATGATATGATGATGATGTGATGATGACGATGAAGCAATTAAGAAAAAGTCTTACACTGTAGGAATGTATTCGCCAGGAAAGGAATTAGTAGTGTAACTTATTAATAGGCACGTTTTACCAACAGCTCTAAATCAAAAAATAAAATAATGACATCTTTCGAATCGGCTTAAAATGGGTAGGCAAACGAAAAAAAGAAGAAACAAGTATAGGAGATGTTTAATGAGTCGAGTGTTATGTCTAAAATTCAAAAGACCAAATTTCAGAAAAGTATTTTTATGTTAACAAAATGGGAGCGTTAGACCGTTAAGAACTTGCTATTATGTAAAAATGAATTACATTTCCTAAAAAATGTGATTGTGAACTTTATTTATAAAATTAAAAAGACTTTTAAGCGAAATAAAGTAAGAATTATTTTGAATGATAGAGATCAAACAAATTGTTTTCTAGACTTTGTCACGCTTATCGAAGTTGAGTGTTTTTCATGCATATTGCACATCTTCCTTGACCTTGACTTATATCAGCGAGATGATGCTTGATTCCATCATATCTCATTGACTTAGGAGCTGAGACGCTATGACCACATTTTTTCTTTCCCTCAGATTCTAAGGTATAGAACTACAGATAAATTTATCATATGCGAGAATAAATTCCACCACCACTTTTTGGACCTTATTCGAAGATAAACCACAATGGTTGCTTGCTAAAGTAACGCCTCAGCTATCATTCCACTTCAAACAAAAGACAACACCATCAGAACAATAGTCAAATTGCGCACGTTCCTTTTTCATCATTTCTTTTAATGCTGACAAAGGACATTTTGCTGTTCGATTTTCCCTTAAACACTACATGGTTAATTGGTTCAAGCATTTTTTCTACGACTTCAAATGAAAGAGGTGTAAGGTCTAGTATTCTCTTTCGCGCAATATATTGGAAAATTATATGGAAAATAGGCTCATTTTTTATAAATTGTTTCGCACTGTGAAGGCCTCTGTATGGAAGCATACTCTCATCAACACTCAAAATGGTTGCCATTCTTTTTTCAACATGTCTAAAAGTGGTTTCACTTTTGCTACTCTTGATTCAGCTAAATTTTGGTTGTCAGCAATATGTATCTACCTTTTAATTCTTTTGAATTGATCTCTTGACATGGTTTTCGATGGGACCAGCAATCATTTTCTGAAGGTAGTACATGGGTGCCACTCAAAAGAATCAATCCTAAAAACTTAGGAACTCACTTTTGTCTCTTTCTGAATATATTTTTGTTTGTTCAACAATGTAATGAACCATTTGATCGACAAAAAAGTGCAATATTTCACGAGGTTCTTTGCTCATATTATCTTCTCCAATTTTATCGGGAAAAAAGTTATGAGCTCCTACCTAAAGATAAATCTTCATTTTCTTTCCAATCATGTTTCATTAAAGTTACTTTCATTTTCTTCATCTCTTATCACTTCTAATTGACCACAAACTTCTTTGGCTTCTTCTAACAAAATATCATCATCATCATCATCATATTCTTCCTCACTATCTTTTCCTTTTTCTATTTCAGGAGGAAGAAGCACAATAGATCAATTTTCACCTTCGGTGCTTTCAATGAATTCTAAAGCACTATCAAGGAAGTTGAATTTTTGGTGTTCAGAGGTCATATTTAAAATAGTTATTAAAAAAATAAATAAATATAATTTTTTCCAAAAGCATATACCAAAAATTTTTGACAACTAAAGTGACTTTTAGCAGTCACATTTCAATTTTTGACTTAAGTTGACTTACGGAACGGATTATATTTATTATTATCATTAATATATATGATTATGGAGTAAAACTTGCAATGAACGGCCACTGTGTTGAGCGGCCATTTTTGTCTTGCACAAACTCTTTCCTGATGCAAATATATCTTTAATCACTCTTCTGGTTAAAGAAGGATTAAAAGATTTTAATTTAGATCTAATGTAGTAAGTGTGACTACAGACGGTGCTTCATTAATGGTCAAGTTTGGTAGGGAAAACCAATTTATTCATCAACAGTGTCTCGCGAACGCTTGTCACCTGCGTATCTGTGATATTTTCTGTGGAAAAAAAACATGTGGCAGAGGAAACAGAAATATCATTCACAGAAGAGAAAGAATTCAATCAGATTCTTAAAGATTGGGATGATTGTAGTTTACCTTTGGAATTAGATATGACATTCAAAATTGAAGAATTTCAAAAAGAAGAAATTATATCAGGGCCTTCATTTATAATCAAGGTAACTATGATGAGTTAATTTCAAAAGTTCGCAAAGTCTGCAAGATCTCTAGAAAGTCAGCCTTGAAAAAATGATTATGTACAAGAAATTGAGGTAGCTATCATGGAAAAAGAGATGAAATTGATCCTAGATACCAGAACAAGGTGAAATAGCAGCATTGCAATGATTACAAGATTTAGCGAATGCATCCCCACTGCTATGAGAAAATGTGAAATTAGTTAATAGTACTAGGAGAAAATGTGTAGTTTTCAATAGTCATTAAGGGACTAAGATGCTACAATTTTGAAAGGAGGACATTCTATAAAGTTCATTACCAATGAATTAAAAAGTCAGCATTCTATGTTATCTTTAAAATTAAAGGAAAGTTTGCATAACCGCTATTCTTCATGAATACTGGAAACCGCAATTGAATTGAAGAAGTACTTAGAAGACCTTGCAAGAGCGGTATCAAAGGAACAAGGCACAGCTGATCTTTTTCATTCGCCTACATCTAAAACATGGCAGTTAGAAAAGTAGCCAATCAAGAAGCAAGATTCAGGAATAATAGTTTTTTGTTTGTTTAAAGTTTAAATTCTGTTAGAAGAAGCATAAGATATGTTTATAGAAAATAATTTTCGTAAACACCCTGTAAAAGTGCAGTTAATACAAAAATAAACTAATAAGATAGGAGCCGTAAAAACGGTAATGATTTTAAGTTACCGGTAATTCAAAAGTTAGGTAATCTTTACACCCTATAGCTCCAACTGAATTATTTTTTATTATATAATAATATTAATATATCATGTTTTCGATCATTCACAATTATTGATCTACTATTGAAAAATGTAATGTGTAATTTATCTTTAATTGAAAGGTAAAAAGAAAACCCCGTATTTTTTAATATAAGAAAAATCTGTAAAAAACCATAAAAAACATTTCAAATATTTTAGATATTCTTGTCTTATAATTTTAAGTAAATTTTTTTTAAAAATTTGAAAAAAAAAATCATTCTTAAATGTTAAATTTTGTTTAATTATTATGTTCCCAATAATCACCCCCTAATTTAGCAGATTTTTTAATCGAAAATGTCAATCAACCGCCTTTCACTAATTTTTTATCTAAACATCTCTTTAATTACATGGCATATATTCAAAGTATAAACCATACAAGTTATTCACTTAATCAACACTTTATTTTGCGGTGCGATCATTCGCATACTACGATCTTATTGATGTTGTGTTGTAATTCAACGTCAATGTTTGAACACATGTTACTTCTTTCAGAGTGCATTTTGTTGTTCAGCCATTTTATGTGCTTTTGTCTTGTATACTAGCCAAGGATCCTTAAAAGAAAAACTCGAAATTCCTACACAATGATTTTCTATTGGTTGAATTAAAAAGAAAATCGCATTATTCTTTTTATTGAGTATTCAAGAAAAGCAGATACGCGTAAATAATGCTATTATACTTTTCAGTGACGAGTCCAAATACGCTACATCACAGTCATAAGGAAGAAAGATATACACGCATTACAAAGAAAATAGTTGCATTAACACTTCCCATAGATCAGCCACAATGCATAGTCAAAACATTGAAAGAGAATCAATCTTCAATGCAAAAGATGTTCACAAAGTTAAAGATTAACTCTGATTCAGTGTAATGTATAGTAGACCAATCGATTTTTAAGAGAATCAGAGATTACGGGACAAAGTGTTCACATTATTCACAAAGTCGATTCGCAAAGTAAATTTTGTTTTACATTTACTGGCTATACCCAGTCTTTACTTATGAAGAAAACGACCACTCTGTAATGTTTTTCCTAACACCATTTGAAGTGTGACATTTGTTAAAAATAATTTGCAAAACATTTTTATAGGCGCATAGAAAGCTCTGCATATTCGAAATAAAAGTGAGAAGAGGATGTATCTTTTAAAATTTCTAAAATGTGCCAAGCTTGATAAAACTAGCTTGAACGTTTATGCATTACAAGCGACCAAAGGTAGAAGGACGACTTTAGTACTCACTATCTCATCTCTAAGAGTTGGCTTGTGTTCAAGTATGGAAACAGTGGTCTAAAATGGGTGACAATGAAGGCCGATTTACGATTATTTCATCCATTTATCAAAGTTAGAGCCAGCAAAAGTTGTGACAGAGTTACTATCCAAGGTATTTCTTTTTGTAGGAGCTAACAATTGAAAATAAGATTATTAAAAGTATTGCAAGGAAACTATTTTGAAAGATTTTGCAAATAAAAAAATGCAATGAATTAAGGCCTATTGGTTCACAAATTTGACAGTCATATGGACTTTCAAAAATACATAGGAATGAGTTTTATCCATGATTAATTAGTGTTATCA
The DNA here is from genome assembly GCA_030549495.1 of Nectonema munidae. Classification (NCBI taxonomy): domain Eukaryota; kingdom Metazoa; phylum Nematomorpha; class Nectonematoida; family Nectonematidae; genus Nectonema; species Nectonema munidae. Next base: position 524,015 of record JAUIRK010000065.1, on the reverse strand, counting down.
TAAAGTAGCAAATTATTGAAACAAATTTTAGAACCTGTCACAAGGTTCCATATGAAAAAGTCATTTTTAAAGATACATTTTCTTTTGATGGAGGTTTAAACGAGTTTAACTTTGATTTTTACGATATTCGGTTAGCATCTTTTGATGTAGATAGTTTGTTTACTAATGTACCCTTGGAAGAAAGTATAGGAATTTGTACACGTTTTTTGTACTCAAATGAAGAGTTCAAGCCAGAGATTGATAGACGGGTATTTGAACAATTAATAAAATTTGCCAAGCGTAATGTTGATTTCTGTTTCAAAAAAGAATGTTTTCAAAAGAATGATGATTTAAGAGCACAGATAACAACTTTGCTGAGCGTGTTATCTTTCAATCTTTTCTTTGTATATAAAATATTTACATCCCAGTTTATGTATTCAAAAAATTTTCAATTATTGTATGATTATTATTGGGGCGTGAGCCTGGGTTCGATCCCGCACCAAGCCTACTTTCCTCATAGTTCTATAGAATAGTTGCAATTGTGCCTTTTCAATGAAAACACCGCACAATACCTTTACCGTTATCATGTTTATCCTATCATTCAAATTTGAACATATTTTATCTTCTTTGTAGAATATATTTTATCTTGTAAATTAAAATCAAAAATTTCTCTGTATCCAAAATTTGAATTGCGTGTTGTGTATCAACCTTTCCAAATATATATAAGTAAGCCATATATGCATTTATCTATTCATTTCACTTCCTGGCTAAAGACGAACATATGCACTAAATATATATTAACTAACACACAACTTTTTAATCTGGTAGAGTAAGGGCTAGTTATTTAATTGAAGCGGGCAATCATTAGCGCCAGCCATGCAACTAATTAATTAAAAGAGCGAACACATTTACATCACGGTAAAGAAAACCATATTTACACAGTTGACTTGTCTCAGCTTGGAAAAACGAGCTAATTATTGCATCTTTTCGCTTTTGAGAAAACTAATCATCATTTTTTAAAGAAATTCTTTAAATCTTTCACCTTCAAGCATGAAAATTAATATGAATATATCCAATGCAATGCAAAATTTAAAAAAAGAGTTGAAACTTTCTTTACATTTTAATACCTCATCACCGACATTTTTTCAACCCTTCAAAGCACATCCATTTTGAGAAATCGGAAAAAAAGAATCAAAAAGGGTAGTATATTTTCCCGATACAATTCCGATACTTAAAAAAAGCAGGATTCTTAATATTGCAGGTGGCGAGTAATTGATACAACACTAATAAAGAGAATTGCCCAAGTGAAACGTGACAACAACTTACTTCCAAAACCATTTCACTTGAAAACAAATGTATAAGTGTTTTTTGATCAAATGTCTTATGAATATGTGCTTCTAGGATATTTCGCGAGTAGCTTATTTCTAGTTTCACGAATTTTAAAAATAAATCCGCGTTTATGCTTTATGGAGTTGCGGTTCGTGCACATGCATGATAGATAGAAGATGCACAACGCCTTCAATGCATTATTGAACATTTGTGAAAACTGTAACTTAAATGTAAAAGTCATGAAACGTGATAATTTCAAGTTTAAATACAAGATCGTAAATCGAAAGTGCATAAGACGTCGTTCTAAAGAAGTGAAAACAATGCGAACAGCGTAGGGGCATACACATAAGGTCGTATCCAAGGCGAGACATTATATGAATGGGTAGTGAGGCTTAATAATTTAAAGTTAGTTAGAGGATTTGACTCGATGTATTAATCTTCCAAATCCAGACATAAAATAAATTTTTTGCTTTAAACGCGATCATTAAGAATCTTTGGTCCTATCACTAAGAGATATTACGCGAAATTACACAGTATGTATATTATACTTAAGTGAAAAGTGAAAGTAGCTTGAGCAATTTTATGATAAAATTGGCACTAGTAATCGTTAGAAAGATAAAAAGAAGTAAATAAAAGGAAACGAAAGGTGAAGTTTAGAATGGTATGATTGAGTAATGTTCAGCTAAGTAAGTTAAAGCTCCCAGAGAGCAAGGGGCCACATCATTAATCTCATTCCAAGAGATCCCCTGACCATTTGGGCTTAGCGCATCTTAAGCTCTTAATTCTTTATTTTTTTTCTCCTGCATTGGTGTAGCATCAACGCCTCCATCATGACGATAGCTTTATTTTGAAGTCATTTTAGGAACTACTTTTCATATAACTTGTAAAGAACACGAGCACTACGTTGCAACATCGACTCTAAATGAAATCATCATATGACTCGGAGCAAGAAAAAGATTGGATTGCACCAGTATTCTTCCAATCATACGAGTGAAACGGGTGTATGGATAAATGGAAGTACCTCTTGTGTAATAAATTGCAAAATAAATAATGATAGTTAACAATTGTGTGCGTATATAGCCAGGGAAATGTCTATGCGATCAAATTCATGGAAGAAAGGCAAAAAAAGAAGTACGTAAATTTCAGTTCTAATTTTCGAATTATTATTTCCATCTCTATTCCAATTTCTCGTGCACTATGACAAATCTTCTTACTCATATGATTTTACAAATCTTTCATTAATCTTCCTTTCCCTCACTGCAAGCTCCTTCAGCTTAGACATTTGTTTTTAGGATAGATGTTCAACTTTTTTTACAATCAGGCATGCATATCCATGTAACCTCTGAATATAATGAGTAAGTTTCTTTGTTGAAGTATTTTTTGGAGTTGTGGTGAAGTTCTAACTGAATAAGATTAAGTTATCTTAACTTTAACTCTAGTAGTTCTTTTTCAAACCGTAGAGTGGGAGTTTATGAAAAAGAGGACTGGCTGGCTACAAAGTTTAATGGAGGGACGAGCAAAGAGCTATCGAAGTCCAGTTGACAGTCCATTAGAGGCAAACAAACTACATAATCGAGCATTTGTGTCCAACGTGAGCACTAAGCGGGCAAACAATGTGAATTATCTGACGCTACTTAATAATTCCGATAGATGCGAGGTCTTTACGACAATCCAAAAATAGTAAAACAGACACAAGCATAATCATTACAAGATGAATGAAATAGTCTGCAAACTATTGCGCTTCCATCATCAGTTATCGAATAAACGCGTTTTTAGCTCTAACAAATGTGTATTCCCAATGTAATTTTTTACGATAAAAATAATATACTAAATTTTTTAAATAAATATTATCTAAGAGCTTTGTAAAGAAGAAAGAATGTTTTTACAGGAGATTTGACTTTGTTGTGGATAGGAAAAAGACATTTGGGAGGAAGATACATATTACACAATCATTGAATCGTGTTTAACAATTAGCGCAAAGATTGCTTAATTCACAAGCGTATGAATGAATTGAACGAAGTTTTTATCATTTATCTTATTGATTTCCATACTCTTTACAAGATGGAAAGGAAAATTTTACTCACTTTTTGATTTACAGCCGCATTCCCTTGCGTATTCTGTGTTTTTTCTTTCACTTAATCAAATACAAAAAGAAAAAAATATTGGGGAAATCGCCTGGTTTCAAGAATCTCCGCCTGTTAGTTTAAAACTACCGCCTGATACATTCAACTAGTAAAAAGTTTTCGCAAGCAAGAAAACAAGCATATCAGCACGTAAAATAGCTAATGTATACATGGTTCAATATCATATACAAAGATATTTTTTAAAATGCTGCTTTTACATGTTTTGGAATTTACAAAGTTCGTTTTGGACAAGAGAAGCCACTATTTTGATCAAAAAAGTTTGGGTTACCCTCCTTTGACTACATCTATGAATTGCAGTAATAGGATTTTTCTTTCTACGCTTGGGAAGTGTTTTAGACTGTTTATACTTAATACTAAGCCCAGTTAGAAATCTATTAATGTATATCTACAAAATAGACATATTTATAATTTAGATCACAAAAACAAGAACATCTTAAAATTTATATAGCCCTGTATCAAGATAATGATTTATCAAAACAACTCTATAAAATTAACATGAAGAACAAATTAAGGCTATTCTTCATATTTATTATATTTATATAATTATATAATTAGCACCAAAAGTAAGATTTTAAAATTCTAAAACTAAAACAGGAAATTAAAACATGATTAAAGTACATTTATATTGTAAATAAAAAGCTACATAACGGATATCGACCTATAATTTTTACGATAAAATATCTTGAATTGAATCAGATATTCAAACAAAAATAAAATTTAGAATACAATTTTCGATTAAAATAATAATAATCGGGTTACTGTCAGTAATAATTTAAAGCATATAGAAAAATAGTATCAGTTATTTTTAAAATATTTATAATTAAAGTTTTTAATAGTTGAACACTTATTAAAATATAATCTTTGCTGTTTAGAAGATACCAAACTTAATCTAAGTGATGTAAAAAAATTAACAACGCTAAGATATATTAATAGTAAACTAAAATAGATATATATTAAATTTTGAACTTTGCATCATATCTAAATTAAAATGATAAATACAATGTTACCCGTCTCCTACAACAACACATTTAATAGCCTGCATCTTTGTGCAAGAGTGCTAAGAAGAGCATAATAAAAAAAAATTTTAATCTGATTTTATTATATTTTTCATATTTTTATTTAAAAAACTACATATTTTAAAAATGTAGATCTGGAACTGAAGTAAAAAATATATATGAAGCTCTTTTCTTGATTTAGATTAAAAGTTAGAATTTTCTTAAGCGTTAAGTGAAGAATAAGGTTAATTTGAAACATCAAAATAAATATTTAAAAAAAAATGTATTGTGGGTGGCCAGGGCCGGTTCCAATCCGATTTGACCCATGTTATCAAATTCGACCCCGTGACTGTGGGCCTTTTTATGTATTATATGAAGTACAAAATACTGAAGAACTTGTAGCTCTAATAACTTTTCTTCAACCCAGAATTAAGCCTTAATAACTGTTTCAGGGGAAAGAAGCTTTTCCAAGCTGAAACTAATTAAAATATACTTGACGTCTTCGGTTTCAAAAGTTTGGCAATGCTTTCTATAGAAAGCGAGATTGCTAAAGCTATTTACTTTGAAAATATTTTTAAAGATTTTGCTAATAAAAAAGCTAGAAGAGCCTTTTTCTAAAAGAGTATATGTAATTGCCTAATTTCCCTCTCTGTTTAAAGTAAAACAATAAAAGTATCCACATTGCCTTTAAAATTTTTTTATACCAAGCATAAAATTTCTATTTTTTTTGATTTGTATTTTTTTTATATGAAATATGAACACCGATAAATTTTACTATGTAAAGTAGGGGCCCGGCTATCAGATTTCTAATTGGGCCCCTCAATTCTTAGCACCGGCCATGGTTGGTGGTATAACAGTATAACACACAATAAAATTATTATATCATTCAGCTAACCTGTGTGACGTATTTCTGATTCATAAATTTAAACCAAAATATGCAATTAAAAACTAAAATTATGATTATTTGATATTGGGAAAATAAAATGAAGTCAATAAATAATCAATGTCAGTGTAAATGAAAAGTTGATTAATTGATCAAATATTTTGTAAGACGCAGAAGACTTGAAAGCTGAGAGAATGCTAAGAAAAATTACTGTGAGTAAATTTGTCAGATAATTGTTAGAAAGGAGATAAAAAGAAGTAAATAAAAGAAAAAGAAAGGTGAAGTTTAAAATTGAATGATTGAGTAAAGTTCAGGTCTTAAAATTAGGTCGCCTATAGAAGTGAAAGAGAGTCCAGGATACTTAAAAAGGGTGACTGAAAAGTTTTCAAATAAAAAGTCCATATGTGGACATTTAAACAAAATACAATTTAAATGTTAGACATTCAATAAGTAATTTAGAGTTTGGAAAAACTTAAGCCATGTTATAAGTAAGAAAATATTTAATGTTTGGGATAAAGAAGTCAAAATCATTAAGATAGAAAAGAATAGGAAAAACTCACAAAATTTTTAGAACAAAAAAAAGAGATGATTTTTGAACTGGATAAAAGAGAGGAAAGGAAAATGCAGTAAATATAGGTAAAAAAATTGTAAGAACCATCTGAGAGGAAGAAAGGAGGATCAGAAGAGGATACTATGCTTCTAAAAAAAAAAGCAGCTGCTCTCTTAGAAAGATGAATAGCTGTTCTTACATAGAGTTTGCTGAAATTATGGTTATAGAAAAAAAGGATAGGGTAGGAATAATATCAAAAATAGCGACAAAGGTAACTATTTGTTAAAAGTTTTAATTAAAAATCAATTTTTGTTAAGTGAAGGCTAAGAGAAAACCTTAATGGAAAAGATAAATAGTCAAAATTCATATTTACATGAGAAAGCTTGAGATAAATAATTATGTTTTCGAAGAAAAAGCCTACAGGTAAAGTTCGATTTTATAAGTAGTAAAGATGAAATGGTCACTTCAAATATAAGGAAAAGGCATGGAAATTCTCAGCATACATTCAGCCAAATTTGGATATCGAAGTAATTGCATGATCCAAAATTGATTCACTGCTAGGAATTCAAAGTCAGTGTTTGCACAGTCAGATGTGATAAAATGAATGAATTCCTCTTGATATCTTTCAGGAACATCTTCAATTTTTGCAGCAAATGATTTTCTAAATATATTATGGGATAACTGAGGCTTTTCTGGAAAATATCGACTAAACTCCTCTTTTAAAGTCATCAAGTGTTGGATCAGCAAACTTTAAAAACTGTTGTTGAATAGAACACTAGTCTCATTTTCTTCAGCAAATTTATTTAATGTGGGAAACATGTAAAAATTTCTATTTTTTATCCTTGACAGCCAAAGATCCAGGCTTCATTTAGAAGGCATTTCGTTTTTCTGCAAAATAAAGTGTAGGAATTCTCTCCTTGAAATGAAAGATTAAGGGAATACAGTATTGTAAAGAAATCTACCAAGTATGCAGTTTTTACCAAATTATTTATGTCACCAATGAAATTTGAAGGTTTTATTCTTCCAACTGACACAAATAATCTAAGACAGACATATATATCGGAAGCACTATGGATACAGGTATAAATGGCTAATAACCTAGGATCTCCACAAGTTAATGCTAGGATTAAAAAGGTCCTGAGAAATCGATAGACAACAATCTACTGTACAATTGATTGCCGTTGTTAATCATGGCCTTAAAAAAGGAAAATAGTTCAGTTTGACCTAACTTATATTTTATTCTTTGTCTTTTAGAATTAGACCTATATATACTGCCTCAGGTCAGAATGGGGCAAGGTTCGGGAAAAGCATACTGAAAAAAGTACAGAAAAAAATAAGTTGAACTTGTTTTTAGTTTGAAATCGTGATATCGAAGTGAAAATAATTATTAATAGTTAGCAGATTTTTTTATCAATTAGCGACAACAGTATTTCAATACGAATATTTAAAAATGGTTTTGTTTTTATTCTAAATAATATATATTGACAATTTTAACTGATTCTAAAACATCTTTTTAAGCAACTTTTGGTTAACTCATAAATTGAAGTTAATAAAATGATTTCATTTCGAGTATTCATTATTTGAATACATAATAAGTAGGGAAATTTGTTAAGTAGAAAGTGCTATAGATTTTTGTTTAAAACTTTCAAAAAATGAAGGTCATTTTGTTTTAATGTTATCAGTTCTAATACTCACAATTGAAAGAATACGCAATGAAATCTTAAAGCTGCATCAACAAAAAGACAAAATTCAAGAAAAAAATTTATCTTGATCTAAAAACTGAAGCAATTGCATTTGGATACGATTACATATTGTAAATTTTGATAAGAGCTTTTCTTTTTCAATCCTTAAATGCATAAAATGGGTCCCAGAAGACCTATAAGTCATGTTTTATCATATTTTACAATAAAATACAAAACTTCAATGAAACAAATTTTTGCTAATTGTCATCTAACTAGAGGTTTTTATGTGTTAATAATTTTTTTTAGAAAAAAATTTGCTAGAAAAAAATTACAACAAAAATAGAATATAATCAGAAAGGTCCTTTGGGACTCATTTTATGAAAATATATGTTTTTAAGAAAATATAAGATAAAGAACGCATTTGAAACGTCAGAGTTTATACAACATACACTGAGATAAAATTAATAAATAATAAATCATTTTTCAACTCAATGAAGATTCATTTGCATTGTTTTTTTTTCTTCAAATTTTTAGCTGCATTTTGAACACATTGACTTTCTTTTTACTGCAAAACGGACAGTTTACTAAAAGATAATTCAAGCACAGACGGTTGATCGTATTTGTCTGATACAGAAATTGATATGGAATGTGTAGAAGATGATCCAGTGAATACAATTGTTCAAAACAATTTTTCCTTACCTTTTGAACAGCCGAGTACAAAGTTTACATGAAAATCTGGAAAATAATGGGTTTCAAAAGCACCTCCAAAAAGAACACAATTATCAAACATTTTTTTCTTTGAAATGGGGTACAAAAATACATATAAATGATCCTCTTCAATCATTCAGGTTATTTTTTTAAAGAGAAGATAATTTCTAAGATTTTATTATCAACTAATAAGCATGCTGAAATAAAAAACAAAGACTGGAAAAGAATAGACCAAGCTGAAATACTTGCCTTTTTAGGATTACTTTATCTTCTTGGTGTATGTAAATGTAACCGTGAAAGTATTCGAAATTTATGGAGTGAAGGACCTTTTGGCAGTCCAATTTTCAAAGCTACAATGTCAATAAATAGATTTGAATCTATTCTTGCGAACTTAATATTCTCTCATGAACTCTGCATTGATGAGCAATTGACCCATTCCGTGAACGTTGTTCATTTTGCCAGTATTTACCATCTAAACCTAACAAGTATGGAAAGAAACTGTTTCTTTTGGTTGATTGTAATACTGGCTATATATGCAATGGATTGCCTTACGTTGGAAAAGAGAATGGAGTTCAAACAAAAAAGCTTGTCAACAAAGTAGTATGCAAACTATCTCAAAAGGGCATGTTGACACCGTAGATCAATTATGCCATTTTTATAGTGTCCAACGTAGAACATAAAGATGGCCCTTGGTTTATTTTAAGAATCTCTTGAATTTAGCAGCTATCAACTCTTTTGTATATACTTTATAAGTAAAAACAAATAATGGAATATATGCATGATTCTAATAAAACCGTTGATAGAAATCAGAACTATATCTTTGGTTGGACTGTTAAGGAATATCCAAGACTTAATTCAAATTTGTGGGATAAACATAAAAAATAATTCTAAAAAAACATGTGAAAGTAAATTTAAGAGTGTGTAAAAAATGTTCAAATGTGATTTGTGCACAGCATTCCAAAAAAAAGAGGAATTTTCATGTTTCCCCAAGTTCAAATAAATATTTTTTTATTTTGAAATAAAAAATTTTAATAATCATTTTTAACATTTAATCAGTAATGGTGAACAAATTATAGTGATTAGACACAAAAAAATATATGGGTCCCAAAAGACCAATTTTATGTAATAAAGAAAGTCAAATATTTCATGCATTTAAGGGTAAAGAGTAGACGAATGATGCTACGTTAAAATCTCGTTTCAACTCGTGAATAACGTAAAGCTGCATGAATATTTTCGGTGAAATTTTAAAATTTTCATCCATTTAAAAGCATTTCACACGAAGCTAAAATCTTTACATTTTCTTGAGTGGAAAAACAAAGAATACTTTGAGCACATTCTCATTCACTATCATGCAGTAAATTAAATCAGTTTTTGACCATGGATTATTTTCTAAGTTAAAAATAAATTCTTCCATCGTTCAACGTTCTTTTGGTCATTTCTTTGCACGTTGCGCATATATGCTTATTTTCACGCTCACTTCCAAAAACGACTACTGCTCTACCTTCGAGCTCTCTAGAAGTTATCTCTGCCGTTAAAGCCTTTATACTGTTTTTTACAAATATTTTGGCTTTCAATAGCAAAATTTTATATGTAGCTTTATATGCAAAATTATTTTTGAGCAATATATGAAAAGTAATATGATTTTCTTCAGGAAGAAGTATACGTTTTATTTAAAAATTAGTTATTTTCTGAAATATATCTAGCACCATTTAGCCACACTCCGTACATACCTTATGTGATTAGTTATTCAGGTTGCAGTTGCAAAATTATTACTGGTATGAGTAAATATGACAGGACGAACAATATCATGCCGATTAGAAATAGATACAAATTTTAGATCTGAGTTATAAAAAGAATGGGTTTCAAGGGTGAGGGACGAGGACCCATCGCACTGTTCACCCTACCAACCACTTTTCCCATCTTCCGCCCTTTGCAAAGTTATTTGATTTATTATTTATTTATATCAAGTTTAATGTTGAATTTAATAATTTGCAAAGTGAACTTTAGTAAGAGGATTTTGTCCGCATTTAAGCGGTTTCTCATCTCATCATGGGGAGTTCCAGGTCCACTGAAAAGTTGTTGGCTTGGAATGCTGCTTGAAGGACAAGCTAGATAAGTGCTTGCAATAGTTGTTAGTTCCCTGTGTTTTTCTTGCTTATCCTTCCACCATTGCAAATGATTATCTTCTGGAGCAATTCGCTTTTCTTTGTGGTAACGGTCGAGCATCTGTTGTACCTTTTTATTTATGTGAAGAAAACTCTGATGCCAGAGCTCAAAAACGTGTTCATGGTGTCCAGTATGGATTGGATATATTAGAAATGCTTGGCTGATTACCGTCTGATAGTTTTGCTCCCTTTGCATCTGCTTCACTTCCTTGGGTCGCCTCATGGGTGTCTTCAATTTTCTTGGACAGTTCGTCATGAATTCTGTTCAAAACACTTGGACTTTTATATCTGGGATCTAGATAAATGGTAAGGTAACAGAATATAGGAGATTTGGTTCCATGTTATTAAATCTCCTTTTAACTTCAGGTGTAAGGGCAAGCAGCATGCTCTTCAATCCTTCACTACTTTCAGCAGTCTCGCTCAAGGTGTCTAGAAATTTATATAATGATGTCAGCAAGGGGATTGCTGCTGATATTGAAGAAGAGTGAGAACTGAGACTTTTAGGTTAACTTCTAATATCCTCCCCAACATGTGGAAAGGCTATTCCACCTGGTAGGAAGCTTATTCCGAGTCATTGTTGAGTGGTGAAAGTAGGTATCTATGCGTTTGACCTCAGCAATGACGTTAGTAACTGACTTTTGGCCAGACAATCCAGATTGGATGACCAGCTGAAGGCTATGAGCAGTGCAATTTAAATTGTGAAAACCACTAAGAAATATAGCCTTCTATATATTTGCGCCTGAATCTCTCATTACAACATGGACAGCTTCCCCGAAGTTCCACGTTTTGAGAATGTCGTCGAATTTCTCTGATAGGTAGTGACCAGTATGGCGATCTGTTAGTGGTTCAGCACATAAGGAGAGGTTGAGACTCTCAAATTTGCTGTGTATGGCGTGACACGTCAGTGACATCAAAGATACATCAGCTGAAGTTTCAGACCAGCCATTCACTTTCTCTTTGACCGATGGGTACATGTTTTATAAGCGTGGTTTTCGTAGTAATGTTGCTGCTTTATTTTGTACAGGGCTGAAGTTTCAGCGAACAATCCCATGAAGCCGATATCTTCAACGTGAACGAATGGCAGGTAGTCCATTTATTCATCTCGCAAATCTTTCGATCAAGAGATGTTGAACTGTGGTCATTTATATCGCACACTTTAAAGAAGTGATAATTTCTCTCGTTTTGCTGCTTTATTTCTTTTTTTCATTAAGAAATGTATGAACACTTTTTGGCTTGATTTTTGAAGATTTACCGTGTTCATTGATCCATTCTTCAAAATCTTGTTTGTCCATGGATTTCAGGTGATTCTTGAAATTACTTTGCTTCGGCCTTTATGAGAATATACATTCTTACAGAAGTCACATTTAGCAGTGTCTTCAGATTCTTTAGCAAAGTATCTCCACCAGACGCTGCACTCTCGAAGATCAAATCACAATTTTTCAGTTAATAATTCTAAATAGTTTCAACTGTGAACCATATATTCAAACGTAAGTGTATTTATTTGGGAAAAACACACTTTTAATTTGTTCACAGTTCACTGTATCCTATAAAGTATATGGAATAAGTTCATAATTAAAATAATTTATGCTTCACAATTAACATGTTAAAACTATTACAATTAATTTAAACCTGGAAAATTAAACAGTATATAAGTATTAAGTTATACATTACAGCATAGAACACAAACGTATGCTGCATGCCTAATGAGCTAGATGATATAAAATTAAGTAGATGCGAAAAAGTATCATATCAAGTACAGAATGTGCCAAACATTACCAGATGTGTCCAGCGCTCTAGAATGTGAGCGTGTCGGTGTGCGACTCAAATTTCAGCCATGTATATTCGTAGCATATGGCTCTAGGTTTGCTCAGAAAAAAATTACCAGCTTAACAAATAAACACATGCCCAATTAGAAAAATTGATCCTGATGAAATGAGAAAAATGATAGAAAAATGAAATAAACACATGCCCAATTGATCATGAATATATATTCATGGAATCTGTTTAGCGTAAGAAATGATACCTTTTGCAACTTTGAGTAAATATTCAAGAGGACACATGAACAAGCAAGAGCGTCGGCACCCCAGTAACACAGAACACAAATGACCACATTCCACCACGGATGGCGTAGAACTGAACGGAAAGGGGACATTAGGGGCACACGGGCATTTACTCATCATACTTCATTGCGATTCTCGGACATTAGGGGCAATCAGACAAAAGGGTCATATCACTCATCATACCCGTTTGCAGCAATTTGTTCTTAAGCCTTGTCATGTGGCAGCAAAGGCTTATGATGTGAAAGCGTAAACAATAAAGAAGTCACCCGAACACAATGAAGGGCGCAACCAGACGCCCCCATCAGATAAGCTTAAGTTATAAAGATATTGTAGCGATTTGAAAGCTTATATCCCTTATTTTTCTAATTTCTAATAAAAAAATCAAAATTTTTGACCTCTATTTAAAAACACTATATAGCATTTATAAAATATTCATTTTCAGAGTTGAATTAAAGTTTTTTACTAAGAGCAAAAATTCGCAGTTTTTATCCCCTCCAAAAATTTCACAATATTTATATTTGAATGAAAAATGGAAGCATATTTTATATGTATCAAAAAATTGTGGTAAAAATTTGTTGTTTAACAAGATTGGCAATAGAAAACAAAATGTTATTATTGTTTATTCGTGTAAAATTACTTGAGTAGTGTTGCTTCTGATTTCAAACTTTCTTGACTTTGCAATAGATACAGATACTTTCCTAAGAAATTGGAGGATATTTTTATCTTCATAAATAAATTTCCGTTTTTCAACTTCTTCGTTAACCTAGCTTCGTGGATTATTTATTTAAACGTCCCTTTTCAATTTGACTCATTTCCACGCTGTACTTAAGTTCTTGTTTTTTGAAAAATTTTATGATTTCCCATTTTAAAGGTTTATCAAGGGGCATTGCACTATGAAATCTAAAATAATATTATATTTAAAACTATAAACTAAAGCAGGGGTTTCCCAAACTTTTTTGCTTGTGGACCCTTTGAGCGATAACCTTATAAACTGTGGACCCCCATGATATCTATAAGAGACATGTATAAATATGTATATTCAAATAGGGAAAACATTTCAATTTTAATTTTAAATTAAAAAAACGAATTTATATTATGTTCATTGTTTCACATTTAAAGGCTTCCTTGAACAAGATAAACAAAAAATCTTTCGGCTTAATATTTTTGAATCAAATATCAATCGAAAAAGTACAGCATAGCATTTAAACGTTATTATTCTTTAAAAAAAAGTAACGGCGTCCTACAAATTAATGACAACGTTGAGCCTGGTGTTGTGAAACCAATTTTTTAATATCTGCTTCCAAATTCGATAAAGCCAGACCAAGGTCTCCTCTTTTCACAAGGTCAAGGCGATTACGATACTTGGTTAACAGCTGATTAGCACTACTAAAGCCACATCCCACAAGATAGGTAGGCGGAAAAGCAATGCTGTACATTTTAACGTTTTCACATAATAGCGAATATTTAAAGGCAAACTCACTACGTCTCCATGCATTTTGTTGATCTTTTTTAAATAAACTTTGAGCCCACCTGTCACATTGTAATTCAACAAGTTCTTCTTGTAAGTCAATTGAAACATCAGCAGCATTCATCTCAAATGGATTGAGTACTCAGTCTGGAATTTTCAGCTCTAACAAGTCTTTGAAACGAGTTATCATGTCTTCGTGAGTATTTTTCAGATAGTCAACGTATGCAACACAGTCATCATCTTTTAAATTATTCGCTAACTGACGCAAGTGCAGGAGGGAACTGATAAAGCATACGACATGAGATGTTGGTCAGGCATGTTGGTGGATGCTTATAACACACTTGTTATTTGTTTACATATTATTTATTTTTGGCAAAGACTTCATGGACCACTCACTGTGTTAAAAGAACTTCCAATATTCATATTTTGTCCATGGACCTCCCTTAAATTCCTTGAACTAAAGTATTGATTTACCCTTTGTGCCAGCCTTCGCAATGGTTGTTTGTTATGATTCTTCTCTCATATACAATCCATATACGATGAAACAAGTTTTCTCCAAATACTCGTAAAACTTTTGCATTGAGAAAAAGTTTACTGTAAGCGCTTTTATTCTTATGAAGGCATTTTCAACCTCATAAAAAAATTTAAAAAAATAAAAAATATATAAAAAGCTATTGTCCCAGTTTTCAGTAAAAAATATAAATTTACTTGACATTTGGGAAGAAAGGAAATAGCCATTTTTTGTAAATCTGAAAGTTACATTATTTTGATATTTTGCCTTAAAGCCACGATTAATAACATTTTTATATATAGCCTGAGTAAAATGTAAATAACAGCGTCTATATTGAGATTCAGGGTATACCTAAACACACATAATTGTAACAAAAATTGCAAATTTGGCCAAAATAACGAACTTTTATGATGTGTTTATTATTGCTACTTCAAAATTTCCTTTTACAAACTTACTATTTTCAAGTCCACATTCTTTCAATGCTTTAAATATAAGAATTTGGGGTTTTATCTGGAATTCGTATTAAAAATGGGCACACTAAATATTTGATGAAAATTTTTTAGGCATTTTTGAATGTTCCATCCACAAACACCTCATTAATAATAGGGGCAAATATTAAACCGTAATGTCCGAGAACCTGAAGGGAACTGCGAACGCTATTCAACCCAGAGCAAAGAAAGTGTCTTGTAGGAGTATGTTTTGTGACGTTCGCACCCATCCTTGCTTCCAATTTGGGAAACAAACTTATTGTCTAGTGATAGCTTGATTACTAACCACGTAGAATCGCGTCGCTAGAGCACTACCTAACCGTAAAAACCTTTGAATTCTTCAGAGGAAGAAAACCAGGGTAAAAAACCGGCACAACGGAATCTATCTTGTTCCTAAATAAAAGAATATGATTATAAAAGGTATATGCTACAAAAATAGAAGCGTTTGAAGGCATGCAATATCTTATATACTATTAATAAATGATATTTGATACATGTTATAGGGTTAAGAAAGATATACATAATTTAAGGCATGCTAGGTTAGGAACAATCTACCCCTGGGATTTGACTCCATCCCTAAATGTCGTCCCTAGGATATATGTTTTAAAATTGGAATGTATAGACGGTCCTACAAGAAGACTACTACAGAGGCCAGATTAGCGACTATGCCTAACCTAGCTCGTAACATGAAACTGTTTTGGAACTTATACCTTGTGCCAATCCTAAATTTAAGTAGGCGGATCTAGAACTCAGAAAAAAATAGAACTATATCGCAGAACGCAGAATTCCCTATTGCTTTGGGGCTATTGTATATGGGTAGTCACCTAGGATAACTTTCCACTTTTTTTTAGCATATACCCCCAAGAACGCTTCAGCCTGGGTTTGCGTGAGCTCCCAAGCTTGGCATAATTGCGGGCAATGTTTATGTGTTCTTAATTTTTCTATAAACTTTTTATTTAATTTCTCCAACCTTTTCTGGAACCAAGAAAAGGAGGTCCGGCTATGAGCAATAGTGAAAGGGTTGCCATAAACAGTCCTAAAAAGTTTTATACACGAGGTCATCTATTTTGTTGGTCCAAGTTGAGGGAAGGCATCCCAAAATTGAGTTTCCATAAGTCAATTTCGGCATTGTGAGGATTTTAATGACCTTGCCTACCACCGTGGAATTGACCCCAAGGTCTTTAAGACACCCATATAGCGCTAGATCCTTCTTCCCCCCCCCCTTTTTTTTAATCCTTTCGTGAGCTTCACGATGAAAACTAAATCCTGCATCCCAATTGATTCCTAGATATTTTAGGTCGCGAACTCGGGAATATTCCCTATAGTTGGCGGGTTATTTTTGGGACAATTAGCGCCAAAGATGATGAACTTGCATTTAGAGTAATTCACCTTAAGGTTCCATCCAGTGAAATACCCCCCTAATATGGTATTTACGTCCGTAAGGTGTTTGCAAATACACGGAACACGCTTAGCGGAGTAATATACACATATGTCGTCTGCGAAACTGATTATCCTACCATAGATTGACTTATTGAAAGAGTCCCTAATATCAGATATGTAGAAGTTGAACAGAAGGGGGCTTAGAGGTGAACCTTGGGGGACCCCGCATCCTAGGCTTATTCTCCTTGAAAATTTGTTAGATATTCTGATCTGGAATGAGCGTCGAGAAAGGAAACTGTGAACTACCTTGAAGATACATGATGGCACAAACATGCTACTAAGTTTGAACAGCAAACCCTCATGCCAGACCGTATCAAAAGCCTTCTCCAGGTCGTAAGATATCATCCCTACGTAGAGGCCATCATTTAAGCTTTTTGCAACATCTCGCAACATTTGAGCATGATTTGTTGACAAACCTTTTTGGAATCCAAACTGTTCTTTTGGGATAATTGCATGCTCCTTGCACCAAGCATCGAGTACTCCAAAAATTAATTTGTCATACACTTTGCTCAGGCAAGGGAGAAGACTGATAGGCCGTAGGTCACTCGGTTTGCCGCTCTTCTTGTCAGCCTTTGGCACCTAAATAAGTATAGCCCTTTTATAGCAGTCTGGGTAGATCCCATCTTTTATAAAAGAGTTATACATTGCCAGCAAGACGTCCCTAAACCTAGGGGGAAGATTCTTGATGAATAGATTACTAACTTCATCCCATCCAGCGGCTTTCCTAGCTTTAAGCTTTTTAATGATTTGAACCAGATCCTCTAGGATGAAGTTAGTGTCGTTCGTCGCAGGTAAACGCCTAAAAAACTAAATTTCAGAATTAAAATTTTTCGGACCTGGATTTGTCCTATACACATCTTCGTAATAATCAGCAAGCAGTGCACATTTATCTTTCGCCTCAATGGCTGTTCGGTTATTCCAAGTGACCGACGTTGGACCATTTGCAGCCAGGCTTCAGACCTCTAACTAGGTTCCAGAACTTCGAAGAGCCCTGTAGCGGGTTAGAGGCTTTTGTGATGCTTGTGACTTTCCTAGATGTGGTTTCGCCGAGCTTTTTCCTTATGAGTTTTTGTAATCGATTGATAGGATTCTCTGTCTCGGCGCCCTAGTGTGAATGTATTTTCTATAGAGAGCTCGTTTTTCTTTGATGAGTAATAGGACATTCTTCGGAATTGGATTTTCGTATTTTCTAACCTCCTTCAAGGGAACTGCCTCTCGTGCCGCGGAGAGAATAGCATCGTTGACACACTCCGCGAGTTCCTCAGGAGGTTTTACTCCTATGCACATCATGACCCGCGGGGCTGAATCATTTAGTAGCGACCTAAACCTATCCCAGTTGGCTTGGCTGAAGACCCATCTCTTCACTAAATTTCCCTTGTCAGCCGTGAATTGTGGACCTAAAGAAACTGTGACCAACAAGGGCTTGTGATCAGATACACAGCAATCCTGAATAACCACTATTGAGGCTAGAAGTGGTCTTAGATTAAAAGACATGATTGCAGGGTCTAACACATTCTTATCACGAGTCGGTGTTGGATCGTTAGCGATAAATACGTACGAATCCTCTACCAACTTGAGTAAGTCGGTGCCAGCCGCGCTATTGGTTTCACTGAACAGCCTAGTGTGGTGAGCGTTTAGGTCACCTAGTAGTAGCACCTTATCGGAGGAGCGAAGATATCTTTCAATAAATTCGTAGTCCAACAGAGGGTTACAAGGCGGGTTGTAACAAACCAACACAACTAAATGTCCAGCTCTACCAAGATCAAGCTTCAGAGCCATCGAGCCTCCAGAGTCACTTATCGTGAAACTGGAAACCTTTAACCCCTCTCGCACACACATCGCTAGACCTCGCGAGTGGCTTGTACCAGGATGCACAAATGTCCTATATCCGAGGATGCGGATGAATACTTGGCTTGAGATTTGACTTCGTTCAGAGAGAAGACATCTATATTATTTTCGGTAAGGAGCTCAATTAGAGCACTACGTTTCTTAGCCAAGCCGTTGATGTTGAAGTGTAAAAATTTGAGCATTACAGATTGGCACTACACTATCCTATTTACTGACACTCTAGTAGGAGGTCCGCAGCCACTGCGCTCACCATTTTCTCCAACTGTTCTTTGAACAGTGGTGATTTGAAAATAGAGAGCGCTATTTTTAAAATGGCATCCTCAGAGAAGGAGTGCTCATTTACTATATCTGCCTTGGGTAATGCGGGACTAGTTACAACTTGGGAGTAAGAGGTACTAGCTAATACTGGGTTAGATGGAATGTACGGTGTTGGCTTGTATACCTGAGCCGGCTTTACCTTTGTTGTTACCTTTACCTCTTTTTTGTAGCTACTTGAGTTCTTTTTGTAGATTCTTTTTGTTGAAGAGAGGCTAGCTTTGTTGGGCAGTTGTTGTAGGCAGCTGAGTGTACCTCACCCCCACAAAGATAGCATTTTATGACCGTTGGTTTGGCTGCTTACACGTGCGACGGTCGTGCTCACCTCCACAAATAAGACAACATTCTTTGTTTGGGCAAGCAGCCGACACGTGTCCTAACTTCTGGCATTTGTAACACTGCAATGCTTTAGGCTTGGGTAGGAATTCATGGCAGGCGAATTTCAGACCTAGGATAATCAGGCCATTTTTGGTCAACTGGTCTACAGTTGTCTGATTCTCAAGGTTGACTTTTAAACAAGATCCCCTTGTCATATTTTTAGAGAGTGGTTCCACAGTGTTAGAAAATCGTAGATCTTTAACTGCCGCCGATACGTCTGGTGCATCTTGCATGGTTAAGCCCTTGAGGACAATAGCACAGGCTTTAGTTCTAGGCACAAAACCCTTGACAAAAGGCCAATGGGGAAATGGTTGAAGTAACGCTTCCTTGGAATCGTTATCTTCCACCAAGACCTTAATTAAATTCAACTTAGCCAACTTGAACATGTTGACTATCTTAAGTTTAGGCTTCTGGGCCAAAATCGCCTTGTAAGTACTTAACTTGCTACCCAAGTTAGGCATGTTCCTTAGAAATATTGTGAGATATTTTGGCTTTGTCATATTTGCCACCTTGGGGTGTGAGGGTCTCTTACTGCGCCCCGTGACCTTTATGAATTCACCATCGGAGTTGTCGGAGGTGTGAGCTCTCTTGTTGGTGGGCGTGGAGTTGGTGCTGGAATCGCTATCTACGTCATAGTTTGTGAGGTTTTTACGAACTACCTCTAATAAATCCTCATGTGAAACTAATTTACTTGGCCCCAGTCGGGGTTGACTCGAGCATCTCTTTTCTTCTTCTGCATTCACTGAGGAGAAAACAGGAAGAGTATGTAATGAGTGAGTGAGAAGGCGAGTGTGCGTGAGTACAGTGAGAAAGGATGAGGAAATATGAGGAGAGAGTAAGCAGTAAGCAGTAAGCAGTAAAGAGAGAGAGAGAGCAACAAAAAAGTGTGTGATAACGGAAGCGCAAAGCGAAAAAGGGAAAAACGGAGTATGTGGGTGTTGAATGGCAGGCAACAAATATTAGGATATGGTCAAGTGGATTCAACTTAAAAATGTGGATTTAGCTAAAATACATTAAAATGTTGAATTTTTTACACATAAATTAAAAAAACTACATATTTTTATCATTATTAATACTTAAGATCAAAACATCCTTTTTGAAATATACTTGAAAAATACGGATTTTAGTAAAAAAAAAGAAGAAAATAAAAAAATTTTATCCAAAATTAAACAACATATTTCAACATAATGACATGCTCAAGATCAAAAAATTTCGATTCAACTAAAAAAGCATCCCCATTATTCAATAGACTCATTATATTATTTAATTAGAAGGGGTTAATTTTTAAGCGAATTTTACTTTTCCCCATTTTTTAGAAATAATAATATTTAGAATGACATTTCTTGCAGAATGTTAAGTTTTCGAATGTTATAAAATGAATTTAAAATGTTTATGTGATATTTTTTCAGGCATATATCATTAATTCTATTAGAACTTTGACACATCTTTTCTCAGTAATGGTCCAAACTTCGCACAAAAATGGTATATAGTTAAAAAAATATTTAACTAAAAATGTGAATAAATATTTTTGGAGAAAATTTTCAGTTGAAACAAACAAATTTGATAGACATTTTCACTTTTAAGTCGAAATAACTGAAAACTAAAATCTCAGCTACCACAATCCCCGAAAATAAAATCTCTGCTAGCAAAATCCCTGAAAAATAAGCTGAAATTTAAATTAAAAAAATTAATTTGATTGACACTTTCATAATTATTCGCACCCTAATTATGAAAATTGAGTACGGAAATGAAGCAGCATGATTGTATTTTACTTTGACACCCTCATTGCAAAAATTGAGTACGGAAATGAAATCAGTATGATTGATTTAGTATAAAAATATATATTTTATTTAAAATTTGAATAATATTGTTGAAACAATTTTCAGACGTAAACCGCAAATTTGATTGACATTTTCACAAGATAATTATGAAAACAGCGTGGTTGATTTGGTATAAAAAAATTCTTTTTATTTAAAATTTGAATGAATGTTTTCGTAAGCAATTTTACCATCAATCAAAAATTTCAATGACATTTGTTACAAAGTTGCCATGTTTATTGAAAAAATATGTATCGGTGTTATGTGTTCCAATAATATATGATCATAAATTTTCAAGAGTGTATATAATGTAAACACTAAATTATGTTATAGACATTATAATATGTTGAAAAAAATGTACATCTGATTTTGATTGACATTAGGGGGTCATTCAACTACGGTGAAAATCGCTTTAAAAGATCAAGCTAGCGATTTTAGGAAAAGTCACAGAGTAGGAAGGCACAATCCAGCCAACTTTGTACGATATACGTTTTAACGCCCAGTCAATGATAGGGAGTTATAAATTCTTGGTTACGCCTCTGAAGCAGGCTGTAGATCATGACAGCTAAAAATAAAATGAGCGCTAATTAATTAAAATTCAAATAATAAAATATCTTGTCGATTTTGTGGACAGAATGTGATGATTTGCAAAAGCATGAAAAAGTGAAAAGTGATTGTGAAAAACAGGAAACTTGTTGGAGAAAAGAATATTGTCTGTGGTTTGATTGATGCGTGGTCTAGAAGAGAGAGATCAAAGAATGTAAATAAATGTCATATGCTAGAGAGTAGACACGAGGGCCTTCGTCAGACATGGGCTGCTAACCCCTCATACATCATCATTTTCTACGATCTCTCAATCATTCTTATTCCTGGAAAGATCATCAGCAGCTGCAGTAAAAAGAAGCAATGTTTTGCTTGAATTCTGCGAATAATTAAAACCACTTCTTACCCCTTCGTTTATTCCATAAATTCACTTCTTCTTCACGATTTGGATACGTGGGAGTCATGATGAAAGGAACAGATTTTACGATGATTCACGAGACGAATTTGCGAAGTTCGCGTCAACTCTGGCGTGAATTGCATTTTCACTACTTCACTTGTGCTTTTCCCATTCCCTCGACTGATCCTTCTCATGTGTTCCGCTCTTCTTTTCGTTCTGTTGTCCTGCGCTCTTTCAACCGGAGATGCATGTAATGACTTTTTTTCACAAACTTAAATGCATTCGACATTTGGTGTCGAATTCAATTCCTACCCAAAATTATTAAAACATCTTTCCAGGAATAAGACTGGGTTCGAAGTAAAGTAGTGATGAAATGTCCTGCACTCAACATTTCAAATTGTGTTTTGTTTGATTATGTACCGCTTAGATCAAATTAGCTTAACCAAATTATAGTACGCTTAATCAAATTAATTAGAATTTAATTTTTTCAATAATCATGGCTAATTTTTAGAAAATGTCAATCAAAATTTTGATTGATCAGAAATATGTCTAATGAAGTATTCCTTCCTATTTTACAAAAAAATATATGTTTTTATAATAAATCGGTCATGCTGTTTTCATTTCTGGACTCATCTTTTACATTTAGGATTTGAAAATACCTAAATCAAATGTGCGGTTTACTTCTAAAAATTGTCTCCAAAAACATTCATTCAAATGTTACAAGAAATATATGTTTTTATACCAAATCGATCATGCTGGCTTAGTTTCTGAACCCATTTTTCACATTTAGAGGTTTTATACCAAATCAAGCTTTTTGAAAATATTTTATATTTTATAAGCTTTTTGAAAATATCTGCAAGCGTCAATAAAATATGTGGTTTAAGTTAAATTACTTTGCTGCCTCTGATCAAATATATCTCAAATTCACAATGAAAAAAGATTAATTGCCAAATTTTTACTATTCGAAATCCTACTTTACTTTAAATTTTAGCGGATATTCGGAAATCCGACTGGATAACTGATATTGAATTACTATTATTATTTTTGAGCAATAACACTAAGATGTCACTTTTTATAAAAGTGTTTAACTTGATTACACTTATAGAAAAATTAAAAGAAAAATATGAAACAAAAGATGACGCGGAAATTTTTCCCTGCCATTTTTCTAAAAATTATTAATTTTTCGTGCCAAATATTTTTCTTATCTGGTACCAATTCAAAATAAATATATTTCAAATGTATAAAAAAAATGTGTTAAATTTTTTTCTAAATCAAATTATTTAAAATTTTCGCTTTGAAACTTTTTCCTTTTTTACAAGTGACAAAAATTGACTACAACTTTGAAAGGCTGCTTCACTTTACTAGTTTTAAATAGCTTTACTCTTTCTTGTTGATGCGATTTTAATTATAGGTCACTTGATTAAAATTATATTATTTCGATAGGAGCACAGAAGTCAAAAATATACAACATAAAAAGTTGAACACATGTCTCTCTTTCTCACTTGTCAGCGCAATCTTGAAATATAACGTATTAATTTTCAGGAGTCGCTTTATTTCTAGACACACAAAATTATAGAAACAAAACAAGTATTTTTTCATCAAATACCGAAGAACATCATCTTCTTGTTGGGTGACTTTTCATTGGCTTTTGTCTCAAATTTCGCTTGAATTCAAATGAGATTCAATAGGGATCTCAAAAACAGCGGTGTGGGCAAAAAATAATACTATCATTGGTATAAAATGTTAAAAGATTATCGTAATGTAATAAATTCTTCATTTGAAAGATTAATTTGATGAAAACTTTTAATTTTCTTAGCAACACCCAAAAAATCTTCAAATCTCTACATCGCACCGTACAGAATTGTCTTGAAGACAAATGAAACCTTCGGAAAACCTGTAAAATTCTACTGCTTCTCCAAAGTCTCTGATAATTCCACTCTGCGCTGGTCCAAAGTCAGCAAAGGCTCCACTGAGCACATGGAGGCGGATTCCAACGTCCTGACCATCGATCCTCTCTCTGCTCAGGACATCGGCGTGTACGAGTGTGTGGACAAGGCCACCGGCGAAAGAGTAAAGACTCAACTCCTTATCCAGTGTAAGACTACATTACACACAATGCAAGGGATGAGATGTATTTTGAGACCCAATTTAATTGGACCCTGTCTTATCCACTTAGTTTAGGAATTTTTGATTCGCTATCACTATCCCGTATAGTTTTTATTGGCCAGCTATTTGAATAAGTAGCACACATAAGTGTTAAATTATCTATATCTAATATAATAAGATATACTCTCTGTTTCTTTTAAATGTTGTGAGTAAAGCATATATATGAGTTTCTTTTTTTACATTTTTTGCATTTTTATCAACAAAGAAAACTAAACTTTTCAAAAATCATGTAAAAATAATATTATGAAATCTTAGTCTAAGAAATGCTGTTTTGTAACAAAAAGATTATACGGTAAAACCTTTTTTACCGGTCATCTTGGTACAACGATGCCCTGTATATACCGACCACTCTACGTAAACCTTCAAAAGAGTAGAATCCTGATATAGAAGTCATTTTTAAAGGGGGTCATTTTCAATGGGTCCAATGCTTGATGGTTATAACCAGGTTTTACAGTATAAGCAAAAAATTCCCTGGCTTTTAAGTCAGAGTCAAGTGTATTCAATAACTTAGTCTAAATTGGAGTCCCTAAACCTAACCCCCCCCCCGGATGTGCACCCCTGGTCTGATGACATGTCAGACGTGGTTTTATTGATTCGGAATTCGATTTTCACCTTTTTTCCTCAGATTGATGAAACGATGGATGCTACAAACTCATCTTAGCCTTGTGTTTACGTACAATGTGTATATATGACAAGAACTTGATAGACACTTTTTTATTTTGCGAAACTCAGCAATAGAACACCTGTAAGAAAAACATTTGACAAAGTGATATCTTATTTTACAGCACATGGTAAAGTCCGAGTCTGGCTAAGCAAAAACCTCCAGATGTAATTGGTACCCAGTGCGCTGAGCCATTTCTCTTTATTTTCTTAATTAATAAAAATTTGAATTTCTCAGCCTCTCACCTCACTAATTGTCAACAAGCTTGGTTCATATCAAATGAATTAGTTAGGTGGATTGATTACTCTGTACTGAAATGCATTGTTGCTTAAAATTACATTTTAAAATTTTTAACAACGAAATCTTACCAAGCTTGATTAGTAACACAGAAAAACAAAGAATCATCTTATATAATCTTCATATTCTACCTACACATATATTCAGTTAGTAAAGAAATTGTTTGAAAATTTATTTAGGAAATGGGTCTATGAGTTGACAGGTATGTAGTGCTAAATTTAAATTTGGCGATTTTAAATAGAAATTGAAGGTTTGAAATTTTTGGAAGAAATATTCTACAATCTTTAAATTTATATAAATTTGTTATTCAAATCCCTAAGTTATACGCTAAAAATTACATAAAAATGACATTATTTGTACTAAGTTTTATTAACAAAAATTATAAGCAAAGTCTAAAAACATTGCTAACAATTCTAAGAAATCTTGATAAAAAAAACGAAAACATTAAATAAAACGAACATCTAAGGATAAAGATGCCATATATTTAATTTCTAGAATAAAAGACTCGGTTGTTTAAATTAGCCCCGGCGCCCACTTCAAGTACGGTCGGGGGAGGGCCAAAGCTGATTTTAATGGTGCTGGGAATATGAGAAAGTGTATACATTTATATATTCCAAAGAAGATTCAGATGGACAAAATAAATCCCAGGGGCCTAGCTCTCTGCCCCCTATCGACAGGCCTGGTTACAGTAATTAATATGGACAAACATGTTAAGCCTTAAATTATAGAGTTCTTATATAGTTATGTTCGCTCAAAATTGCATGGGCTCTTGTTCAAATGACTGGCTACATTACTGCCTCTGATCAAATACAGCTCAAATGTGCATTGCTACAACAAAGAAGTGGACGTCAATGAAAAAAATAGTTTACATTAGAGCCCTGCGCGGGTGTAAAAATTTTGTCCGCACCAGCCCCAACCCGCATTTTGTGAATCTGCACCTCCACCGTCCCGCAACTATTCAAACGGTGCTGCCCGTCCTACCCCGCAATTAACAAAATAAAATATGCTACACCCGCTTCGCATCAAACAACACTAGAGCTTTACGCGTGCATCTTCGCACTCGTTCTGACTCACTTTTTGTAAGTTTGCGGTTGCTCTAAGTTTCATTTAATGAATTTGCATCAGTTCTGGCAAGCATCTTATCAGTTTATGTCTGCTCTGCTACGCTCTGCATTTTATCTAGTTTTGTTTTCTCAAGGTCTGCGCCAACTCTCAAAATAAGTAATGTTTAAATCTATTTCCTATTATAATTCAAAATCTTTACCAAATAAATGCTTAACTCATAACCCGTTAACGCCCATGTCGACTATAGTCGACTTTACAAAAATAAAATCGCCTGCGTTTATCAAAGCTCTTTAATACAAATCTTCTGCTTTACATTAGATATCGTCTGATTATTCTGGTCGTTAACGGGAGTACCATAGAAATCAGACGATATCCAAAAAAACGCAGACGATTTATATTCAAAGTCATTGAAAAAAGCAGACGAAGATGAAATTACTTATGTTTTCAAATAGAAGCATTGGGACTTAATGGGTTAAGATTTTACTTATTGAAACGCTTATGGAAGTGTCTTAAAATTAAAATTGGCTATAACGATCCTTTTTAAATACAGTCTAAGGCAAAAGTCTCCAAACTTTTCAAAATAAGGGCCACAAAATATACTTCCCAAACTTATGCGGGCCGAAAGAATAAAAATGAAAAAAAAACAAATCAGTGCCATTAATTCAATTTTGTTAAAGTATAAACATGGAAAAATTTAAACATATCTTGCAAAAATTCAGGATAAACTAAATAAATTCCTGCCTTTAATTTTATGCATTTTCTTCGTTTCGCAATTTTTGACATCGCACTTAGCTCTCTATTTCTTTCGTTTCATACTAATGTTCTTGCTTCACAAATTCTCACTAATCTACATGTGTGTACAAATATCATTATTGAAAGTTGAATACGAGATAAAGAGATTCATACTAGAGCCCTGTGCGGGTTGTAAAAAGTTTTCCGCACCCACCCCGCCCCGCAATTATTCAATTTGCATCCGCAACCACCCCACATTTATCAATTTGCATCCGCACCCGACCCGCATTTTATCGAAATAATACAAAGCTAATTAAATGTTATTTATATCCTTAACATGTTTGCAAAAAATGATTATAGATATACTATATACTACTTTTAAACATTATTAATTTTTTTACAAATAAAGTTTTGTCTGAAAAAATTGTCTTAACACGTTTTGTTATCTGAATAAACAAATTGTTCCATCAACAATTGCAATATTTCAAATTTTCAAAATAGAATCACGAAAGATTGGCCATTGGAATTTTCAAATTTGCATTTTTTTTATTTGCATAGTTTGTTTTCTCATATTAAATAAGTTTACAAATTTAAAAAAGCGTTAGAGTTTACCTCTTGAACTAAGTCAATGAATCCACCAGAACCGATCGTTTCAAATTGTCTAAGAAGCTATAAAACGGACGCATGCCAGTTTAATGTTCTCGTTTTTAGCTTTAGAAATAACTTTAGCATTAGTCACAACTGGCTTGATAGCATCAGTCAGTAAAGTTTGATTAGGATATATTTTGCACTTGTGTCTCCTAAGAACAGAAGTACCTGTTTTTCTTCCACAATAAGCGAAAGCTTGACAGCATACTTTACAAACGACAAAATCCAAATCAGTGTTTTTTTCGTTTACCACGATACCAAACGTCTTCCAGACCTCCGGTCACGCTAATCAAAAACCTGCTCTATCTTTCTATTTCAATATCATTTCCTTCACCACGCTATTTACTCAATGCAAATCTCTCCAATATACGTAACACATAGCAATAAAAAATAAGTTATTTCCAAAAAGGCAATTATGCATGCACTCATAAAACTTGCATAAAAGTGAATGTGGACAACCCACAGATTGTCCGCACTATATTAATAAAACCCGCCCGCCCCGCCCCGCAAAAATGTTGCTGTGGACAACCCACGTCCGTCCCACGGGTGCAGGTCCTGCAAAACCCGCACGGGTTGTCCGCCCCGCGCAGAGCACTAGTTCATACACAAGTGCCAGTGTGATTAATAAATGTGTTCTAGTTTGCCTGTGTATATATTGGGTGTCAAGGATTTAGACGAATCTTCAAAAATCCTGTGTGAGGGATTGCTGATGCACGAAAATTTAACAGAACTCCTTGCTAATTATGCATTTTCTGGTTTAGTTTGGTTTTCATGTTAACCCTATTAGTGACGGCCTATTTTCATCCCCCCCTCGCTTTTTTTCGAATGATTGTAAATTTTTACAAAATTTTCGCGTGAACTAACTAAATGATTGATTGCGAATCTGATCAATAATTAATCGAACGTGTCAAAAATTGATTGATATTTGACAGCTCAACTAAAAAAAAACTTTTAGTTTAAATGGGTATACAAAGTTTTTTTTACACATATTATACCCATTTTCAAGTGTGCTGAACACGACGGTCACGTTTATTTTTTTTAAAAATCAACTAAATCTGTCAAAAAATTGTTTGATATATGACAGCTCAACTGAAAAATGATAATTTTAGATTTAGTGTACCACGTTTTTTTATAGATATATACCCATTTTCATGTATGCTGAATACGATGGTCATGTTTATTTTTTTAAAAAATCAATCAAACCTTGTCAAAAAATTAATTGACATATGACAGCCCAATTGAAAAAAAATTAACTGTTTATTTAAGTAGTTATAAAAAGTTTTTTTTAACATTATTGATTAATTTGTGACTTTTTTAAAATCGTGGTATGTTTGCGGTCTGATATATTGTACTGATTTTTGAACGATTTGTTTTCATGTTATTCTCCAAAGACTATATTCAAATTTTTAGTTTCTCAAACTTTCTTACATTTGTATATATAAAGTAGGCTCCCTCTTCTGAAAATGCCATCCAAGTTTTGCCAAGGTAAAAAATTATATAGAACTTATACACTTATAAGAGGCATCATCAATACATATTTATCTTTGAGATGTCAAAATTTAACCGATGACCGTTTGTATACTTCTATAGAGATAGCTGATTGGCTCTATAAAAAGGATTAACTATAGTCGGTACAATAGACACAAGAAGAAATGGTATTCCGCAAAGTATAAAAAGTTGAGATAATAGAGATGAATTTTCTTATAAGTTTTGCTGGGATATAGATGGAGAATTTTTATCAATTCATATTTATGTAGTATTTTCTAAATCAAAAGGAAAGAAAAATGTATTAGTTTTAACTTCCAGACCCCCCCCCCCTCCCCATTTTAGGAATTACAGTAGACGATGAAAAAAGTAAACTTGCGATTTTTAAACAGTGCGATTTTTCCAATGGTGGAACGGACATAGTCAATTAGAGAATAAGAAATTATTCCACAAATAGAAAAACAAAAAATGGACAGTAGCCGCTTTTTCTTATCTATTAGATACGGCAAGAGTAAATGCAGATACTATTTTTGCTTTTAATAATGAGAAAACCCAAGAAATGTAAATTTCTTTTAAATGTTTTTGAATGGAAATGTTTTTTTGAATCTTGATTATCAAAAAGACAAATTTTCGAATAAAGTTTTTCTCTTTTTTTAAACTATTTTTATTATCCTTGACAGTTTTTAATAAAGGAGATCCTTCACTTTTTTTTTTAAAAACTGCCAGCAATTATTAAATAAAATAGCAAATTTTATGCAGAAAACTCATGTTGAGGTAAAAATATTTTTCATTTTAGGGAAACGATACAACAACCAAATGATTAGAGAGAAAATAATTAGAATAAATGATTTCGAGATATTGTAGAGTGAATGGTATAAACGAACTGTCTTTCTCCTTCAAATAAAATTATGCGCATTTTAATCATGAAGTCCTTTATTTCAGTTGAAGTGTCATATGTCAATCATTTTTGACAGGTATGATTAATTTTTATAAAAAATAAACATCATTGTTGGATTTAGCCTACTTGAAAATGGGTACATATGAGTAAAACACCTGATTTGCAAATTTGATTCACGCTTACAAGTATTTTCAAATTCTAAAACCAAAAACAATCTATAATTGGAATTGGCATTGTTGATTTTTTTTATAAAAATGTGTGTATTTCATGTAAAATTTGGTGAATGTTTTCAGAGACAGATTTTAGAAGTAAACCGCAAGTTGTTACACACTTATAGGTATTTTCAATTTCTAAATTACAAAAAAAGTCCAAAAATGAAATCAGTATGCCCGATTTGATATAAAAAAATATATTTCGTGTAAAATTTGCAAATAATAAATATATTGGTCGTTTATAGAAAGATATACACACGAGAGAGGATAAAAGTGTGCATTTTGATGGAGAATCAGTAAGAATCATACTTTTTGGCCATGTTGATGCCAGCGAACTTGCTTTTGGGTTGCTGACAGTCACACCACTAAGATGCCTTTAAAAGAAATAAATAAATAAATTTGACATCAAAGAAAACTTACAAGCTGTGAATTTCATAACTCTTTGTATTTAAGACAACATAAGAGCTGAATATGACATTCAGCCCAGAACGGTCAAAATCAAGGGACCTGGCGAAGATGTGGTGTTCACATGCACGTGCGACTCCAAAGTCTACTGCGAAAGAAGTTGGCGCGTCGTGGACCAAAATGGGAAAGACGTGAGCAAGCAACTTCCTCCGAACATCAGCGCAGATGACGAGGGCGTGCTCACCATTAAGAACATCACCCAGGATCAAATCTACTACGATTTCCAGTGCGAAATTCTCCCTACCACCGATTACATCATCGTACCTAAGATTCAAGTTGTTTGAAGAAGGGGATCTTTTTTTTATTTAAAAATATTTCATTAGCCTTCTTCTTTATCCTTCAAGATCTTAGCTTCTTTTTAAGTTCCAGTCGTGGTTCATGTGTTCATTTTTTTAGTGTGTTGCTTTTAATTAAATGATTTATTCAATAAAAGTTTTTCTCTCATTTAAATTATTAAGTTTGCGCTGAATATCAGGATTCCCTTTGAGAAGGAGTGGCAGTGGAAGTAAAAAATAAATTATTAGACCCTCTTTTTTGTGTACAACGTTGCCAAAACGCAACATAAAAATGTCTATCTTTTTAGTCCAAGCCCTATATTTTTGCAACTCATCATAGAAAAAGGCTGAAAATTTAAGTGAACATTTTTATTTTATGTTAAAATTAGTTTGTAAGGGATCAAAATTCAGTATGTGAGCAGAAAGTTTTTAGCTAGAAATTTTAAAGGAAATACCTATGAAAAAATAACTTAGAATGAATTCAGTTTGTGAATCGTATTGTTTGGTCTTAGATAAAAAGGTTTTGACAATAATTTGGAAATCGTTTAGAAGACAATGCAAGAAAGACACTAAACTACAAATACAGACCAATATAACATTTTAATAAAGTATGTTGAAGAAAATAGATCAAAAACTTTGTTTTCTATATAAAGCTGAAATGTGTAAAATTCAGGAAATCTTTCAATCCACAAAAACACTTTTTGTAGATTTAAAATATTTGAGAAAGAAAGTTGATGGATAATTTATACATTTTTAAAGTCAAAGTCGCAAAATTATATATAGGTGGAGGCATTATGTTAAAAAGATTTTTCAAAAATTATAAATGGGGGAGTTAGTCGAGTCGAAAAAGTATTAAGTGGTTGGAATCGCCAAATATTTTTCCTAGTCCACATCAATCAACCCTGCCTAATATCACATCGAAATCAAAAAATATAAATTTTCTTCAATTATCCCATTTCTAAGAAGAATACTTCTAAAAAAGGTTTCTAATTGTTCTTTCCCAATAAGAACTTATAAAAAGTTATAAGAAATAAAATAAGCATTGTCGATTTGGTATAAAACACATATTTTATTTTTTTGAAAATATTTTTGAAGACAGTATCTAGAAGTAAACCGCAAATCTGATTGAAGCTTTCAGATATTTTAAAACCATAAATGCCAAACCTGAGTCCAAAAATGAAACCAGCATCTTCCATTGGCAAAATAAAAAACATATTTTATTTAAATTTCAAAAATATTTCTGTAGACATTAGACGTAAATCGAACATTTGATTGACACTTTCAGACATTTAAAACATCTAAATGCAAAAAATGATTTCAGAAATAAAAATTATCATGATCTATTTGCTATAAAAATATATAATTCATGTAAAATTTGAATTAATGTTTTTGGAGACAATTTTTAGAAGTAAACCGCAAATTTGATTAACACTTATAGGTATTTTCACATCCTAAACGTAAAAAAATGAGTCCAGAAATGAAACCAGCATGGCCGATTTAGTATAACACAGATATTTTGTGTAAAATTTGAAAGAATGTTTTTAGAGACAATTTTCAGAAGTAAACCGCAAATTTGACCAACTCTTATAGGTATTTTCAAATCCTAAATGTAAAAAATGAGTCCAGAAATGAAAACAGCATGACCGATTTAGTATAAAAACATATATTTTATGTAAAATTTGAAGGTATATTTTATTAGATATATTTTTAATCAATCAAAATTTTGATTGACATTTTCTAAAAAGTAGCCATGATTATTGAAAAAATTAAATAAGTTCAAAATGTAGTGCATTTTTATTAATTATGTTAGATTTGTTTTAGGGGATAAAATTGATCTTTATATTAACATTAATTAATTGACACCATCTAATAACTTCATTTAACTTTTCAATTTTATCTGTCAAAACACTTTTTTATAGGCATATTGAAGGTTATATCATCCGCAAATAAAAAAATCTTAATTATTTATTACACTTATATATATCATTGATAAAAATATTGAATAGTAATGGCCCTAAGATGGAGCCTTGTGGAACTCGTAAGCTTTTGTAATCTTCAGAATTCATATTATCGTGAAAAACTATCTGTGATCTTTCCTTTAGATATGACTTCAATAATGCAAGATAGGATTTTTCAACTCTATAGAAACTTATATTTTTCAGAAGTATATTATAACACAGGGTGTCAAATGCTTTTGACAAATTGATAAATATTGTAATATTTCCATTTTTTTGTTATATTATTAACAATATCATTAATTAGGCATGCTTACAGATGTCCAGTATTGTGTCCTCTCCTAAAATCAAACTGAAAGTTGAAAAACTGGACATGGAAAATTAATAATGAAGTAACTTCTCAAAGATTTTTGAAAAAGATGAAATTAAATTTATAGAACGATAATTAGTTTTTCATATAAATAGAAAACTAAATAGTTAGATAACGTGATGTTTATTTCCTTTTTTGAACAGCGGAATAACTTTGTTTATTTTGAAAACTTGTGGAAAATATGAGAACTCTATACATGAGTTAAATCCTATTAATAGAAACTTACCAATTACAGTGGTCCCTCGCATTACCGCCACCCGGTTTTACTGCCAACTCCGCCTACTGCCATAAAATTATGTAGCCCGAATTTCCCACCATTGTAATTCCCCCGATATAACCCTTCCCACTGTCGGCCATTGGCGGAACAGACATGCTATTTACACTTCCTTGACTAGCAGTGCAAGAGGTCTTGCGAGTATGTTTAGCTGACACCCCTGTATTCATCACTCTTCTACCATTAGATAGCAGTATCATACAAAACTTAAAATCACATTTTCGCCTACACGAGCTCAACCAAATTATCGATCAGTTGGATTCAGTCGGACTCACAACAGTGTTGCCGACGCTATTCGCTACGTTAAAAAAGCCAGGGACTCTATCACTTCTACCACAATCGCAAGTTGCTGGCAGCACACTGCTCTTACAAAACCTATGAGATCAATAGCATCCCCTGAGTCTCAGTCTGATGATGATGAGGTTGATGACATCCCACTAGCAGAACTTATTCGAAGAACTACAAGAGCACTGGACATTGAGCCCACTCTTGCGATGTCCTCAGATGAACTCGTCTCCATACACAATTCACAGAAGACATTCGCAGAGATGACATCCAAGAGATTATTGACTGTCAAACTAGCACCATTGGAGGAAAGTGACGAAGAGGGAAAGACTGCACTAAAACCAAAACGTGTAGTGAAAGACGTTAAAGCCGCTCTTGGTGTTTTTCGGGATTTTATTGAATCGGAAGTGTGCCTGACTGAAAATGATTTGATGATTTTTGAACAGCTGGAAAAACGTTTCAAAAGGTTGCAATTGTCAAGTGTAAACAAAAAACATTGATAGATTATTTTTCCAAGTAATTAATGATGGTTTGAATAAAATTTTCAGTACATTGTATTTATTTTTATTTTTTTGTTTTTTATTTTCTCTAATTCATTATATCCGTTATGATACCACCTAACATGAATAAGGCGGCAACATTATGACACCCCCGATATACCGCCAGTTAATGACATGTCCCAAAGATGGTGGTTAATCTGGGGTGCACTGTACAACAATTGCATCAGAATCTATAGATTTTATAGCTATAAGTATCTCATTAACTGTAAACTTATGAAGAAGAAAATGACATGAAGCAATTGGCAAGATAGTCACAAAACAGTTCAGAAGCAGTGTTTGAATAATTTTTAATTGAAAATTGAGAAATGAATAATTCAGCTATAATACTAGGTTATTATTGATTAAGTCACTTCCATATCTTATAACAATTTTTCACAAAACAATTAAAATACTTTCTATTGAAAAAATACTAAATTTGTTGACGAATTCTATAGTCGTCATAATAATCGTCGAATTATACTTCACTAATTTTCGATAAAATGAAACTTTTTTAAATATTTAGCGAATTTTTTTAAATAAAATTTATTATACAAAAAAACTTTCAAAAATATTCTATATTTGCTAATCTTATTTCAAAGAAAAAAAATTGAGATTTAAAACTCTTACCAAAATTTCAATGTTTCTAAATACAAAAAACAAAAAACCGAGCTATATCTGAAGTTAGGAGAGCATTTTTGCGTTAAAAAATAACAAGTGTTATCTAACAAAATATTGGCCCTGACCAGTGGCGTAGGAAAGCTAAAAAACTGGGGGGTATAATAAAATTATATTGAAGTTTTTTAAGCAAAATTTTTTTGTACAATAGTAAGTCTTTAAATTTAAGAAATTTATTATATTTAAAATGAAAAAGAGGAAAAACTACATTTTATATAATAAAAAAACAGTTGCACAAATAGACATAAAAATATACTAAAAACCAAAATTATCACGCCTTTTTTCATTTGATTTAGCAAACTGCTCAGCAAGTAATTCAATAGATACTTCATCAAGAAGCGCTTGGTGTATGTTACAAACAGCAACAGAGTTAAGTCTTGCTTGACTCATAGTGTTTCTAAGCCACGTTTTTAATCTTTTGAGAGCACTAAAGCTGCGTTCACATTGGCTCGAAGAAACAGGGCATACGAGCAAAAGTTTGATCAACATAAAAACTTGAGGAAAGAGCATACGAACTTCTTCATTCATGTTTAGATAATTTTTTCTTGCCTCTTCAAGATTATTTGAGTTTGTCTTTCGTTTAAAGCTCTATTTTTAAAGTTTCCAAATGTATTTCTGGATATTGACTTAAAACTTCATAATTTGATATTTTTCCTGAACTTAAAGTGTTCTCAAGAATTTTGTATATAAAAAGATCAGGCTTGCAAGTATCATACATTTCTTTCATTTTCAAAATTATTGAATCTAAAAAGCTGAAATATTGTTGCTTATAATAGTCTTTAATATCCTTCGAATCTTCACTTAATAAATCAATTTCCTTCTTTCTTTTCCGTCTGACATTTAACGGTTCTAACTGAAATTTTCTAATTTCTTTGGCTGAATTTTCGTATATGATGTCAAACTCATTATCGAATTTCCATGAAGAAATTTGGTCAATCTGTGAAAAAAATATATGAAAGTTGCAAATTTATGAAAATAATTTTAATCTTACTTGAAAGAACAGTCTGAACAGATTGAGTTGATCGGTTGAGTTTTTCCAGAAGCATTAAAGGATTTATCACCATTTCTAAAGCAAGTAATGCTTTTCCCTTGGAAAAACGGTTATAAAGGCCGTTGGTTTTAAACCCTAAAGTACCATAAGAATTATTATTGCTCAAAGACATTTCTTTCAAACTTTTCAAAACAATTTCATAATTGTTTTTAACAGACATTATTGCTGAGAGTCTGCAAAGCCATCTTGTAGCGCAAAGCGGTCTTATCGATCCAAGGTTGAGAGAAGAATCATTAGCATCAATACATTCTATTAAACTGTCGCTCGCTATAGATTTAAAAATGTTCTGAAACGGAATTTCAAAAAATAGTATTAAAAATATATGAGAAAAATAAAAACACCTTAAACTTTCCAGATCTTTTAAAAATTATGCCAAGTTCGTGAACCCATTGAATTGCATCACGAATATCCACACTAGCAGAAGTTGAATGCTGCATTATCAAATTTGAAACATGAGACGCGCAATGAAAGTTTAATGCAAGTGGTTGCTTTTCCTTAATTTTAGCCTGACAGCCTTTATACCTTCCCATTATATTGGCTGCTCCGTCTTATGTTTGTGCTCTTAAGTTACTTTTTGAGAGACAATTTCCGAACAATAACATCTAAAATCATATTTGAAATGGCTTCTCCTGATGTGTTTGACAGTTCGTAAAGACCAACAAAATCTTCAAAAACCTCCAAGTCATTGTTTACATGACGAAAGCAAACAGCTTCTTGTTCTGTTCCATTTATGTCCTGATTTCCTGCGAAAGATTAAAAATTGACTCATATTTTTAAAATTTAAAGAAACTTACCGTCTACTATGACTCCATAAGGACCATTCTTAACAATTCTAGCTGAAAGTTTTTTTTAAAATATCAAGGCTAAATAACTTGATTATCTCTTCTTGTATTGTGGGTGAGGTAAAATTTTTTAAACTTTTTGAAACAAGTGTTGAAATTTTATCGTCAGTATTACAGAAAAGCTTTAAAAGTTGATAAAAAATTTCCTTGCTCAGGGGTGTGTCCTCTGAATGCGAGACCTTGCCTCAATAAAAAACGAATGCATTTAAAAATATCTAACAAGTTTTTCCATGCTTGTTTTTGTTGTTTGGTTGTTGTAGAATCAATCAAATTGTTTATTTTTTCTGATGGCTTCAAGACTTTGTATGTTATAGCAACCTTGTGGCATTCGGACCTTTGATGAACATCAAACTTTGCTGTAGCCTTTTTCCAATTACAAAAGCCTTCTACGATGAAAGCCATTTCTTTATTTTTTACAATTTTCAAGGCCCCTTCTTTTTCTGCCACGACACAATAAAAACAAAAAAATTTTTGACTTTTCAAATCGTAATGCAACCATGGATATAAGCTAAACCATTTTTCCTGAAAAAAAACCTTCTGAGAAGAAGTGAGTCTAGGTGGAATAATTGAATTGTTTGGATGACAAGGACCTTGAAAATTTTCAGACATGCTAGAGAAACTTTGCTTTATAAAGGCAGTACTACCTGCACTTTCATCACCGTTTTCATTTTCAACATGAACATTTTCTGTTTCATTGTTATTTCCCAAAACTTTAAAAAATGATGTTATTGGGTTTCCTTTAAACTTTTTGTTTTGAGACATTTATTATACTTTCTGAAAAAATTAACACTAATAATAATAAAAAAATTACAAAAGACAGTAGTAAAGTTAATACTAAATTTTTCCACTAAACAAAAAAATGACAGGGAACAGAGAGAAGACTATCAACAGTAGAAAAAAGACAATCTCTCACATACAATAACTGTTTGATTAACAAGCGTCAAAACTACAAAATCCAATCAAAGTTTTTTGCATGATTTTAAAAACTGTTTTTTTATCAAAGACCTTAACTTTTTGACGTCTTTATATTTGTTGTTGATGCAGCAATAAAGATATAAATCAAAAATGAGCCATTGCATAGCTGCAGCAACAAACTAGTTTTATACTGGCTTGTAAGCATATCATGTGGAATGAGGCATAAAAATCAAACATGATGGCATGCATAATACTCAATCATGATAGCATCATTTTAATACTCAATCATGATAGATCTTTTTATAATAGTTATGTACAGACTAGAATCATCATGGCCTGCAAGCACATCGTAGTTTGATATAGCATAGACAGACACACATCTAAGCATATCACATGATTTAAACTTTCACAAACAGATATAGTTATATATTAGTGTTCATGTTAGTCTTTGACTCTTTGAATCAGGTGTCAAGTATAAGGTAAAAAATATTCACTGACATTACATATGATATTAAGTTTTTAATTACTATATATAAAATTACCTACACTAAACCTGGGGGGATAATTTGCATTATTTTCCAAGGTGGAGGGGATAAATCCCCTCCTATCCCCATGGTTCCTACGCCCTTGGCCCTGACAGAGCCCCCCTCCCCCCCCCCCCTATTCCCTTTTAAAAACTTAGAATCGCGACTGGTGACGAGCCTTGGGGATCGAACACCTGAACTTCCACTGTTAGGCTGAGAGGTACACCCTAACAACCATTGAGGCTCATATAATAAAAAATAAATTATAAAATAATAGAGCATAGAATATTAACACTAAACATAATTAAAGAAATCTTTGAAGGAAAAAATGTAAAAGAGCATGCAAAAATAACTCTATCTTCTTTTGATACCCAATAAGTTTTTTTTCAGTTTATATTTTTTTAATAAAATAAGGAATAGAAATAAGTTGGTTGGAGATATCAAAGTACTTTCAGCCGTAAAGCTATATGCTCGCATTATGCTTTAAATTGTTAATCACAATTTTTGTGAATTTGTTTTTAAGAGTTGGGAGCATTTGGGATCCAACACCTAACCTTCAACTGTTAAGTTGAGAGGTACACCCTAATAGAAATAATTAATTTATTAAACATTTAAAAATATGAGAGAAAGGTTGTGAATATGTCATCTTAATTTGCAAAAAAATTTGTTTACTGTTGAGGTATTTTTTAATTTAGTATAAGGTATTTTTTATTAGAGGCATACACTTTAATAAATCTAATTGAAATCTGTGTTTATTGGTGTTTGATTAAGTCTGCCCGTGCCCATGTCTGCCTATATTTTAGCAATTTTCGCAAAATACATTGCTGAAACAAGTAGCCTTTCTTAATTTTTAGGCCTCTAAATGTTGGCTACAATATTTTTTAAAAATACGCAATATAAAACTTGCTACATGGTAAATCTTTGTCAGTTAATGGTGAAATTGTTGAGGAATGATTTGAGAAAATATCCTCAATTTGAAGAGGGTATGTGTTAAAAACATTTTCAATGTTGATTCGATGCCTGTAAAATACTTTGCAAATAGCAAGCCTCGATAACCAGACAATTTTTTTCTATATGGTTGTCTATTTTACAGAACTAAATGATAGGGCAAAACCGTTTCATCCTCATGATTGTTGACAACTGCACGGCACATACCGTTGAAGATCTCTCAAGCATTAAAGTTACCTACTTCCTACTTAATACGACTTCTATCACCGACTCATTGGATATGGGTATCATTAAAAATTTTAATCTTTTTATCGAGTAAACTTTATGAAACATGTGATTATGAAAATAGATAAAATTGAAGATGCTAACGACGTTTCTAAAAAGATCAATATCTTGAATGCGATAATTTGGATAAAAAGTACATGGGATTCTGTGAAACCAAACATAATTTATAATTGTAGATAAAATGGCGCTGAGTCTTCATAAATAAAAGTTGTAAAGAAAATAAATTGAAAACGGTGAATAAATCTTTTATTTAACAAAATACTAGCAATAATATTTCGGTCACTATGACCTTCTTCAGATATATTAGAAAAAGGTTATAGTGACCGAAATATTATTGCTAGTATTTTGCTAAATAAAAGATTTATTCAACGTTTTCAATTTATAATTTATAATTGTTTCAATAAATGTGGCTTTAGTAATAAGATATCCAAACAGTCTGAGAATATTGTTGAAGTTCCAACAGAATGTTATGTTTTTACATGTCAATTGGGAAGATTTTATTAAGTTTGACGAAAGTATTATGGCTTTAACTGATGACAAAGATTTGATTTCAGTATAAATTAGCAAAAATATAGAAGAGCTTCCTTAAAGGTTTGATGAAAATGATGAAGTAAAGGAGTTAAGCTAGAAAATTAAGTCAATCAAGTTTAAAGTCTGATTAAATTTTTCAGTTCATATTTATCAGATCGATACCAAAGAGTAGTTATTAATTCGGCGGTTTCAAGTAGCATACTAGTGAACTCAGGTGTTCCACAGGGTTCCATTCTCGCTCCTCTTATTTTCATTGTATTTATAAATGACATATTCGAGCACTTTCCGGACTCAGATATAGTAATGTATGCGGATGATTTGACTTTGATTTTGCCCTTTGATTCTTCTGTCTTTACACAAAAATCTTCAGAAATAGTATCAAGAAGTATTGAAGAAAATCTTTTTAATATTGAAAGCTGGCTTAATGATAATGGCATGCTAATCAACAAAAGCAAAACAAAGGCCATGTTCTTCACAAATTGCAAAATCAATGCTGATCAATTATTTGAGAAAATAAAAATAGAGCGTGTGCATTACCGTAATTATTTGGGCTTATTGATAGATGATAAGCTAAACTGGCATATGCATTTGTCTAGTTTATCAGGTAAGCTAAGTTCTATTATAGGTATGTTTACAAAAACAAAAAATATACTATCACCTGAAATACATTTGATGCTGTATAAATCTCTCTTCTTACCACATCTAAATTACAGCATATCTAATTGGGGTCACAGCAACTCAAACATTTTTGCAATTCAGAAAAAAGCGTTGAGGATAATTTTTCGTAAATCTTTTATCAGCCATACTAATTCATTATTCTATGATAACTCTTTATTAAAGTATAAGGACATATACAGAAGAAGTTCTTTGGACGTCAAATTCGTTTAAACCTTCAGATATATTTCTTTCATATTCAACTTTTAAGTATCATCTGAAATCGTCAGCAATCAGTAGTTATATATTTCAAGAATCATGTAATGTAAATTGTTATACTTGTACCAATATGTTGAAAAATTAATCCTGTTTTGTTTCCTTTCTGTTAAGTTTTTTTGTATAAAGTGATTTTTTTTTTAAATATTTTATTTGTGTATATCGTTTTGAATAGCTTTTTCATATGTTTCATTTTTTCCTAATTTTGTGTATGCTTTTGACTTAGTTGTCCAATAATATATTCATATAATATTCAATTTCTCTAACTTTCTATCTAATCTTTCCGAATTTTCTAGCCAAACTACTTATATTGAGAAGGTGAATCATACCAGCGGTCCAAGAGACCTTTTGATATAGCCTTGCAAATTATAAATTCTATAAAATTACATATATCTCTCTACTTTGTGAAAACTGTATTGATAATATCCATTTTGATTTTAATCTTATAATTATATCATGAATATCTATTATTTTGCGAAATAAATTTCTTCTTCTTCTTCTACTTTGCTTCGGCCTTTATGACAATATACTTTCTTACAGAAGTCACATTTAGCAGTGTCTTCAGATTCTTTAGCAAAGTATCTCCACCAGACGCTGCACTCTCAAAGATCAAATCACAATTTTTCAGTTAATAATTCTAAATAGTTTCAACTGTGAACCTTATATTCAAACGTAAGTGTATTTATTTGGGAAAAACACACTTTTAATTTGTTCACAGTTCACTGTATCCTATAAAGTATATGGAATAAGTTCATAATTAAAATAATTTATGCTTCACAATTAACATGTTAAAACTAATACAATTAATTTAAACCTGGAAAATTAAACAGTATATAAGTATTAAGTTATACATTACAGCATAGAACACAAACGTATGCTGCATGCCTAATGAGCTAGATGATATAAAATTAAGTAGATGCGAAAAAGTATCATATCAAGTACAGAATGTGCCAAACATTACCAGATGTGTCCAGCGCTTTAGAATGTGAGCATGTCGGTGTGCGACTCAAATTTCAGCTATGTATATTCGTAGCATATGGCTCTAGGTTTGCTCAGAAAAAAATTACCAGCTTAGCAAATAAACACATGCTCAATATATATTCATGGAATCTGTTTAGCAAGAAATGATACCTTTTGCAACTTTGAGTAAATATTCAAGAGGACACATGAACAAGCAAGAGCGTCGGCACCCCAGTAACACAGAACACAAATGACCACACTCCACCACGGATGGCGTAGAACTGAACGGAAAGGGGACATTAGGGGCACACGGGCATTTACTCATCATACTTCATTGCGATTATTTAGCGAATTTTACTTTTCCCCATTTTTTAGAAATAATAATATTTAGAATGACATTTCTTGCAGAGTTTTCGAATGTTATAAAAGGAATTTAAAATGTTTATGTGATATTTTTCAGGCATATATCATTAATTCTATTATAACTTTGACACATCTTTTCTCAGTAATGGTCCAAACTTCGCACAAAAATGGTATATAGTTAAAAAAATATTTAACTAAAAATGTGAATAAATATTTTTGGAGAAAATTTTCAGTTGAAACAAACAAATTTGATTGACATTTTCACTTCTAAGTCGAAATAACTGAAAACTAAAATCTCAGCTACCACAATCCTCGAAAATAAAATCTCTGCTAGCAAAATCCCTGAAAAATAAGCTGAAATTTAAATTAAAAAAATTAATTTGATTGACACTTTCATAATTATTCGCACCCTAATTATGAAAATTGAGTAGGGAAATGAAGCAGCATGATTGTATTTTACTTTGACACCCTCATTGCAAAAATTGAGTACGGAAATGAAATCAGTATGATTGATTTAGTATAAAAATATATATTTTATTTAAAATTTGAATAATATTGTTGAAACAATTTTCAGACGTAAACCGCAAATTTGATTGACATTTTCACAAGATAATTATGAAAACAGCGTGGTTGATTTGGTATAAAAAAATTCTTTTTATTTAAAATTTGAATGAATGTTTTCGTAAGCAATTTTACCATCAATCAAAAATTTCAATGACATTTGTTACAAAGTTGCCATGTTTATTGAAAAAATATGTATCGGTGTTATGTGTTCCAATAATATATGATCATAAATTTTCAAGAGTGTATATAATGTAAACACTAAATTATGTTATAGACATTATAATATGTTGAAAAAAATGTACATCTGATTTTGA
This sequence comes from Nectonema munidae, assembly GCA_030549495.1. NCBI lineage: Eukaryota > Metazoa > Nematomorpha > Nectonematoida > Nectonematidae > Nectonema > Nectonema munidae. The sequence goes on along the minus strand of JAUIRK010000065.1, from coordinate 481,086 downwards.
TTGACATTAGGGGGTCATTCAACTACGGTGAAAATCGCTTTAAAAGATCAAGCTAGCGATTTTAGGAAAAGTCACAGAGTAGGAAGGCACAATCCAGCCAACTTTGTACGATATACGTTTTAACGCCCAGTCAATGATAGGGAGTTATAAATTCTTGGTTACGCCTCTGAAGCAGGCTGTAGATCATGACAGCTAAAAATAAAATGAGCGCTAATTAATTAAAATTCAAATAATAAAATATCTTGTCGATTTTGTGGACAGAATGTGATGATTTGCAAAAGCATGAAAAAGTGAAAAGTGATTGTGAAAAACAGGAAACTTGTTGGAGAAAAGAATATTGTCTGTGGTTTGATTGATGCGTCTAGAAGAGAGAGATCAAAGAATGTAAATAAATGTCATATGCTAGAGAGTAGACACGAGGGCCTTCGTCAGACATGGGCTGCTAACCCCTCATACATCATCATTTTCTACGATCTCTCAATCATTCTTATTCCTGGAAAGATCATCAGCAGCTGCAGTAAAAAGAAGCAATGTTTTGCTTGAATTCTGCGAATAATTAAAACCACTTCTTACCCCTTCGTTTATTCCATAAATTCACTTCTTCTTCACGATTTGGATACGTGGGAGTCATGATGAAAGGAACAGATTTTACGATGATTCACGAGACGTATTTGCGAAGTTCGCGTCAACTCTGGCGTGAATTGCATTTTCACTACTTCACTTGTGCTTTTCCCATTCCCTCGACTGATCCTTCTCATGTGTTCCGCTCTTCTTTTCGTTCTGTGGTCCTGCGCTCTTTCAACCGGAGATGCATGTAATGACTTTTTTTCACAAACTTAAATGCTTTCGACATTTGGTGTCGAATTCAATTCCTACCCAAAATTATTAAAACATCTTTCCAGGAATAAGACTGGGTTCGAAGTAAAGTAGTGATGAAATGTCCTGCACTCAACATTTCAAATTGTGTTTTGTTTGATTATGTACCGCTTAGATCAAATTAGCTTAACCAAATTATAGTACGCTTAATCAAATTAATTAGAATTTAATTTTTTCAATAATCATGGCTACTTTTTAGAAAATGTCAATCAAAATTTTGATTGATCAGAAATATGTCTAATGAAGTATTCCTTCCTATTTTACAAAAAAATATATGTTTTTATAATAAATCGGTCATGCTGTTTTCATTTCTGGACTCATCTTTTACATTTAGGATTTGAAAATACCTAAATCAAATGTGCGGTTTACTTCTAAAAATTGTCTCCAAAAACATTCATTCAAATGTTACAAGAAATATATGTTTTTATACCAAATCGATCATGCTGGCTTAGTTTCTGAACCCATTTTTCACATTTAGAGGTTTTATACCAAATCAAGCTTTTTGAAAATATTTTATATTTTATAAGCTTTTTGAAAATATCTGCAAGCGTCAATAAAATATGTGGTTTAAGTTTGAAAACTACTTTGCTGCCTCTGATCAAATATATCTCAAATTCACAATGAAAAAAGATTAATCGCCAAATTTTTACTATTCGAAATCCTACTTTACTTTAAATTTTAGCGGATATTCGGAAATCCGACTGGATAACTGATATTTTATTACTATTATTATTTTTGAGCAATAACACTAAGATGTCACTTTTTATAAAAGTGTTTAACTTGATTACACTTATAGAAAAATTGAAAGAAAAATATGAAACAAAAGATGACGCGGAAATTTTTCCCTGCCATTTTTCTAAAAATTATTAATTTTTCGTGCCAAATATTTTTCTTATCTGGTACTAATTCAAAATAAATATATTTCAAATGTACAAAAAAAATGTGTTAAATTTTTTTCTAAATCAATTTATTTAAAATTTTCGCTTTGAAACTTTTTCCTTTTTTACAAGTGACAAAAATTGACTACAACTTTGAAAGGCTGCTTCACTTTACTAGTTTTAAATAGCTTTACTCTTTCTTGTTGATGCAATTTTAATTATAGGTCACTTGATTAAAATTATATTATTTCGATAGGAGCACAGAAGTCAAAAATATACAAAAAAAAGTTGAACACATGTCTCTCTTTCTCACTTGTCAGCGCAATCTTGAAATATAACGTATTAATTTTCAGGAGTCGCTTTATTTCTAGACACACAAAATTATAGAAACAAAACAAGTATTTTTTCATCAAATACCGAAGAACATCATCTTCTTGATGGGTGACTTTTCATTGGCTTTTGTCTCAAATTTCGCTTGAATTCAAATGAGATTCAATAGGGATCTCAAAAACAGCGGTGTGGGCAAAAAATAATACTATCATTGGTATAAAATGTTAAAAGATTATCGTAATGTAATAAATTCTTCATTTGAAAGATTAATTTGATGAAAACTTTTAATTTTCTTAGCAACACCCAAAAAATCTTCAAATCTCTACATCGCACCCTACAGAATTGTCTTGAAAACAAATGAAACCTTCGGAAAACCTGTAAAATTCTACTGCTTCTCCAAAGTCTCTGATAATTCCACTCTGCGCTGGTCCAAAGTCAGCAAAGGCTCCACTGAGCACATGAAGGCGGATTCCAACGTCCTGACCATCGATCCTCTCTCTGCTCAGGACATCGGCGTGTACGAGTGTGTGGACAAGGCCACCGGCGAAAGAGTAAAGACTCAACTCCTTATCAAGTGTAAGACATTCACATTACACACAATGCAAGGGATGAGATGTATTTTGAGACCCAATTTAATTGGACCCTGTCTTATCCACTTAGTTTAGGAATTTTTGATTCGCTATCACTATCCCGTATAGTTTTGATTGGCTAGCTATTTGAATAAGTAGCACACATAAGTGTTAAATTATCTATATCTAATATAATAAGATATACTCTCTGTTTCTTTTAAATCTTGTGAGTAAAGCATATATATGAGTTTCTTTTTTTACATTTTTTGCATTTTTATCAACAAAGAAAACTAAACTTTTCAAAAATCATGTAAAAATAATATTATGAAATCTTAGTCTAAGAAATGCTGTTTTGTAACAAAAAGATTATACGGTAAAACCTTTTTTACCGGTCATCTTGGTACAACGATGCCCTGTATATATCGACCACTCTACGTAAACCTTCAAAAGAGTAGAATCCTGATATAGAAGTCATTTTTAAAGGGGGTCATTTTCAATGGGTCCAATGCTTGATGGTTATAACCAGGTTTTACAGTATAAGCAAAAAATTCCCTGGCTTTTAAGTCAGAGTCAAGTGTATTCAATAACTTAGTCTAAATTGGAGTCCCTAAACCTAACCCCCCCCCCCCCCCCCCGGATGTGCACCCCTGGTCTGATGACAAGTCAGACGTGGTTTTATTGATTCGGAATTCGATTTTCACCTTTTTTGCTCAGATTGATGAAACGATGGATGCTACAAACTCATCTTAGCCTTGCGTTTACGTACAATGTGTATATATGACAAGAACTTGATAGACACTTTTTTATTTTGCGAAACTCAGCAATAGAACACCTGTAAGAAAAACATTTGACAAAGTGATATCTTATTTTACAGCACATGGTAAAGTCCGAGTCTGGCTAAGCAAAAACCTCCAGATGTAATTGGTACCCAGTGCGCTGAGCCATTTCTCTTTATTTTCTTAATTAATAAAAATTTGAATTTCTCATCCTCTCACCTCACTAATTGTCAACAAGCTTGGTTCATATCAAATGAATTAGTTAGGTGGATTGATTACTCTGTACTGAAATGCATTGTTGCTTAAAATTACATTTTAAAATTTTTAACAACGAAATGTTACCAAGCTTGATTAGTAACACAGAAAAACAAAGAATTATCTTATATAATCTTCATATTCTTCCTACACATATATTCAGTTAGTAAAGAAATTGTTTGAAAATTTATTTAGGAAATGGGTCTATGAGTTGACAGGTATGTAGTGCTAAATTTAAATTTGGCGATTTTAAATAGAAATTGAAGGTTTGAAATTTTTGGAAGAAATATTCTACAATCTTTAAATTTATATAAATTTGTTATTCAAATCCCTAAGTTATACGCTAAAAATTACATAAAAATGACATTATTTGTACTAAGTTTTATTAACAAAAATTATAAGCAAAGTCTAAAAACATTGCTAACAATTCTAAGAAATCTTGATAAAAAAAACGAAAACATTAAATAAAACGAACATCTAAGGATAAAGATGCCATATATTTAATTTCTAGAATAAAAGACTCGGTTGTTTAAATTAGCCCCGGCGCCCACTTCAAGTACGGTCGGGGGAGGGCCAAAGCTGATTTTAATGGTGCTGGGAATATGAGAAAGTGTATACATTTATATATTCCAAAGGAGATTCAGATGGACAAAATAAATCCCAGGGGCCTAGCTCTCTGCCCCCTATCGACAGGCCTGGTTACAGTAATTAATATGGACAAACATGTTAAGCTTTAAATTATAGAGTTCTTATATAGTTATGTTCGCTCAAAATTGCATGGGCTCTTGTTCAAATGACTGGCTACATTACTGCCTCTAATCAAATACAGCTCAAATGTGCATTGCTACAACAAAGAAGTGGACGTCAATGAAAAAAATAGTCTACATTAGAGCCCTGCGCGGGTGTAAAAATTTTGTCCGCACCAGCCCCAACCCGCATTTTGTGAATCTGCACCTCCACCGTCCCGCAACTATTCAAACGGTGCTGCCCGTCCCACCCCGCAATTAACAAAATAAAATATGTTACACCCGCTTCGCATCAAACAACACTAGAGCTTTACGCGTGCATCTTCGCACTCGTTCTGACTCACTTTTTGTAAGTTTGCGATTGCTCTAAGTTTCATTTAATGAATTTGCACCAGTTCTGGCAAGCATCTTATCAGTTTGTGTCTGCTCTGCTACGCTCGGTATTTTATCTAGTTTTGTTCTCTGAAGGTCTGCACCAACTCTCAAAGTTAGTAATGTTTAAATCTATTTCCTATTATAATTCAAAATCTTTACTAAATAAATGCTTAACCCATAACCCGTTAACGCCCATGTCGACTATAGTCGACTTTACACAAATAAAATCGCCTGCGTTTATCAAAGCTCTTTAATACAAATCTTCTGCTTTACATTAGATATCGTCTGATTATTCTGGTCGTTAACGGGAGTACCATAGAAATCAGACGATATCCAAAAAAACGCAGACGATTTATATTCAAAGTCATTGAAAAAAGCAGACGAAGATGAAATTACTTATGTTTTCAAATAGAAGCATTGGGACTTAATGGGTTAAGATTTTACTTATTGAAACGCTTATGGAAGTGTCTTAAAATTAAAATTGGCTATAACGATCCTTTTTAAATACAGTCTAAGGCAAAAGTCTCCAAACTTTTCAAAATAAGGGCCACAAAATATACTTCCCAAACTTATGCGGGCCGAAAGAATAAAAATGAAAAAAAAACAAATCAGTGCCATTAATTCAATTTTGTTAAAGTATAAACATGGAAAAATTTAAACATATCTTGCAAAAATTCAGGATAAACTAAATAAATTCCTGCCTTTAATTTTATGCATTTTCTTCGTTTCGCAATTTTTGACATCGCACTTAGCTCTCTATTTCTTTCGTTTCATACTAATGTTCTTGCTTCACAAATTCTCACTAATCTACATGTGTGTACAAATATCATTATTGAAAGTTGAATACGAGATAAAGAGATTCATACTAGAGCCCTGCGCGGGTTGTAAAAAGTTTTCCGCACCCACCCAGCCCCGCAATTATTCAATTTGCATCCGCCCCGCCGCGCATTTTTTCAATTTGCATCCGCACCCCACATTTATCAATATGCACCCGCACCCGACCCGCATTTTATCGAAATAATACAAAGCTAATTAAATGTTATTTATATCCTTAGCATGTTTGCAAAAAATGATTATAGATATACTATATACTACTTTTAAACATTATTAATTTTTTTACAAATAAAGTTTTGTCTGAAAAAATTGTCTTAACACGTTTTGTTATCTGAATAAACAAATTGTTCCATCAACAATTGCAATATTTCAAATTTTCAAAATAGAATCACGAAAGATTGGCCATTGGAATTTTCAAATTTGCATTTTTTTTATTTGCATAGTTTGTTTTCTCATATTAAATAAGTTTACAAATTTAAAAAAGCGTTAGAGTTTACCTCTTGAACTAAGTCAATGAATCCACCAGAACCGATCGTTTCAAATTGTCTAAGAAGCTATAAAACGGACGCATGCCAGTTTAATGTTCTCGTTTTTAGCTTTAGAAATAACTTTAGCATTAGTCACAACTGGCTTGATAGCATCAGTCAGTAAAGTTTGATTAGGATATATTTTGCACTTGTGTCTCCTAAGAACAGAAGTACCTGTTTTTCTTCCACAATAAGCGAAAGCTTGACAGCATACTTTACAAACGACAAAATACAAATCAGTGTTTTTTTCATTTACCACGATACCAAACGTCTTCCAGACCTCCGGTCACGCTAATCAAAAACCTGCTCTATCTTTCTATTTCAATATCATTTCCTTCACCACGCTATTTACTCAATGCAAATCTCTCCAATATACGTAACACATAGCAATAAAAAATAAGTTATTTCCAAAAAGGCAATTATGCATGCACTCATAAAACTTGCATAAAAGTGAATGTGGACAACCCACAGATTGTCCGCACTATATTAATAAAACCCTCCCGCCCCGCCCCGCAAAAATGTTGCTGTGGACAACCCACGTCCGTCCCGCGGGTGCAGGTCCTGCAAAACCCGCACGGGTTGTCCGCCCCGCGCAGAGCACTAGTTCATACACAAGTGCCAGTGTGATTAATAAATGTGTTCTAGTTTGTCTGTGTATATATTGGGTGTCAAGGATTTAGACGAATCTTCAAAAATCCTGTTTGAGGGATTGCTGATGCACGAAAATTTAACAGAACTCCTTGCTAATTATGCATTTTCTGGTTTAGTTTGGTTTTCATGTTAACCCTATTAGTGACGGCCTATTTTCATCCCCCCCTCGCTTTTTTTCGAATGATTGTAAATTTTTACAAAATTTTCGCGTGAACTAACTAAATGATTGATTGCGAATCTGATCAATAATTAATCGAACGTGTCAAAAATTGATTGATATTTGACAGTTCAACTAAAAAAAAACTTTTAGTTTAAATGGGTATACAAAGTTTTTTTTACACATATTATACCCATTTTCAAGTGTGCTGAACACGACGGTCACGTTTATTTTTTTTAAAAATCAACTAAATCTGTCAAAAAATTGTTTGATATATGACAGCTCAACTGAAAAATGATAATTTTAGATTTAGTGTACCACGTTTTTTTATAGATATATACCTATTTTCATGTATGCTGAATACGATGGTCATGTTTATTTTTTTAAAAAATCAATCAAACCTTGTCAAAAAATTAATTGACATATGACAGCCCAATTGAAAAAAAATTAACTGTTTATTTAAGTAGTTATAAAAAGTTTTTTTTAACATTATTGATTAATTTGTGACTTTTTTAAAATCGTGGTATGTTTGCGGTCTGATATATTGTACTGATTTTTGAACGATTTGTTTTCATGTTATTCTCCAAAGACTATATTCAAATTTTTAGTTTCTCAAACTTTCTTACATTTGTATATATAAAGTAGGCTCGCCTTCTTCTGAAAATGCCATCCAAGTTTTGCCAAGGTAAGTTTGAAAAAATTATATAGAACTTATACACTTATAAGAGGCATCATCAATACATATTTATCTTTGAGATGTCAAAATTTAACCGATGACCGTTTGTATACCTCTATAGAGATAGCTGATTGGCTCTATAAAAAGGATTAACTATAGTCGGTACAATAGACACAAGAAGAAATGGTATTCCTCAAAGTATAAAAAGTTGAGATAATAGAGATGAATTTTCTTATAAGTTTTGCTGGGATATAGATGGAGAATTTTTATCAATTCATAGTTATGTAGTATTTTCTAAATCAAAAGGAAAGAAAAATGTATTAGTTTTAACTTCCAGACCCCGCCCCCCCCATTTTAGGAATTACAGTAGACGATGAAAAAAGTAAACTTGCGATTTTTAAACAGTGCGATTTTTCCAATGGTGGAACGGACATAGTCAATTAGAGAATAAGAAATTATTCCACAAATAGAAAAACAAAAAATGGACAGTGGCCGCTTTTTCTTATCTATTAGATACGGCAAGAGTAAATGCAGGAACTATTTTTGCTTTTAATAATGAGAAAACCCAAGAAATGTAAATTTCTTTTAAATGTTTTTGAATGGAAATGTTTTTTTGAATCTTGATTATCAAAAAGACAAATTTTCGAATAAAGTTTTTCTCTTTTTTTAAACTATTTTTATTATCCTTGACAGTTTTTAATAAAGGAGATCCTTCACTTTTTTTTAAAAAACTGCCAGCAATTATTAAATAAAATAGCAAATTTTATGCAGAAAACTCAGGTTGAAGTAAAAATATTTTTCATTTTAGGGAAACGATACGACAACCAAATGATTAGAGAGAAAATAATTAGAATAAATGATTTCGAGATATTGTAGAGTGAATGGTATAAACGAACTGTCTTTCTCCTTCAAATAAATTTATGCGCATTTTAATCATGAAGTCCTTTGTTTCAGTTGAAGTGTCATATGTCAATCATTTTTTGACAGGTATGATTAATTTTTATAAAAAATAAACACCACTGTTGGATTCAGCCTAATTGAAAATGGGTACATATGAGTAAAACACCTGCTTTGCAAATTTGATTCACGCTTACAAGTATTTTCAAATTCTAAATCCAAAAACAATCTATAATTGGAATTGTTGATTTTTTTATAAAAATGTGTGTATTTCATGTAAAATTTGATGAATGTTCTCGTATTCAGATTTTAGAGACAAACCGCAAATTTTGTTTTTGGGAACACTTTTTAGAAGTGAACCACAAATTTATTTTACACTTAGAGTTAATTTTGAATCCAAATGCAAAAACAATCTATAAATGAAATTGACATTGTTGATTTGATATGAAAATGCATTTATTTCATGTAAAATTTTAATGAATGTTCTCGAACACAGATTTTAGAAATAAATCGTAAATTTTTTTCACACTTATAAGTATTTTCAAATTCTAAATTCCAAAAATAAGTCCAAAAATGAAATCAGCATGCCCGATTTGATATAAAAAATATATTTCGTGTAAAATTTGCAAATAATAAAGATATTGGTCGTTTATAGAAATATATACACACGAGAGAGGATAAAAGTGTGCATTTTGATGGAGAATCAGTAAGAATCATACTTTTTGGCCATGTTGATGCCAGCGAACTTGCTTTCGGGTTGCTCACAGTCACACCACTAAGATGCCTTTAAAAGAAATAAATAAATAAATTTGACATCAAAGAAAACTTACAAGCTGTGAATTTCATAACTCTTTGTATTTAAGACAACATAAGAGCTGAATATGTCATTCAGCCCAGAACGGTCAAAATCAAGGGACCTGGCGAAGATGTGGTGTTCACATGCACGTGCGACTCCAAAGTCTACTGCGAAAGAAGTTGGCGCGTCGTGGACCAAAATGGGAAAGACGTGAGCAAGCAACTTCCTCCGAACATCAGCGCAGATGACGAGGGCGTGCTCACCATTAAGAACATCACCCAGGATCAAATCTACTACGATTTCCAGTGCGAAATTCTCCCTACCACCGATTACATCATCGTACCTAAGATTCAAGTTGTTTGAAGAAGGGGATCTTTTTTTTATTTAAAAATATTTCATTAGCCTTCCTCTTTATCTTTCAAGATCTTAGCTTCTTTTTAAGTTCCAGTCGTGGTTCATGTGTTCATTTTTTTAGTGTGTTGCTTTTAATTAAATGATTTATTCAATAAAAGTTTTTCTCTCATTTAAATTATTAAGTTTGCGCTGAATATCAGGATTCCCTTTGAGAAGGAGTGGCAGTGGAAGTAAAAAATAAATTATTAGACCCTCTTTTTTGTGTACAACGTTGCAAAAACGCAACATAAAAATCTCTATCTTTTTAGTCCAAGCCCTATATTTTTGCAACTCATCATAGAAAAAGGCTGAAAATTCAAGTGAACATTTTTATTTTATGTTAAAATTAGTTTGTAAGGGATCAAAATTCAGTATGTGAGCAGAAAGTTTTTAGGTAGAAATTTTAAAGGAAATACCTTTGAAAAAAATAACTTAGAATGAATTCAGTTTGTGAATCGTATTGTTTGGTTTTAGATAAAAAGGTTTTGACAATAATTTGGAAATCTTTTGAAGACATTGCAAGAAAGACACTAAACTACAAATACAGACCAATATAACATTTTAATAAAGTATGTTGAAGAAAATAGATCAAAAACATTGTTTTCTATATAAAGCTGAAATGTGTAAAATTCAGGAAATCTTTCAATCCACAAAAAGACTTTTTGTAGATTTAAAATATTTGAGAAAGAAAGTTGATGGATAATTTATACATTTTTAAAGTCAAAGTCGCAAAATTATATATAGGTGGAGGCATTATGTTAAAAAGATTTTTCAAAAATTATAAATGGGGGAGTTAGTCGAGTCGAAAAAGTATTAAGTGGTTGGAATCGCCAAATATTTTTCCTAGTCCACATCAATCAACCCTGCCTAATATCACATCGAAATCAAAAAATATAAATGTTCTTCAATTATCCCATTTCTAAGAAGAATACTTCTAAAAAAGGTTTCTAATTGTTCTTTCCCAATTGATGCCTCCCTCTAATTATAAAAATGGGTTCATTTTCCCTTTTTTTCAAAATCCGTACAGAAATAAAATAAGCATTGTCAATTTGGTATAAAACACATATTTTATTTTTTTGAAAATATTTTTGAAGACAGTATCTAGAAGTAAACCCCAAATCTGATTGAAGCTTTCAGATATTTTAAAACCATAAATGCCAAACCTGAGTCCAAAAATGAAAACAGCCTCTTCCATTTGGCATAAAAAACAGATATTTTATTTAAATTTAAAAAATATTTCTGTAGACATTAGACGTAAATCGAACATTTGATTGACACTTTTAGACATTTAAAACCTCTAAATGCAAAAAATGATTTCAGAAATAAAAATTATCATGGTTGAATTGGTATAAAAACATATATTTCATGTAAAATTAGAAAGAATATTTTGAGATATCGTTTTCAGACATAAACTGCAAATTTGATTGACACTAGCAGTAAAACCTCTAAATGCGAAAACTGTGTTCAGAAATGAAATCATCATGATCTATTTGCTATAAAAATATATATTTCATGTAAAATTTGAATTAATGTTTTTGGAGACAATTTTTAGAAGTAAACCCCAAATTTGGTTAACACTTATAGGTATTTTCACATCCTAAACGTAAAAAATGAGTCCAGAAATGAAACCAGCATGGCCGATTTAGTATAACACATATATTTTGTGTAAAATTTGAAGGAATATTTTTGGAGACAATTTTCAGAAGTAAACCGCAAATTTGACCAACTCTTATAGGTATTTTCAAATCCTAAATGTAAAAAATGAGTCCAGAAATGAAAGCAGCATGACCGATTTAGTATAAAAACATATATTTTATATAAAATTTGAAGGTATATTTTATTAGATATATTTTTAATCAATCAAAATTTTGATTGACATTTTCTAAAAAGTAGCCATGATTATTGAAAAAATTAAATAAGTTCAAAATGTAGTGCATTTTTATTAATTATGTTAGATTTGTTTTAGGAGATAAAATTGCTCTTTATATTAACATTAATTAATTGACACCATCTAATAACTTCATTTAACTCTTCAATTTTATCTGTCAAAACACTATTTTTTATAGGCATATTGAAGGTTATATCATCCGCAAATAAAAAAAAACTTAATTTTTTATTACACTTATATATATCATTGATAAAAATATTGAATAGTAATGGCCCTAAGATGGAGCCTTGTGGAACTCGTAAGCTTTTGTAATCTTCAGAATTCATATTATCGTGAAAAACTATCTGTGATCTTTCCTTTAGATATGACTTCAATAATGCAAGATAGGATTTTTCAACTCTATAGAAACTTAATTTTTTCAGAAGTATATTATAACACAGAGTGTCAAATGCTTTTGACAAATTGATAAATATTGTAATATTTCCATTTTTTTGTTATATTATTAACAATATCATTAATTAGGCATGCCTACAGATGTCCAGTATTGTGTCCTCTCCTAAAACCAAACTGAAAGTTGAAAAACTGGACATGAAAAATTAATAATGAAGTAACTTCTCAAAGATTTTTGAAAAAGATGAAATTAAATTTATAGGACGATAATTAGTTTTTCATATAAATAGAAAACTAAATAGTTAGATAACGTGATGTTTATTTCCTTTTTTGAACAGCGGAATAACTTTGTTTATTTTGAAAACTTGTGGAAAATATGAGAACTCTATACATGAGTTAAATCCTATTAATAGAAACTTACCAATTACAGTGGTCCCTCGCATAACCGCCACCCGTTTTTACTGCCAACTCCGCCTACTGCCATAAAATTATGTAGCCCGAATTTCCCACCATTGTAATTCCCCCGATATAACCCTTCCCACTGTCGGCCATTGGCGGAACAGACATGCTATTTACACTTCCTTGACTAGCAGGGCAAGAGGTGTCACTTGCAAGAGGTCTTGCGAGTATGTTTAGCTGACACCCCTGTATTCATCACTCTTCTATAATCACATTTTCGCCTACACGAGCTCAACCAAATTATCGATCAGTTGGATTCAGTCGGACTCACAACACTGTTGCCGACGCTATTCGCTACGTTAAAAAAGCCAGGGACTCTATCACTTCTACCACAATCGCAAATTGCTGGAAGCACACTGGTCTTACAAAACCTATGAGATCAATAGCATCCCCTGAGTCTCAGTCTGATGATGATGAGGATGATGACATCCCACTAGCAGAACTTATTCGAAGAACTACAAGAGCACTGGACATTGAGCACACTCTTGCGATGTCCTCAGATGAACTCGTCTCCATACACAATTCACAGAAGACATTCGCAGAGATGACATCCAAGAGATTATTGACTGTCAAACTAGCCCCATTGGAGGAAAGTGACGAAGAGGGAAAGACTGCACTAAAACCAAAACCTGTAATGAAAGACGTTAAAGCCGCTCTTGGTGTTTTTCGGGATTTTATTGAATCAGAAGTGTGCCTGACTGAAAATGATTTGATGATTTTTGAACAGCTGGAAAAACGTTTCAAAAGGTTGCAATTGTCAAGTGTAAACAAAAAACATTGATAGATTATTTTTCCAAGTAATTAATGATGGTTTGAATAAAATTTTCAGTACATTGTATTTATTTTTATTTTTTTGTTTTTTATTTTCTCTAATTCATTATATCCGTTATGATACCACCTAACATGAATAAGGCGGCAACATTATGACACCCCCGATATACCGCCAGTTAATGACATGTCCCAAAGATGGTGGTTAATCTGGGGTGCACTGTACAAGAGTTGCATCAGAATCTATAGATTTTATAGCTATAAGTATCTCATTAACTGTAAACTTATGAAGAAGAAAATGACATGAAGCAATTGGCAAGATAGTCACAAAACAGTTCAGAAGCAGTGTTTGAATAATTTTTAATTGAAAATTGAGAAATGAATAATTCAGCTATAATACTAGGTTATTATTGATTAAGTCACTTCCATATCTTATAACAATTTTTCACAAAACAATTAAAATACTTTCTATTGAAAAAATACTAAATTTGTTGACGAATTCTATAGTCGTCATAATAATCGTCGAATTATACTTCACTAATTTTCGATAAAATGAAACTTTTTTAAATATTTAGCGAATTTTTTTAAATAAAATTTATTATACAAAAAAACTTTCAAAAATATTCTATATTTGCTAATCTTATTTCAAAGAAAAAAAATTGAGATTTAAAACTCTTACCAAAATTTCAATGTTTCTAAATACAAAAAACCGAGCTATATCTGAAGTTAGGAGAGCATTTTTGCGTTAAAAAATAACAAGTGTTATCTAACAAAATATTGGCCCTGACCAGTGGCGTAGGAAAGCAAAAAAACTGGGGGGTATAATAAAATTATATTGAAGTTTTTTAAGCAAAATTTTTTTGTACAATAGTAAGTCTTTAAATTTAAGAAATTTATTATATTTAAAATGAAAATAGGAAAAACTACATTTTATATAATAAAAAAAAACAGTTGCACAAATAGACATAAAAATATACTAAAAACCAAAAGTATCACGCCTTTTTTCATTTGATTTAGCAAACTGTTCAGCAAGTAATTCAATGGATACTTCATCAAGAAGCGCTTGGTGTATGTTACAAACAGCAACAGAGTTAAGTCTTGCTTGACTCATAGTTTTTCTAAGCCACGTTTTTAATCTCCTGAGAGCACTAAAGCTGCGTTCACATTGGCTCGAAGAAACAGGGCATACGAGCAAAAGTTTGATCAACATAAAAACTTGAGGAAAGAGCATACGAACTTCTTCATTCATGTTTAGATCATTTTTTCTTGCCTCTTCAAAATTATTTGAGTTTGTCTTTCGTTTAAACATTGCAAGCTCTATTTTTAAAGTTTCCAAATGTATTTCTGGATGTTGACTTAAAACTTCATAATTTGATATTTTTCCTGAACTTAAAGTGTTCTCAAGAATTTTGTATATAAAAAGATCAGGCTTGCAAGTATCATACATTTCTTTCATTTTCAAAATTATTGAATCTAAAAAGCTGAAATATTGTTGCTTATAATAGTCTTTAATATCCTTCGAATCTTCACTTAATAAATCAATTTCCTTCTTTCTTTTCCGTCTGACATTTAACGGTTTTAACTGAAATTTTCTAATTTTTTGGCTGAATTTTCGTATATGATGTCAAACTCATTATCGAATTTCCATGAAGAAATTTGGTCAATCTGTGAAAAAAATATATGAAAGTTGCAAATTTATGAAAATAATTTTAATCTTACTTGAAAGAACAGTCTGAACAGATTGAGTTGATCGGTTGAGTTTTTCCAGAAGCATTAAAGGATTTATCACCATTTCTAAAGCAAGTAATGCTTTTCCCTTGGAAAAACGGTTATAAAAGCCGTTGGTTTTAAACCCTAAAGTACCATAAGAATTATTATTGCTCAAAGACATTTCTTTCAAACTTTTCAAAACAATTTCATAATTGTTTTTAACAGACATTATTGCTGAGAGTCTGCAAAGCCATCTTGTAGCGCAAAGCGGTCTTATCGTTCCAAGGTTGAGAGAAGAATCATTAGCATCTATACATTCTATTAAACTGTCGCTCGCAATAGATTTAAAAATGTTCTGAAACGAAATTTCAAAAAATAGTATTAAAAATATATGAGAAAAATAAAAACACCTTAAACTTTCCAGATCTTTTAAAAATTATGCCAAGTTCGTGAACCCATTGAATTGCATCACGAATATCCACACTAGCAGAAGTTGAATGCTGCATTATCAAATTTGAAACATGAGAGGCGCAATGAAAGTGCAATGCAAGTGGTTGCTTTTCCTTAATTTTAGCCTGACAGCCTTTATACCTTCCCATTATATTGGCTGCTCCGTCTTATGTTTGTGCTCTTAAGTTACTTTTTGAGAGACAATTTCCGAACAATAACATCTAAAATCATATTTGAAATGGCTTCTCCTGATGTGTTTGACAGTTCGTAAAGACGAACAAAATCTTCAAAAACCTCCAAGATATTGTTTATATGACGAAAGCAAACAGCTTCTTGTTCTGTTCCATTTATGTCCTGAGTTCCTGCGAAAGATTAAAAATTGACTCATATTTTTAAAATTTAAAGAAACTTACCGTCTACTATGACTCCATAAGGGCCATTCTTAACAATTCTAGCTGAAAGTTTTTTTTTAAATATCAAGGCTAAATAACTTGATTATCTCTTCTTGTATTGTGGGTGAGGTAAAATTTTTTAAACTTTTTGAAACAAGTGTTGAAATTTTATCGTCAGAATTACAGAAAAGCTTTAAAAGTTGATAAAAAATTTCCTTGCTCAGGGGTGTGTCCTCTGAATGCGAGACCTTGCCTCAATAAAAAACGAATGCATTTAAAAATATCTAACAAGTTTTTCCATGCTTGTTTTTGTTGTTTGTTTGTTGTAGAATCAATCAAATTGTATATTTTTTCTGATGGCTTCAAGACTTTGTATGTTATAGCAACCTTGTGGCATTCGGACCTTTGATGAACATCAAACTTTGCTGTAGCCTTTTTCCAATTACAAAAGCCTTCTACGATGAAAGCCATTTCTTTATTTTTTACAATTTTCAAGGCCTCTTCTTTTTCTGCCACGACACAATAAAAACAAAAAAAAATTTGACTTTTCAAATCGTAATGCAACCATGGATATAAGCTAAACCATTTTTCCTGAAAAAAAACCTTCTGAGAAGAAGTGAGTCTAGGTGGAATAATTGAATTGTTTGGATGACAAGGACCTTGAAAATTTTCAGACATGCTAGAGAAACTTTGCTTTATAAAGGCAGTACTACCTGCACTTTCATCACCGTTTTCATTTTCAACATGAACATTTTCTGTTTCATTGTTATTTCCCAAAATTTTAAAAAATGATGTTATTGGGTTTCCTTTAAACTTTTTGTTTTGAGACATTTATTATACTTTCTGAAAAAATTAACATTAATAATAATAAAAAAATTACAAAAGACAGTAGTAAAGTTAATACTAAATTTTTCCACTAAACAAAAAAATGACAGGGAACAGAAAGAAGACAATCAACAGTAGAAAAGAGACAATCTCTCACATACAATAACTGTTTTATTAACAAGCGTCAAAACTACAAAATCCAATCAAAGTTTTTTGCATGATTTTAAAAACTGTTTTTTTATCAAAGACCTTAACTTTTTGACGTCTTTATATTTGTTGTTGATGCAGCAATAAAGATATAAATCAAAAATGAGCCATTGCATAGCTGCAGCAACAAACTAGTTTTATACTGGCTTGTAAGCATATCATGTGGAATGAGGCATAAAAATCAAACATGATGGCATGCATAATACTCAATCATGATAGCATCATTTTAATACTCAATCATGATAGATCTTTTTATAATAGTTATGTACAGACTAGAATCATCATGGCCTGCAAGCACATCGTAGTTTGATATAGCATAGACAGACACACATCTAAGCATATCACATGATTTAAACTTTCAAAAACAGATATAGTTATATATTAGTGTTCATGTTAGTCTTTGACTCTTTGAATCAGGTGTCAAGTATACGGTAAAAAATATTCACTGACATTACATATGATATTAAGTTTTTAATTACTATATATAAAATTACCTACACTAAACCTGGGGGGATAATTTGCATTATTTTCCAAGGTGGAGGGGATACATCCCCTCCTATCCCCATGGTTCCTTACCCCTTGGCCCTGACAGAGCCCCCCCTCCCCCCCCCCCCCCATTCCCTTTTAAAAACTTAGAATCGCGACTGGTGACGAGCCTTGGGGATCGAACCCCTGAACTTCCACTGTTAGGCTGAGAGGTACACCCTAACAACCATTGAGGCTCATATAATAAAAAATAAATTATAAAATAATAGAGCATAGAATATTAACACTAAACATAATTAAAGAAATCTTTGAAGGAAAAAATGTAAAAGAGCATGCAAAAATAACTTTATCTTCTTTTGATACCCAATAAGTTTTTTTTCAGTTTATATTTTTTAATAAAATAAGGAATAGAAATAAGTTGGTTGGAGATATCAAAGTACTTTCAGCCGTAAAGCTATATGCTCGCATTATGCTTTAAATGGTTAAATCACAATTTTTGTGAATTTGTTTTTAAGAGTTGGGAGCATTTGGGATCCAACCCCTAACCTTCAACTGTTAAGTTGAGAGGTACACCCTAATAGAAATAATTAATTTATTAAACATTTAAAAATATGAGAGAAAGGTTGTGAATATGTCATCTTCACAATTGCAAAAAAAATTTGTTTACGGTTGAGGTATTTTTTAATTTAGTATAAGTTATTTTTTATTAGAGGCATACACTTTAATAAATCTAATTGAAATCTGTGTTTATTGGTGTTTGATTAAGTCTGCCCGTGCCCATGTCTGCCTATATTTTAGCAATTTTTGCAAAATACATTGCTGAAACAAGTAGCCTTTCTTAATTTTTAGGCCTCTAAATGTTGGCTACAATATTTTTTTAAAATACGCAATATAAAACTTGCTACATGGTAAATCTTTGTCAGTTAATGGTGAAATTGTTGAGGAATGATTTGAGAAAATATCCTCAATTTGAAGAGGGTATGTGTTAAAAACATTTTCAATGTTGATTCGATGCCTGTAAAATACTTTGCAAATAGCAAGCCTCGATTACCAGACAATTTTTTTCTATATGGTTGTCTATTTTACAGAACTAAATGATAGGGCAAAACCGTTTCATCCTCATGATTGTTGACAACTGCACGGCACATACCGTTGAAGATCTCTCAAGCATTAAAGTTACCTACTTACCACTTAATACGACTTCTATCACCAACTCATTGGATATGGATATCATTAAAAATTTTAATCTTTTTATCGAGTAAACTTTATGAAACATGTGATTATGAAAATAGATAAAATTGAAGATGCTAACGACGTTTCTAAAAAGATCAATATTTTGAATGCGATAATTTGGATAAAAAGTAAATGGGATTCTGTGAAACCAAACATAATTTATAATTGTAGATAAAATGGCGCTGAGTCTTCATAAATAAAAGTTGTAAAGAAAATAAATTGAAAACGTTGAATAAATCTTTTATTTAACAAAATACTAGCAATAATATTTCGGTCACTATGACCTTCTTCAGATATATTAGACGTCATATATATCTGAAGAAGGTTATAGTGACCGAAATATTATTGCTAGTATTTTGATAAATAAAAGATTTATTCAACGTTTTCAATTTATAATTTATAATTGTTTCAATAAATGTGGCTTTAGTAATAAGATATCCAAACAGTCTGAGAATATTGTTGAAGTTCCAACAGAATGTTATGTTTTTACATGTCAATTGGGAAGATTTTATTAAGTTTGACGAAAGTGTTATGGCTTTAACTGATGACAAAGATTTGATTTCAGTATAAATTACCAAAAATATAGAAGAGCTTCCTTAAAGGTTTGATGAAAATGATGAAGTAAAGGAGTTAAGCTAGAAAATTAAGTCAATCAAGTTTAAAGAGGATAATGAGTGCGATATTCTTCAGAAAATATTTTTTTAGCAAAAAAATGACGACATTTTATTAGAAAGCAAAGAAAAGCTTTTTAAAGGTTTAGAAAATTATAGATTTTCTCAATTGAAGCAAACCAGTTTTGATGATTTCTTAAATAAATAAGCTAAATTTGATGATTCATTGAAACTATAATTCACCTTACAAAATCATAATCATTCTCGTGTATTTTTATATCCTTGAGAATTAGATATTAAAATATTTGAATCTTTAAGCAGTCGAAAAAAAGTCAAAGTATATAAAATGATTTGAGATCACAATATTATATAATAATAAAACACACGGGCATATTTACAGTCAAAAACTAGAAATTTAACGGTAATTAATAGTTTCAAACAACATTAGTAAAAAAAGTAATAAAAAGATACAAAATATCATTATTTACATTAAAAAAGAAAAAGAGAAAAAAAATAAATAAAGAAAAGAGAAAAAAAATAATAAATATTAGTAAAATCAATCAACTACACATATATTTCAACTCTCCTACATTCTGCTTCAATATAAGAAAATGAAATGATGGGATTTAAACAAAAGAGAAACAAATCGAGTATAAATTTTGATTACCCTGCTCTTTTTTATTTATTAAATTTTCTGTTCAGTTCTAACTATTTATATGGGAACGAACTATTTTCTTTTTAAATTTTAAAACTTAATTTTTTTAAGTATGCATAATTTTTTTTTATAAATGGATTTTGCAATATATTTATGTATAATTTGATAAAAATAATTTAAAGCAAGAATATGTTTTCATTTTCTTAAATATTTTTTTAACTATTATTTTTTTGTTAGTTGCTAAAAGTACCGATAGTTTTGCTAAGGCTAAATTGACCGCATTGTATTGAACCATGAACATTAAAGGTTAGGATGGATTTTTGCCCAACATCTTTAGGGTATTAAATCCCAGCAACTTTATTCAAGCCCCTAAACATTAAACTTACCCATCTCGCTCAAATTATATAAATCTCGTCTTAAATAATTCATGATTTTTTGTAACAATGATTTATGGAGGAACTTTATAAAGAAATTTATTGAATGATAATCAACATTTAAAAGAAGTGTTTCCTAATTCACTCAATTCCAAGAGCACGCAGAAGGCTAATGAAAGCAGCTGGTTGTTACGCTCTATCACTTGTTGAAATCAAAACAAGGTGTAGTAATAGTAAGTTTCCGTATTGATGTGTAGATTTGTGTTAATGATTATATATGTAATAACAATAAAACTAATAATATATAAACTATATAAGTATAATTTCATAAAAGTGTACAATGTAAGTAAGTAATAAAAAGTTAAAGGTACATAATATATGAATAAAAGTATTAATGGAATTCAAATGCATAACATGTTAGAAGAACATAAAATTAAAAGAAAATAGAAGGCATTTAAGGGGATACTGCAAGTGTGTTGTGCGTTTCTGGATTGCAAATATAGCATAGACTTGATGTACATGCTCGGTGGCTGTTCAAAATCGTTTCTTCAATTAATGCACCAACTTTTGCAAGCACATTTCCATCAAGAAAATGATTTATACTGTGACTAAAAGAATTCCAACAATCAGAAACTTTAAAACCATACTTTGCTTGGATACTTTCTTTTTTGCACCAAAAACATGAAGCTTGTAAGGAAATCTTTTTTCATATTTGTCAAAACTTCCTGATAATGTGAAAAAGTCAGCAAAGTTCAAGGGGCATTGACCAGAAAAAAACTTGATGGCAGTTTTAATCAACTTTATTTTATATATGTCTTGAATTTTGAAGCACTTCATTTCTTTAAACTTTTCACTTGTATGACCGTTGTATTTGAGGTTTAATACATATCTGACTTCTCTTTTAGATTAAAAAAATCCTATCCTTGTTAACATGACCCCAGTTTACCAATGAAAATGAAAATAAAGGTAAAACAAGTGTCTTGTATAGTAAGACTTTTACTTTGATTGCTAGATAGTTGGTACCTCGAAATAATGATAACACTATTCAGTTTTGTTGCTAAAGAGTCTATCTGAAATTTCTAGGAAAGTTTTTCATCCACTATTATACCTAGAAATTTTATAGATTTGGATAACCTTATTGTATTCAGACCTATTTTAAAGCCTATATCATTACTTTTAACGTGCCTTTTGGGAGAAAAAAGAATAGCTTTACTTTTCTCACTGCTGATAGTATGATTCATTTTATTTAGTTTTAAAAATTTATTTTTTATTATATGTTCGTTTGTTTTGGTGATATCACGGTCTGAAAAATCAATAAGTATTGAAATGTCGTCAGCATAAGCATAACAACGTATGCCTTTACTCTCAATCTCATTTAGAAACGAGTTAATATATATAATGAACAGTAGCGGCCCTAATATTGAGCCTTGAGGGACGCCTATATTAGGTGAACGTTTGACATATGAATGGTAATTGTTAATACGAACAATAAAGGACATTTCTATTAGAAAAGATTCAATAAACTTGATCCAAGTAAGACTAAAATTTCATGATATCAAAGCATCACATAAGAATGGAATCGAAAGAGAATCAAAAGCATTTTTATATCTAAAAAAATTCCTAAGCAGTCTTGATTGTTTTCCCAAAAATTAACAACGTCTTTAATAAAAATTAAGTGCAGATATTCTATAGAATGAAACTTACGAAAGCCAAACTGAGATGATGAAAACAAAGCATTATATTCAAAATAGTTGTAGATTGTGTTATAAATGATCCTTTCAAAATAGTTGTAGATAAAATGGGAACAATAGATATTGCCCTATAATTTTCTAAGCTGTGCCTATTAACCTTTTTTAATATGGGGACAACTTTACTGATCTTAAAAATATTGGGAAAAATTCCTTCATTCAAACATCTGTTGAAAATGTATCTCAAAGAGCAACATATGTAAGGAGCGATAAATTTAATAAGTTTTTGCAATATGGTCGTAAAATCAGAACTATTGCTATTTTTTAAGGAGTTGATATTGAGAAAAATGTCATTCAGAGAGATTTCATTGGAAGTATAGTTTAAAATTAAAGGAAAATCTTGAAAATGAACAGACTTATTATTATCATTTAGTGATTCAAGCTTTTTCAAGAAAAAGGATTGAAACAAATCAGGTAAGCTCTCATCATTGACTGAAGTACCTTCAACCTTAATGTTGATATTATTTAACTTATTGCCATTCCTATGACGATTTATTTCTCTCCATGTATTTTTACTATCGTTTTTATAATTAGAAAATATCTTGTCAATATTTTTGCTTGTCTAACCAAATGAATTTTTTAAACTTTTTATTATACAGATTAAACTCTAATTTATATTGTATATATGTTGACTCATTTTTATGTTTGAGCATAATTAAAAGAGACATCCAGTCATTGAATTTATGTCTTTATTTACTCTGTTTTGATAATAATTTTGTGCTAGATAAAATGTGGGCATTGAGAACATTTTAAAAAATTTCAGAAGCAAATTCAATACTTAGTCTTGAATCGGTTGAGCCGGTCCATTTTTCTTCCCTAAGTTTTAACGCAAAGAGTGTCAAAGTCAGTAATTTTCTTAGAGTAAAGATCTTTGTTTCGAGTTTAAAATAATTCATCCAAAGATAAAAAGATGGGAAGGTGATCAGACAAACTAGATGATATAGTCCCTGATCTACAGTGAACGAAAATGTCGACCAGTGTTCCAGAAACAGATCTGGTAGTCAAATTTATTGTTGGTAAAAATCCAAAAGAAATGAATGATTCAACCAAAGATTTAGTAACTGCTGAGTTTATTATATTAAAAAAAATTGACATTAAAGTCGCCTAATACAATGTTCTGCTTGAATTTTTTCGCTTATGTAGAGAACTCCTTAAGAAAAATAGTATGAGAACAGTTGTCGCTCTGTAAACATTATGAATACATACAAGTACATGTCTCCCATTTTGTAAAGTTTTGATTTACAGAAATGATTTCAAATGTAAAATTTTTGTGTTTGTAAAAAGCTAAACCCCGATGAATTGTGTCCTTTGAAGTTAGAGATATGAAAACATAATCATCAAGAATCAAAATATTATTAAAAGAAGTGTCAAGGTCTCTTGCAATGCAATTACATGGAAAACTGAGTCTAGCGACTTTAATAGACAGCACAAACCTTCAAATTTGGAAGGAAGAGACTGAGAATTTAACAATAGAATATTAAGATTGGATAAGGCAAACTTAATTTCTTCCTGTTTATAACTTTTACAATCGAAATTGTTAAAGCTTTCTTCAAAGACACTAAAGTGTTTTTCATTAGTATTCGAGTTTGAGTTAAAGTTATTGAAAGGAAACTCACTATTTTTGCAACTCTCCATTGATGGTACTATCAAAGTTTTCAAATTCGAGAATTTTTATCTTATTGAACACATTCATATAAGAAGAACATCGATTATTGTGGAATTGGTAGTTACAACTATATTTAGGGCATTTCAAACATCTTTCTTATTGGCAGAACATTTATCAAATGTATGGTCAGCAGAGGCGCAATTCCTACATTTAACATTTCGTTTACATTCTGTGGTCCAATGCCCATATGTAATACAGTTATTACATTTTATTTTAGGTATAAATACTAAAACATCAAAAGATAGTGGTCCCAAATAAATGTATTTTAACGTGAAAACTTTCTGGACATACTTTTCATTTACTGATAGTATCAAATTGTAAGACTTGGAGTATTTCGAATGAAATTTCACGACTTTATCAAAAGTATCGGCCGGTAAGTCATTTTTCAAACACAAATGAGATGCGATATATCTAAAGAAACAGGTATGTTTTTAAATATATTAACCTGGGTACTTTTCTTTTCTTAACTTGTTTTCTCTTTTCTTTTCTTTTTTTTTCCTTTTTATCTTTAAAATTAACATGCAAATTATTGCCAGTTATTCTACTATTGATAATTTTTGAATGATTTAAATTTTTTTGAAGAAAAGAGAATTTACTGAACTTACTATAATTGGAACTTTTAGGTATTTCTATTAATAAAGTGTTCTCCTCGTCATAAACTTTCTTCGATGATGATGATGAAAACTGAGGATTTTGAGAAACAATTCCAGAATAGCTCTTCTTACTATGTAAATTTTCAAGGTTTTTCAGCCGTGTATCAGTGTTTGTAATAGCATTTATTTTATCTTTTATTTCAGATTTCAGACCAAAATTCTCTTTAATAGTTTCGATGGGAGATACTATTTCATTTTTAAACTCTACAAGCCTATTGTTTAATTTAAGTATTCAATTCAACACTTATTTTTGATTCCTGATCGAAACTTTCTATATTTTTTTTCTAAAGAACACTTTATTTCTTTAGACAAAACTTTTATTTTTTCAATCAAATTTAATATATTATTATAAGCTAGAGAATTTTTATATTAAGTTTTCAGAAATATACCATAAAACCTTATTGCGAAATATGTCAGAAAACTGTAGATATTACTTGCCATATAATGACATTAAAATTTTAAGTATAAGAATTTACCAAACTGGTGTTAAAGAGAAGTAAGTATTAACAAAACTGTAGACCAAAGAAGTGAAAAGATTCTTTAGTAACTCACCATTTTTTTGGAGTCGATTTTGATTATAAATCTTGAGATAAACACTTTTAAGCGAATAGTAAGGCTGCGTTTTTGACAGTGTAAATACACACCTGTTTTTAAGACACGTATCTTTTGGAACAAAAATTCTTGGAAAAAACAAACTTTTTATAAGATGCACAGAACTACAGATATTTCAGTCATCACTGAAAAATAGAATGATATATTTTTATGAATTTAAAATTTTATAAAAAAATTAATCTAAAAAATACCCTTTTTTATTTTTTTTTTAGTTTATAGAGCATTTATTTATAAAATTACTCAATTACCAACATTTTAGTCTTCGTTTTTTAAATCAAAAATTAGGCTTATAACTTGCACCTTTTTTCTTTTACAATATTATTAGTTTTTAAGTTGTATACATCATTCTATTTTATTATTTTATACTAAAATTTATAGGTTTTTATTTCCAACAAAGATATTAAAATATTCTAAAAAAAAAGTAATATTACAAAAAAGTGTATATAGACAGAGTATAATATATTATTTATGATTTTTTATAAAAAAAAAATACAGTAGCTTTCAGCGTGTTCAAAAATTTCTTTATTATAAAACAAACATGCTTTTTAGCAGCATTTAACATGTGTTGTTCAAATTCATAACAATGTGTGAAAATCTCTGTTTTGATGTTAGTATGATTGTTTGGCGTTTAGTTTAGATCTTTCTAAAAAAAATTTACAATCAGTCTTTCAGTTTGGAATAGATTTGTATAAAATAAATTTATTGTTTAAACAAATAGAAAAAAAGGATTTCTATAATTTTTTAAATGAGGATTTTAACAGAAATTTTTATCCCAAAATCGGGCATATACACCTGCCATAGGACATTTGGCATGCATGATGGTAGATTTTTCATAGTTATTGTCAGGAAATATTTTGGAAACGTACGAGTAGCCACTAGCCAATTGAATGCGTGTTGTGTGATCTCAGTTATTAAATGTGGCTAACTTGTAAATCGGCGAACTGGCACTAAGGAAGTTATATATATTTTTTCCTGATTGATCATAGAGAATATCGCGGTTATTTATGTGTTGAAAATGAATTTTCGTTTTTACAGACTTTTAGTAGGAAACGTATGGTGTGTGATCTGGGATATGATCGGGCATTCAGAATAGACTAATTCCAGTATATACAAAACTTTAGCCATTAAAATGCATAGATATAATTTGAGGAAAAAGTAAATACATCGTCTTATACAAGATTTCTGATCTAGGCAAAGGCTCTAATAAAAATTTTTATTTAGATCATCTGAGTCTTTGTAATGTCCGTCAAAATTGATTTGAATGAAATCGAAGTGACAAAGGTGGCGTCTAAAATCAGTGCACACAGCCACATCAAAGGCCTGGGTTTGGATGAGAGTGGCAAAGCTGTGGTTTCAGCCGCCTCCGGCTTCATTGGTCAGGTACGAGCGCGCGAAGCTTGTGGTCTCCTTCTCGACCTGATAAACTCAAAAAGAATGTCTGGCAGAGCGGTTTTGTTGGCAGGACCTCCTGGAAGTGGGAAAACCGCCTTAGCAGTCTCCATATCTCGTGATTTGGGAGATAAAGTTCCTTTTTCACATATGGTGAGTAGTGAAGTGTTTTCCGCAGAAGTTAAAAAGACTGAAATTTTGAATCAATCCTTTCGAAAAGCAATCGGTTTGCGAATCAAAGAAGTTAAGGAAGTTTATGAAGGCGAAGTGGTGCAAATTTCTCCAATGGAATGCGAAAGTGCCCTCTCGGGATATGCCAAAAGTATTGATCACGTGATCTTGACGTTGAAAGCTTCAAAAGGCGTGAAACAGCTCAAACTAGATCCCCTGATTTACGAGAGCATGCAAAAGGAGTTGGTTGGAGTTGGTGACGTCATACACATCGAAACGAGAAGCGGTTCAGTCAAGAGGTTGGGCCGGTGTGACGCATATGCCAGCGAATACGACATGGAGGCGGAAGCGTGGGTGCCTTTGCCGAAGGGTGAAGTTCACAAGAAGAAAGACGTTGTTCAGGACGTCAGCCTTCACGATCTGGATATTGCTAATGCTCGCCCCCAAAATCATTCGTCGAGTAATGATGTCTTGTCCCTGCTGGGGAGATTGTCTGGAAAGTCGGTTAAAACGGAAATCACCGAAAAGTTGCGAAGCGAAGTCAATAAAATTGTTAATCAGTACATTGACGAAGGCATTGCTGAATTAGTTCCAGGTGTGTTATTCATTGACGAAGCGCACATGCTGGACATGGAATGCTTCACCTTTCTTCACCAGGCTTTGGAGTCAATAATTTCTCCTATCGTTATCTTGGCGACGAATCGTGGCAAGTGCTCTGTCCGTGGTTCCAACTCCCAAGCTCTTTCTTCGCATGGCCTTCCCATGGATCTTTTGGATCGCCTAATGATCATAAAAACACTGCCTTATTCACCAGATGAAATATATCAAATATTAAAAATTCGCGCTAAAACCGAAAAAATTCAAATTGAAGACACTGCCCTTTCATACTTATCTGAAATATGCAATGATGCTACTCTTAGGTATATATTTTTTTAATTATTTCTACAAAAATTTTAGCTTAATAATCACCACACTTAATGCCATATCAATCATATTCCAAGATTAATACTGCCACTTATTTTATGTGAAATCGAAATACAAACTTTTTAGGTATGGATGTCAGTTGTTGACACCGGCATCAATTTTGGCCGAAGTTCAAGGAAAAGAAACGATCACTACAGAAATTATTGAAGAAATCAAAAGTTTATTTCTGGATGCTAAAGCCTCGGCAAAATTAATTCTTAAAAATAAAGACAAATTCATTGATTAAACCTTTTTGTACACTTACGTTGTAAGAACGTAGACCAGAGAGAGAGAGGTAGAGAACATATTTCAATACAT
The DNA here is from genome assembly GCA_030549495.1 of Nectonema munidae. Taxonomy (NCBI): domain Eukaryota; kingdom Metazoa; phylum Nematomorpha; class Nectonematoida; family Nectonematidae; genus Nectonema; species Nectonema munidae. Next base: position 453,382 of record JAUIRK010000065.1, on the reverse strand, counting down.
CTGAAGCAACGGCATCATAGTGAGCGACCATTAGACCTGACTTTATACACTTGTTTCTCTTTTATTGAAGAAAATTTTTATTTTTAGGGCGATATGTGATTTATCAAAAATTGTGAATTATTATCGTAATTTATTACTTCTTCTTCTTCTTCTTCATCATCTTATCCCCTAAATGGGGGTCGATGGCTTGATCCTGTTTCTCCATAGGTTTCTGTCCTTCGCATCGCTTTCTTTCAATGCAAATTTTTCCATGGACCTTTTCAAATCATCCCCTCCATCTCAATCTTGGCCTTCCTCTTTTTCTCTTTCCTTGTACAGGCGCATCGTACGCTATCTTTATTTTTTCATCGCTTTTTCTTCTTAGCACGTGTCCATACCATCTCATCTTGTTTCTTTCCATTACATCTACAACACTCGTCGTCACTTTTGTTCTATGCCTCACTTCTTCATTTCTAATCCTATCTTTTCTCGTAACGTTCAGCATCATTCTCAGCATTTTCATTTCCGACACTTCTATCTTTTTCTTTTCATTATTTCTCAGACACCAACATTCTGATCCGTAAGTCATGACGGGTCTAACTATTGATGTATATACCTTGGCCTTTAAATTCATGGCTAGTCTTCTATCGTTTAGAACAGGTTTAACCTCTTTCCATTTTGCCCAACTGGCATTCAATCTCGACTGAACGTCTTTACAACATCCTCCTTCCATCTCAATAACTGATCCTAAATACTTGAACGCTTTAACTTGATTTAACTCAATTCCATGAACGTCTTTTATCCTTATCTCAGTCTTGTCATTTCTACTAACCTTCATCACTTCGGTTTTGCCTGCATTCAACTTTAGGCCTTTTTCCTCGAGACTTTTTTGCCATATACTTAGTCTTTCCTGTAATTCTTTTTCACTATCTGCCATAATTATTAAGTCATCGGCAAACAAAAGTTCATTTACTCCTTCTTTTCTTATATTTTTGGAGATTTCATCAATAACAACTGCAAAAAGAAAAGGGCTCAATGCAGAACCTTGGTGTAACCCTACTTTTATGTCGAATTCCTGTGAGTATCCGTTCATTGTTCTGATGGAAGTTTTAGAGTTTCTATAGGTTTCCTTAACTAGTCTCACTAACTTTTCACTTACACCTTTTTCTCTTAGACTCCAGTACACAACATCCCTTGGAACCCTATCATACGCTTTCTCTAGGTCTACAAAACCGCAGAATAAAGGCTGATTTCCTTCAAGTCTCTTTTCCATCACCTGTCTAACTATAAATATAGGATCTACTGTACTCTTTCCTCTCATAAATCCAAACTGGTTATCTAACTTGATTTCTTAAACGTTCAGCCAAAATTTTTTCCAGAAGTTTTAATCCGTGTTCTATTAGTTTTATGCCCCGGTAATTTTCGCAGTTTAACACATCTTTTTTATTTTTGTAAATTGGAACAATGAGACGTTTAGTCCATTCTTCTGGCATTTTTTCTTCTTTCCAAATCTGTTCCAATAATCTACTCATCATCTTCGAGCATTCTCTTCTTCCAGCTTTTATCATTTATACACTTACTTCACTCGATCCTGTTGCTTTATTTTTTTCATTTTGTTTATTGCTTCATATAATTCATCTTTTGATACCGCAATGATCTTTTTAGCTTCTTTTTTCTTGAGTCTATACATTTGTTTGTCTTCTTCCAACTTACTTACCTGCCATTTTTTAAAAGCTTGCTTCTTAGCTTACCTTCGCTTTACAGACATATGGCAATTTACTCCACAATAAACTTTGAGATAATAATTTGAAAAAATTTTTCATTAAAATTGATCTAACTTTATCATGTAAATTTAATTTAGATTGTTTACTTTCATTAATGAAGCAAAAAATTAGAATTTATATTTTGGAAAGTTGAATTATCTTGGTTTTTATAAATGCGGAGTAAAATGGTATATCCCTGTAAACGATGCTATAACAAAAAATGCTGTAAAGCGAAGCCTTCGCTTTACAGACATATGGCAATTTACTCCACAATAAACTTTGATCATGTAAATTTAATTTAGATTGTTTACTTTCATTGAAGCAAAAAATTAGAATTTATAGTTTGGAAAGTTGAATTATCTTGGTTTTTCTCATGAAACTACATTTTTCTTTGAGGTGTAACTCAATGAAGAAATTACTAACTAGCTAAAAATTAGTTTCATTTGCAAACAAAACTATATTTCAAACTGATTTTGAGGACAAAAGGTTTATTACAGACTGAAAGTATAGCAAAGCATAAAATAATGGCAAAAAACATTTATAAAAATTAGAAGCAGTTATCACACACAAGTTTAGAGTGCAGTTTGCAAGTTTGATGTGAGCACTTTGAACATTTTCGGGTACTTCGTTTTTTTCTGGGTAAGCATAAAAAGCAAAAGCCTCTGGCCGAAGAAGTTTCAGTTGAAGTTTGTTGTGAGAAGCCATAAAAATCTAAAAGCGATTTAGTTTTCAGGTTTATTTGGGGCAGATTTGATCTAGCCTTCATAGCTTCTTCTGATAATAATAGGCAAAGTTTTTTTATGAAAATTTTTCTTCCTCCACTCTTTATAGAAGGAAAATCTTGAGGTGAATTGAATTTGGATATAATAAATGAGTTTAGGCAAGACATATCTAGGTAGTTACTGAACAAAGCCATTGGCCATCTTCTACAGGGTTTATAACTACGGTATTGCTTCAACATTCTATTTCCAACATCCACCCCACATTTATGCTTATTGTACTCAATCATAGATTCAGGTTTTCCAGCAGTTGCAGTAATTTCAACTTTTTTTCGATGTTGTGATGATAAAATATAGACTACTTTGAAATTTCGTTTCGCGTGTCGTTTCGGAATGTATGCAGAAAGAGAAGCTTCTTTCGAATAAACTACACGAGTTTCGCATTCTTGTAGTTTGAGAGTTTTCATATAGTTCGGTTGTAAAACTTTTGGTATAAATCGTTTCGTAGACATCACCGTTCCACATATCGTGTATTTTTTTTCGAGGGCCCATTTAGCTATGTCATGAGAGGTAAAGAATCTATCCATGAATATACCAATACCATCAGGTAAATTTGCATCAGAAACAAGTCGTTTCACTATAGAAGAAGCTGAGAAGTAGCTGCGGTCTTCTAACCCTGAAATATATACTTCAGGTTTCAGGTAATAAAAACTTTGCGAATCGTTTATATGGTACACCTTGATACCATAATGCCCCGGTTTTTTCGGGTCGTAAATCTTTGAGTTGAAGTTTCCTCTAAAACTAACAAGCTGCTCATCAATAGTTACGGCAGCATCAGGGGTCCAGTATTTACCAAAGACTTCATAAAAGTGGTCGTGTAAGAATCGTATTGGCGCAAGTTTGTCGTTTGTGTTCCTAATTCTTTTATCATCGAAAGAAAGGAAAAAATGTATTAGAAAAAACATTTCTCTTCCAAGAGAAGCCTTTAGGAAAGGTGAACCACAAGTTTCACTAAAAAGTGTAAAAATGTCAACTTTTTGATCTAGGCATTCGCCAATATGTAGTAAGCAAGCAAAATAGGAAAGAATATGATGCACTTCAAACTTTTCATAACAATGCCTCAAATTACTATGTTTAGGATTAGTTTTCCTAAAAAAAGTATAAGTTTTATACCACATTCGCATTGCGAGTAAACTGGGACACACACACACAGGCGCAAAGACTCTCATACACACACACAGGCGCAAAGACTCTCATACACACACACACACACACACACACACACACACACACACACACACACACACACACACACACACACACACACACACACACACACACACACACACACACACACACACACACACACACACACATCTAAAACTCAAAGAGCGCCCGCATGGACACGTAGGTCAAGCAAAAGACAGAACCACATACGTATACACTTTTTAACAAAAATGTTAAAATAATTTAAATTTTCTTACTTAAAATTAAGTTCAATTTTCAACTTTGTATGATGATAAATATGATGAACCAATTGAAAAGTGAAAAACAAGTTGAATACTTTTAGAATATTTTTTTCACTACGTGCTAATCCTTTAGGACCACTGGGAGAAATCGAAGTATTCCTTATATTTTCAGATTGAGCTCTGCCCCTAGTACTACTAAAAGGTTCCCAGCTATAACCTATTTCATCAGCACAGGCTAAATTTTCATCTGTATCACTTTCTTGAAAACAACTTGATTCGCTGGTGTCATCAAAAAAAGAATCGCTTGTCTCCTCCATAAAACTGCTCAATGAAGAGGATTCCATTTCAATGAGGTAGAAAATGACAATCAGAAGTTTTCAAATAAAAATGACGAGGTATTGAAAAACAAAACAAGTAAAGAAAAAAGTTAGTGAAAAGAAATGGAATCAAAAAAGGAAAATAACATTTGATCAAGCAGTTGTCACAAATCAATAAATGTACGTTGTACACATATGATATACAGCTTCATTAGAACAATTTCAAGGTTTTTCTCACTTGATGATGGTTTGATGTAACGCGCATATGGATAAAATAGTAAATTGTTTACTATTTGATATTTTTCATCTTGCTATCATAGATAATAAAAACCATTTATTTGATATTAGTGAATAATCTGTATGCTACTTGGCATACAACGAACAAAACCGATAAAATAGATTTCATAAGTGTGCGCAATCTTTATCATAGTTGTTGAAATAAATGCGGAGTAAAATGGTATATCTTTGTAAACGATGCTATAACAAAAAATGCTGTAAAGCGAAGGTTAATACTTCTCTAATCTCTTCTTTCCACCACCAAGTTTCTTTTTGAGTTCTTCTACCACCTTTCGTTCTACCAAGCACAATCAAACTTGCTGTCAACAGATTCTTTCTAAGATGACTCCACATTTCCTCAATATTATCACCTATTTGTTTTTCTTTCAAACCATTTTCAACTAACTCTTGATATCTACCTTGAACTTTTCTGTCTTCAAGTAGCCATGTCCTGAATCGCCCTATCTTTTTTACTTCTCTCCTTTGTTCTTTAGATATAAGCATGTCGATCATGACAATTCTGTGCTGCGATACAATATCAATCCCTGGGATAACCTTGCAATTTTTGACATATTTTCTTTTCTCCTGTCTGACCATTAAATGGTCTATTTGACTATTTCTGCCTCCATTACTATACGTTATTAAATGATCATCTTTTTTCTTGAAATTAGTGTTGCAGATGGTCAGTTCATTTCTCTGTGCCAAGTCTAATACTCTGTTGCCTTCTTCGTTCCTTTTGCCAAAACCTTGTCCACCATGGACTCCCTCATACCCATCACTATTTTTCCCAATCTGACCATTAAAGTCACCTGCTAAAATTAATGTTTCACTCTCTGCGACTTCTGACAGTAAATTATCAAGTTTATCAACAAAAACATCTTTCTCCTCCCTATTACAACCAATCTGTGGTGCATACACTGACACAACAGTAATAATTTCATTAAAACCCTTTAATTTCAATAAAATTATCCTGTCACTTACCCTTCTCACTTCAATTATCTTTTCATGCCATTTTTTACTCAAAATTACTCCTACACCATTCTTTTTATTAGTTGAGCCGGTATAAACAATTTTGAATCCTTGAATAAGCATTTTAGAAGCATTACCCTTCCATTTAGTCTCCTGTACACAGGCTATTTCAATCTTTCGCTTTATCATCTCCTCTACAATTTCATTCGCTTTTCCTGTCATTGTGCCGACATTCCATGAAGCTAATCTTATTACATTACAAGAAACTTTGTCAGTATGATCTACCACACTATTCTTTCTCTCTGGTTTTTTTTCAGTGTTCTTTTTGACGTAGGTTACTGGAAGGACCCACGGAGTACTTCGGGCTGTACCCCGCCCTATAGAGTTTTGAATCATTGCAAAGTAAATTGGAGCAGAATTTTTACAAGCCGGATGCCCTTCCTGACGCCAACCAGTGTTTGTATTCAGGACTGGAAACCTTTAGCCTTTGTACAACCAAGTACTTAACCCACAAGGCAGTGGTAATTTGGAATCCTAGAACAACTGCTGTCCAAAGCTAACGAGATTGGTCCACCCGGAGCTATACGAGGTTAAAGCGCCTGTTACTCGCTTTTGCCTCAAGATCATTTAGTTTTAAACAACCCCGCCGCGTGAAGGCAGATCAGGAGACTTACTGTTCAGAGGCTGTAAGAGACGCATGTGCCATATGAGGTATTTTATAGGAAAATGAGTGCTCATTTTCATTTTCCACCTCAGCATAAACAGTCATTAAGGAGTCATCGTAATTTATTACTATGATGAGTAAAAGGTTATTATTGTTTTTTCTCAAAAAGGTTTAATAAAAATATTAAAAAAAAATTTTCTTTCAAAAAACTTTTAATTGCTAATATTTTATCTTCACCCTTTTCCTCTACCCGCTTTTGATTTTGTGAGGTAGAAGGTAGCGAAAAGGCTATTTTAGAGAACAGAGTGAGGATGCTTTGATGGCGAAGTTTATAAACTAGAATATTGGCTTCCAAAAAGCATTTTACTACCATTTTTAGAAGCTTTTGTTTAATGTTTTTATGAAATTAGTCAAACTTTCATTTTGTGAACAACTTTCTTTCAAAATTTTGTTTTTTCTAATTCTGATAGCTTTTATACGGAAGAAGTTTACAATAGAAGTTCCTGTGGGATTCGCTGTGAACTCTTCAGATTATTTTTCAACATAAATATTTATCTTTTTTTCGAACTGTTAACCTTATCTGTGACCTCTCAACTAAAATGTATTTAACTAAAATTATATGCCTTCAAACTTTGTGACTTTCCCTAAAATCGTTAGATGCACCCTTTTGATACCATTTTCATGGCAGTTGAATGACCCTCTCATGTCAAAAACTGTCAATCAAAATCAAATGTACATTTTTTCAACAAAATTTTTATATTATAATGTCTATAACTTATAACTAGGGCAGTTAATTGTTTTTAATTTAAGAATATAATGCCCAAAGTTTCTAAAAGTTCTAATGCCAAGGTATAAATTATTGTTGAGAAATGCCCTGAAGAATTTACCGTAGATCAAGGAGTTTAAATAACCATATGCAAAGTTTAAGTAAAAGTTTTTCAAAAAAATTGTTAAACCATTTTTAGAATCGAATATCCACAAACTCCACAAACTAAATCATGAAAGTATTGTTAACTTATTTTCTGATACATGACAGCTCATCTCAAAAAGAAACTTTTTATCTAAATAATTATATGAAGTTTTTTACGCATATATACCCATTTTCAAATATGCTGAATTCAGTGGTGATATTCATTTTTTATGAAATCAATAAAACGTGTCAAAAAATCGATTAAACCCGTAAATCATTGTAAGTCGACCTGTCAATCAATGTCAAATATATGAACTTCAAAATAAATTCTACTTCCAGTATTTCTCTGGTAATTATTTTCTTAATTTACACTCAAAAAACTACTTATGGCTACTAGAATTATATAGTAAATTTACTGTCCTTAGAATTACTATAGTAGTAGTAAAATTTACTATTTTTCTTCTAGTAACACACTAGTATTTTTAGTATAGTCATAATAAAAATGACTAGTTTTCATTTAATAACTTTCTAGTATTTTCCCGGGAGTCATAGGTAAAGGTACCCTGGGGTGTTTTCATCGAAAAGGCACAATTGCGCCGCTTGTATCCAACTATGAGAAAGTAGGCTTGATGCGGGATCGAACCCAAGACCGTGAGTTATCGAAACCCACTACTTAACCAATCTTACTCACGCCCCCATAGTGAATATTACTATTATTATTCTACTAGCTATAAAGTCATTTTACTCTTTCAATAGCGAAGCACATTCATTAGTTTCATTTGATAAGTTATCACGTTTTTTTACCATACTCATTTATACATTGATTAGTTAAACCCAAGCCTTTCATTTGCTATATTTTTAATATATATAAATGTACAGTAGAACTCCTCTCTACGGTCACTCCTGAAAAGCGGTCAACGCTTCTAATACGGCCAGAAAGTATAGTCTCGAATTCTTTTATATTTCTATATATTGCATAATTATTGAGTATAACGGTCACTCTCGTATTGCGTATTATGGTCACCTATTTTTGTCAAAACGGAGAAATTGGGTAAACTTTCAAAGGGATTAACATCAAAATAAAAACACTTTTAGTTGCGAATTTTAAATCAGTTTTCCTAAGCATCTGTTTGTGTGGCTTTCTTCATCATCACTGGCAGTGTGTGTGTGAGTGACATAAGACAGGCCTCTCTGATTCGATATTTTTTATTCAATCAATTCATGTTTTTTGCTACAGCAACATTAACGTTTCTTTTATCTTATTTGTCTCTCGTTGATTTGATCTTGGGTATATGTTCATAGTTTTTTATTCTTTATTTAAGTGTTTTATTTTTAATTATCCAGATTCACTCATTTATTTATTCCAGTTTTTTTTATTAATTCCAAAATGGAAAGTCGTAAAAGAAAGGAACTAATATTACAACAAAAAAATTGATCTTATAAATGCGAGACGAGGCAAAAGTACTAGACAACTAGCTGAGATCTTTGGCATTGGTCGAAGTCAGGTCCAAAATATTTTGAAAAATAAGCAAGCAGGGTGACCGCAAAAGAAGAAATATAGCAACGCGAAATGATACTTTGAATCATGTTATGTGGGAATCGTTTCAAAAATGCGTTGCCTAATTTAACTGTTAGTCGGCCTTTGATGCAAGAACGAGCTCTACGCTACGCACAAGACTTAAACCTTTCTAACTCCAAAGCTTCAAATGGGTGCTTGCGTAAACGTTATAATATTTCATCTTCTAAGCTTGTGGAGAAAGCAAAAGTCTTGATAAAAGTCTTGTCTCTGATTGGAAAACTATAATGTGGATGAGACAGGCGTTTTTTTCGTCAACTTCCTGATCGAACGCTACATGTTCTTTGCTTTGATATGAATGGAGAATTCCAAAAACCGCTCGTTATAGGAAGATTTCAGAAGCCACGTTGTTTTAAAAATGTTCCTCATGAAGCTTTTCCTGTTTTATGAAAGTCCAATAAAAAAGCTTGGGTGGTTGCTGAACTTTACAGTAAATGGCTGCTTGAATTTGATAAGCTGGTGCAAAAGCAAAAACGCAATGTTTTGTTGTTTGTAGACAACGCTCATGGCCATCCAAAAGATGTTAAGACGAAAAATATAAAAGTTATTTTCTTTCCTGCTAATTGTACCTCAGTTCTACAACCTCTTGATCAGGGCATAATTCATATATTTAAACGTTATTATCGAAAAAATCTTCTTAGTTCCATTATTGCAAGAACAAAAAATAAGGAAATTTTCCCTCCACTCCATTACTCTTTTTAAACGCCATTGAATGGATAACGGACTCTGTTAAAGATATCAAACCCTCTACAGTTGAGGCTTGTTTTTGCAAGAGTGGTTTTGGTATTTTGCAAATCTTTGAATCTTGAACAGGGCATCCCACTTGATGATCTTATCAAAGAAGCCTCTCAGCGCTGTGAAATAGAAAACCTTATGACAGAAACGGAATTCATATCAATTGATGATGATTTACCAGTCGTTGAAGAACTTACTGGTACATGGAAGAAGAATTAGTACAAGACGTCCTCGGTGAAAATTCATCAGACCCGGAGGCTTTGCACATGGTAGATAATTTGCTTGGTGAGAGTGAATGTTCTATAAAAAATCTTTATGAAGCTCTAACCTCTGCAATCGATCTTAAAAAGTTTGCACTTAAAAGAGGAATGTTACAAAGCTTGCGCGAAAACTGGAAAAAGACATTGAGCAAGTAATAGTTTTAGAGGACAGCTAGCAAAAAAGCAAATATTAATTGATACCTACTTTATTAAAAAGTAAAATTAGTACCTGTTTTTTTTGCAAAATAAAAATAACAATATAGATTTTACTTTTTTTATTTCCCTGTGACATTTTAAGTTTATTTTTCAATTTTTTAACCATCTAATAATTTAAATAATATAAAGAAGCATCATTTTACTCTCAAATAACATAACTACTCCTTTAATGAGGTCAATCCTAAATAACGGTCAAAAGACTTCGTCCCTATGGTGACCCATTAGAGGAGTTCTACTGTATATAGATTATTTTAGAAAGATGATATATTTAATCTTTATGAATTCTGCTTCTCTATTAAAAACAGAAAAAAATATGTTAACAAGAATAATTTTGAGAGTTTTCAAAAATTTTTATTAATTAAAAAAGAAACATTCAAAATAATTTTGTCTAGGCTTTCATCATCCTTCAAATCGTAAACGATTTTTTGGATTTGAGATTTTCTTTAGTGTTGTAGGATATTTGAGATTGAAACAATAAAAAGTACAAAAGCATCCAAAAAATAAATCCGCGAAAGAATCTGAATTGAAAATAAATTCATCTTTCAATCTTTAGGAAGAAGGAGTTTTTCTTTTTTGAAAAAATGTTATCTTTTATCATCATTTGGAAGACTGTTGGAGTCGTTGATCATTTTCGAAAGATGGAACGTTCTTGAAATTTCTCTAAACATCAGACTCATGCATAATAGCGCATAACATCTTTTCTCGATCCTAAATAAACAAAATCATTAAAAAGTGAGAACAGTTAAATTTCCCTACTTTTCATTTTTTCGCTGTCCTTCTCACACTTTATTTTTTCTTCAAGTTGATTAAGAAAAACATTTTTACTTTTGAAATGTGATAAAATGAGTTCTTTATATTTATCTAATTTTTCGTAAAAATAGCTTCTCGCATCTTGACTTATTACAAGTCTTGGCTTGAGTCTTTGCAACTCTGACACAATCTCGGATAAAATTGGGATAGATCAATGCAAGCTTATAAAAACTTAAATAACCTGTGCGAAAGATTTAATGTAAGGATATTTTTTCCATATTTCTGGAAGTGGTTTCTTATCTTCAATAATTCCTTTCCTTCTAATAAGGAAAGGTAATTTCCATTTTCAAATCTACAATTCCTTACTTTATAATACTCTCTTGTCAACAATTCAGAATGAATTTCCACTGACAAAAAATCTTCTGAATGTCGTAATTCTGGTAGGAAGTTTTCCAAACCCCAATCAGCTTTACTTTTCACTCCCTTTGGATCCAAAAGTTTTTTGTATCGTTTTCTATTTTTCATTTCCTTTTCTTTCATTAACAAATGTATACTTCATCTTTTCTCTCCAATATGTCTTGAAAAAAACATATCAAAACATTAGGATATTTTGATTTAGAACTTTTACATTAACTGACTTCTGGAAAACCGCTTTCTTTATAGAGGTAAGGAAAATCGTTCAAAAAACCATCAATACTGTGTGAGTATTTTTTCATTGTTGGGTACCTGAACAAAACGCATTTATTATTGTTTTATATATTTATATCATATAAATGAAATATTATAGATATAATATAGTAATTCATCAGTTGATACATTACATCAACTATAATTTTTAACTTCTGTCCAGCTTTCAATTTCCAAGTCGATGTACTCATTGACATCAGTATCATCATATTTAATATCTAATTCATTTTTTCTATTTCCAAGGATTCCTTTATAGTTTTCAAAAGTTGATGATATTGACTTTCATTTTCCTAACATTAATTTTGTAAAAAAGAACGAACTTTTCCCATCCATTGAATTTAATTAAAAACAAAAACTAATCGATAATATCAAAATTTGGTAATATAAAAAAAATTATTGCTAGAATTAGAGTACACTCCATAAGGCAAAAGATCAATTAAATCATATCAAAAGAAACCACTTCTTTTTCAAGAACGTAGGCATAACAATGACGTTTGAAACATTTTGTTATCATTTTAGTTCACATAAAATGCACATGCTTGTTATTTTCAACTAAACAGAAATCAATACAAATAAAATTGGGTAAACATGATATTTCATCCACGTCTCTCATAGGACATTCACCTGATCTCTAATTTATACTCATATATCTCATTTTATTAAAACATATTTTTCGCAAAAAATAATTCTAGAGATTAATTCCTTATATTATATTATTTTTAATGTGGCATATATATTTCAACTATGCTGAATTCAGTGGTGATGTCCATTTTTTGTCAAAAAATGATTTGTATTTGACAGTTAAAAAAGACTTTATCTAAATATAAAGTTTTTTACACATATATACTCATTTTCAAATATGCCCAATTTAGTGGTGATGCTCATTTTTTTTATGTAGACGTGTCAATCAATGTCAAATATATAAACTTCAAAATAAATTCTACTTGCAGTATTTATCTGGTAATTATTTTCTTAATTTATTTAATAAACCAACTTTAGGTGTTTAATTCACTCAAAATATTTCATTTATCAGTAATATGTATCTCGATAGGACCTCCATCTTTTTAGCTACAAATTCGTTATCAGCTCGTAGTCTCTACGTCATATCTTCTATACTTTACAGTATGATTTTGCTATTCATTCTATGATGATCTTTCTTGGTGGCTCTTTTCTCATTAGAAATTTATTTTCTTCAATGTGTGTTTGAAAAAACTTTTTTAAGGATTTATTTTGAACAGATCTTTTCCTCTCTGAAAGCATTCTGATCAAAGAATCTTCTTGATGATCTTAGGCTTTTTTTATCAGCATGGTGTATTTTTTATCAGGCCTGAATATTTATCAACCTATCTCAGTTCAAAGGTTTTTTTTGATGAATCATTCGTGATGTTCATTATTTAATTACAAAAAGTTGCCCACCTTCTTGCACCCGATATTAGATCATTAAACCACTTCCTAGTTCATCAGAACATGGTTAAAATATAAGGTCAAAAAAATTGCCTTACTTATAACTTAGTGTTAATATTACATACACTCTTGAAAATTTATAATCATATATATATTGGAACACATAACACTTATGCATGCATATTTTCCAATAAGCATGGACACTTTGTAGCAAATGTCAATCAAAAATTTGATGCATGATAAAATTACTTAGGAAAACATTCATTAAAATTTTAAATAAAATTAATTTTTTTACATCAAATCGGCCATGCTGATTTCATCTCTCAACTCAGTTTTTGCAATTAGGGTGTCAAAATGTCAATCATATTTGTGATTGACGGCAAAAATTATTTCCTAGAACATTATTTATATTCTCAATAAAATATTTTTTTATACTAGATCTCAATGCTTATTTGATTTTTGGACTCAGTTTCGTAATTAGAATGTGAAAATGTCAATCAAATATGTTAGTTTCTCCTGAAAATTTTCTTTAAAAACATTTCATATTTTAAGTAAAATATTTTTTTAACTAAATTGACGATGTTGATACCATTTTTTGGCTAAGTTTTTACCACTACTGTGAAAAAATGTGTCAAAGTAGAAATAGAATTAGTGGTGTATGCCTGAAAATTATCTCATAAACATACTTCTATATTCTAAATAAAAAAATTTTTTATTCTTAATTTTTTTATTACGATGCTTTCTTCATTTCAGGACTTATTTTTCCCTCAAAAAAGATTTTTGATTGAAAATCACTATTAAAATTTTGATTGAAAATAAAATTCTGACTAAAAATTTCCCTCAAATTTAAAATAATTTTTTAATACAATATCCGGTACTTATGAGTTATCTCCCCCCACTCTAAAATTTTTTTTAAAAATGAATTTAAATTAAATTTATTACATACAATACATATTTTATACAATATATTAATTAATTTAATTATATATTTAAAATTATTAATTAATTAGTATTTTAAAATTATTAAGTTGGAAAAAAAAATTTAGAGTGGGGGGGGAGGGAGATAACCCATAAATACCCAATATCGTCCATGTTTTTCATTTCTTTACTTCTTTTTGGTCAATACCATGTAAAAATGGGTAAAAGTATCAATCGAATTGGCGAAAATTCCATTTTTTTCAAAAAAAAAAATTTGTCATATTTGTTCTCACAATCTTTATTTATTATAGTACAAAAATTTGAGTATGAGAGAAGTAATGGAACTGAAGGCACATGGAAATGAGAACGCATGATCATGAGAAAAATGAAATAGTAACTCGTTTATAAAGTACTTTTATATCCTCGATATAGTATCCCTTTCAGCGGCTATATAATTTTAAGAAACAAGTATGTAATTGTCTACACGGAAGATATACTGTTTTCCAATGAACTAGGAGATGGTGTAAAATCTAGTATTGAGATTTTCAAAAAACATCTTCACCATGAAGAAGAAGCTCCTCCATTGTGAATCAAAGATCTTTAGAGCTTTATCTTATTAGTTAATATTTTAATCATCAATTGACTAAAAATTTTCAAACAGTTGGAGTTAGACATCAATATGTAAAGATGTAGCTTTTCTCAAAAAAAAATTCACAAAATTTAAACAAATTTGAAAAAATTTTTACTTCGGTGTGAATATTTTAGAGGTGAGAAAGTTTTTGTAATTGAAAAAAGAGAATTTTAAATGGATTCATAAAAGAACAGGAATTATGAAAACGGACTGGTTAGCAAATATTCAGAGTGATATTTGTTCTAATCACTGAAATACAACACATGATATTGATAAAAAAGACAGGATCAACGAAGGGATTCTCTTCAATAGAAAAATTGTGAAATCGCTTAAATTCTGAGCTAAATAAATCTATGAAAAGGTTTTTTCTAACATAGATTGCACAAAATGAATTTATGATGAAATTAGAGCTATCAAGGTAGAATCAGTTTAGAATGAAAAGTAAAATTAGATACCATATGAAGTAGACTAGAAGCTGGGAGTGTATTTGTAAGCAAAACAATAGAGGTCGGATTGAGATTTATAGTTCAAAGCTCCCCCTTTAATTAGTAAACTAAGGGGAGGATAAAATAGAGAACAAGAATAAAACCAAGGAGGGCCAAAAGTGCTCTTTTTAGTTAGATTAGCAGCCAGTAATATTTTCCACCATGTAATAAGCTTATTGGAAATTTTTTATGAGAATAAAAATGTTAATTTTATGACCTTTTATCTATCCTGATCTCAGGTTGCTTTGATTAAAATTTGGTCCCATTCGTATTTATGAGATGGATAAAATCATTATTATAACAAGAAAGAAAATTATTTTATCGAATGTGCTTAAATATATAAAAGTCACTATATATTTGATTTATAAGTTTACTTTTATACTTCGAATGCCACTTTGATAAAACTTGTCAAGCATATTACTCCATTCAATTTTTTCAACTATTTTTTTCTATTAATTTAAAACAAACTTAAAATTTCCTCTGCTTTTTGGTGATGATGATATTTTTTTGATATAAGCTCAAAATTTTATAAAAATGCACGCCCTGATAGATGAAAAAATATTGGGGTAATTTTTTTCAAAAAATTATTAAATTGTGTGCTATGTTTTGCCAAAAGTTTCTAGATCAAAATTTTTATAGAAATATTTATCAAAAAATAATAACAATCATAATTTAGTCAATTACATGTTATGGCAGGACAAAACAGAACAAAAAAGTTTGATATCAAATGAATATATAAAAGTAAATTTGAAAAAAACGATAAAGATGAAATGTTATGTTAGTGAACTACATTCAATATTATCTTGATTTGAAAGAAATTGATAATAGAATAAAATATTCTTCATCCGTCTAATAATATTTGACACATTGCAGTGAATCATGCTAAGTTCTCTAGATATAACTTTTATAAAAAATCCAGCCTCGTTGTTTAGTGGAAGTTATAGCAATACAATTAACTACAATGATAAATCTTCCACTAGTTGAAAGCAGATGTCCAAATAATGTCGTAAGCCACAATTGCACGGTTTGTGTCGAACGAAGAGCAAAGAAGACTTGCTCGAACTCAAGGCCTTGTGTATCTAACCAGCCTTACTTACGTCACCGTAAATTAATCTAAAATTAAAAATTAATCTTTTTTGTAGTTGTGAAAAATTTTTTTTTTTTCTATAATTTTTATATAAACCAAAAAATCGGCAAAAATATCTGTGGTTGAAAGCAAAATAAGGTCGTTAAAAAAATAATTGCAACATTTAGAAACTTTTTCTCTAGATCGACAACACTGCTTGAATGCGAAATCAAATAACCATTTTTTTTTAATGTTTTAAAACTTTTGACAACACAAGTAGGTTATCTAAATATGTAAAAATATAACAACTTTATTATCCAGTAAGAAATATCAGGATAAGATGCGTATTGTAGCCAACAATTGGTTTATCCTTTGAAAGAGAAGGCAACAATTAGCGAAAAAGGTATAAGTTCATAGGCCCAACTTGTTTGATAGGCGCCACCAGCAGACTTTCAGGCGATCACAGACGGCTTGGAAGGAGTCTAAAGCGGGCCTCGCATCAATCAGGATGAAGTCTCCGTTTTCGTGATTTCCTTTGTCATAGTAGTCGATGACGTAACGAACCTCCTTCCCATCATTCCTCAAAATGATCCAGTCATGCCTGTCGAAGGGAAGATCGTAGCGCAAAATGTAATGCCTAAACAGCGCTCTAGGCGAATACTCGCTCGCTTTCCCGCCAAATTTCAAAAGTGTTGGTATCGCCTCTTTACGCTGCGCATGCAGAAGCTCCCATTTGAGCACTTCTTTCCAAGCTTGCTCGTTGTTGCTGTTGTGGATTTTGATGATGGCGTTCATGTCAGGCGGAGAAATCTGATCGTCTTGCCACTTCCACCCTTTCTTAAGCATGGCGTTCCAAAACATTTGAGATGAGGGATAGACCCAGCGAGAGAAATTGGCAGTAGGGTCGGAAGAGTCATGTGTTGTTACTTTTGGAATGGAGGAGATTTCACGCTTGGTATCCAATGGAAACGGTTGATCTTTAGAAGGCAGCTGGCTCAAGAATTTGGGCATCATGTTGGACATGTTGGTTACTTCACTGTCTTGTGAGCTTGGACAAGCAGTTGGTTTTGAATTTAAATTTTTCATTGGACATTCAGATTGGAGCAATTTTATGGCGCGCGAATCAAGAGTAAATTCGTTGCAACAATTTTTCTCGAAAGAAAAATGTCGGGAAACTGAGGACATGATGGTGGACTCAAGGGAATTGCCTTCGAGAGTGGCATGTGAAGGCGATGAAGTGATGGGATTGAATGTTTGGGATAAAGTCGACCCCATATCCACCACAATCGAAAAAACTGAATTTTTGTGAGCACAAGCTTCCAAAAAAGAAATATGAGTGATGAGAACGTTTTTTTAAATAGTTCCAGCTTTTTCCATTTTCATTTAATATAATTAAAAGACTACAAATACAAACTTTTAGAAATTTTATAAAAATGCTAATCTTATCTCTCATGCATAATATAGAAGTGGCAGAGTCAAAATGTATACAATATGGATAATCGAGTAAGTATTAAAAAGAAAAAGCCATAGTTAAACTATAATACCATATTTTTTATAATTACTTAACAACCCTTGTGAAGGAATACGAGCGATGCATAAATCCATTTTTAAGATGCATCAAAACTAAGCAAACAAAGACTACACGACCAAAATCTTTTTAAACTCAGAAAAAAATTTTTTTTATTCCTCAATATAATTTGGTTAAAGCATGGTTCCCTATTTCTCGATACAGACTTAATGTCTCAAAGCCATCGAATTTTGAACAAGGGGGAAGATGCAGTTAGTTCAACGAAAATTGCAAAACGTGCTTAATCCATTAAGTACCATAGAAATCAGACGATATCTAAAAAAACGCAGACGATTTATATTCAAAGTGATTGAAAAAAGCAGACAAAGATGAAGTTACTTATGTTCCCAAATGGGAAGAATTGGGACTTAATGGCTTAAATAACTATTAAGCGGAGGGCCTTTCATTAACCCTTTGAGGCATGGGTTTTCTATCGTCTGCTTTCTTTCTCAATGACTTTTTATATAAATTAAGCAGACGATTTTTGGACACCGGTGTCCCATTTTGCCTGAAAGGGTTAAAAAGTAACAACTCGGTGATAGGAAGTTAAACATACACTATTATCAACGATGAGCATTAAAAAAGTTTGAGTTGGTGTCAGCAAAATTAATCAAAAACCCCCTGCTCAACTAGAGGATAAAATCAGCCAGTTCCATAAACAAATGTCAGAAAATTGTCAAAATGTCTATGGAATTCCACAAGGCTCTATCTTAGGTCCCCTTCTTTTCTCACTATATATTAACGACTTCCACCGAATAGATTCAAAATTAAAGTGTCTTTACTTTGCAGACGACATTACAATTTTAGTTCCACTTTCACATTTTTCTAACTCGCAGGACTCTGTCGATGGAGTTATTAATCAAGCAAATACACGGATGATTAAGAACAGTTTGAAAATAAACAAAGACAAAACAAGATATATGATTTTTTCAAATAAAAGTACAAAGTATTCTTTTAACACTGATATTAAGCGTGAATTCACTTTTAATCTTCTTGGATTAACTGTGAATGAAAGTTTGAGTTGGAAAAATCATATAAACTCTATTAGTATAAAGCTAAATAATGTAGCCGGAGTTTTAAAGATATAAAAATGAGTTTTCCATAGAAGTGAAGCTTATAATGTATAAAGCACTTTTTTTGCCACATTGCTATTATAGCATTGTCAATTGGGGCTGTTCTAACTTGAACAAAATAAAATACATTCAAAATCGTACTTTGAAAATAATATTAAGGACGGAACCTGATAGTTTCGATGTCGTGTGTGCAAAAAAGTGTTTATTGAGAGTAAAAGAAATTTATAATCTTCAGATGTCCATATTTGTGTATAAATTGTTTTTAAATCAACTACCTGACGTGTATGATAGCTGGATAGTTCCCAGAAACAATAGTTTAAACTATAGTCTACGATATCCAAGGAAAGTATCTATTAAATTCGTCCGTTTGCCAAGTTCTAAAAATACACTCAAGTATAGATCAATTAAACTTTGGAACGATTATGTTTATAATATTGACATCGAGAATCTCTCATTGAATTCTTTCAAAAACATCATGAAAAAAAATTTAAATTCTCTAGTATGCAATGTCTGTTCGCGAAATTGTTCGATGTGTATAAACTAATTTTTCGCCATATCTTATGCATTCAAAGTAATTATATGTTATTATATATGTATTCACTTATATATTTTTTCTTGTATTGATATGTTCACCTTTTTCTGTATATATATTTTTTTTTTTTTTTTGATTTTCTCTATGTATATTAACTTAATGTGTTGTTATATTTTCTTTTTTATCCTGTTTTTTCTGTTTTTAACCTTTTATGTTAGTTATGTTATCCTTCTTTTCCATCATTTTCTATCCATACACTCTCATTCATCATGCACAACTTTTCTCTTATTTCCCGGTCACATTACTCTGGTCGACCCTTTGCGAATTGTGAAGTTTTTCTCCCATAAAGTTTATTTCCAAATGTTCGAATGAGTGCTTAAAAGTTTTTACAAATTGAAATTTCCATTTATTATCAAATAAATTTACTTACTTTAAATGTCAGACATTAGGAAAGCCTTAACGCAAACATGCATTGCAAATATGAATGAAACTTGCTTTTTCTTTGATCATCAAGCTACATGGAAAAATGTTATTGTAAGAAGAGGAAGATACAAAAGGAGCCACTTGATGTTGTTATGAAAGAAAAACGAGCTAAATAATTGTCTGCAGAATAGGAAGATAAATGTAAGCTAATTTTTCAATCTTTTGGTTTGAATAAATCGCTTTTTTTGAAATCCACACCATAAAAAATGTAAAAATTGTTTAATTCGTAAATAAAATTTTGTCATATAATTTCATTTAAAAATAAATATTGATTATTTTTTGTTTGTTTATTTTATATTCATTTTTTACACTCTATAAATACGTTTCAAAAACGTTGGGTCCAGATCCAAAGAGTATATCATTATATATTTTTTGAGGGCACAAGGGATAAACACGAATTTCATGACAGAATATTACTCACGAGCAGAAAGTAAAGCAAAATTATTATTTGCTCGCCTTTATCTTCAGAGAACCAAAAATATTAAAGAAGGAACGACCCCTATGATAGCTTTTAATATAATATGCTACTTTTTGTCAGCGAGGAAAATAACTTTACTTTAGGGTGATATGGGGCTTATCTCCTCTTCTGGCTAAGACGCTCTAAGAGATTTACAAAAAAAAATTAGATTAAAGGATACAGAGTAATTATTAAAATAAATAGATTTATTTTTCACATAATTTTTGTAGAATTTATGATAAACCTCATATTTTCGATGTCAAACGATAATTTTCACAGATGGATAACTTTCTATGAAATAAAGTTTCCGTTAATTAAATTTTTTTTATTCAAGAAATAATTCTAATTGTACTTAAAAAATAATAACAAAAATATTTCTATAATAACGGGTCGAGGCAAAATGAGCTGACAGAAACAAAGTACCTAATAAAAAAAGATATGGAAATGAAACTAGACATACATATAAATCTCGAGTTTCTTATTCAGAAAAATATCATCTTAATCTATAAAGTTATGTCAAAGACCTCATTCTGATGATAAGAATGCAAAATTTTATAATTGTGAACCATTTTTGTTACCTCGATAAAGATTGAAATGTCTATGCGAAAAAATTAAAATTTCTAACAAATCATATTATTCCCAAATAAAAAAGTATGTTTATGAAAAAAATAAAATTTCTAACATTTTTTTATTATTCCCAAATAAAAAAAGTATGTTTATGCTAAAATGATTTTACGATATTTTTTGACATATTTCCCAATTGTACAACTGTGTTTTTTAAAATTACACTAAAAGTTGAAGAATAATGACAAGTAGAATTAACTTTAATTTTAATGTATTATCCTATCTTTTTATGTATAATATTTTCCAGAAAATAAATTAAAACGACAATATCCGGAGACTTTTATTGGTTATTTTTTATATGTAAAACTACAAGTCTTGTGTTTTTGTCTAGATTTACTGAATAAAAGTAATTATATAAACACTATAATTTTAAGTTTCAATGGGGCTAAAAATGACGCTAAAACGCGTATATCTACTTTTTGAACGAAAAATATAAAATTGAAAATTTTATACAATTTGCCTTATTTTAATTCCAATCGGTAAAGTTATGTTAATTTGAAGTGAAATTATGGTCAAAAATAACCCCGATTAAAGATTCAAAATATTTTTCATTTTCTTTATATATATTTTTTTCTTCTATAGTTGGCATAACTCACAATTATTAGACCTTAAGGTAAAATCCCTTTAGGCAGTGGTGGGATTCAAATTTTTCTCCAGCCGGTTCTATTACAAAATTGTAAATTTTCGAACTAATATGTAAGTTTGAAAAAATGTTATATAATAAAAGAGTATGCGATTTGAAGCTTTTGTGGACCACTCTGAAAGGAGGAAAATAAGGAAATAATTACCTAAACCAATTTTAAATAAAAAGGGTTGACGAAAAGCTTTCTATAATAATAGAGTCATTACTGTTGTATTAATATGAAAACGTGAAGATGTATGTTTATGTAATTCTGAATACACATGCTAAAATACATTTTTAGGTTGTCATTGATTTCATATAAATTAATCTATATTGTTGGTTGTAGATTTAATGATTCAGTATATTCCGAAGGAAAAAGTAAAAATATATAATAAAGTATATTTTTTTATTATTCTGCAAATTTCGATATTATATGAAAAAAATCTCTATCAAATAAGGAAAATCAAAACACACAATAAAATTTATTTTAGATTTATTTAAAATATTTTTAAATATTTTAAAATTCTAATAAATAAACTCTATAAATAAACAATTATAATTCTAATAAAAATTAATCTAATTTTTAATTAGATTTATTTAAAAATATTTAGTCTAAATATTTCCAAATGGCGATGTGATTTTCATGTATTTCTTTATTTTTATTTTGTTTTACTCTGGCGTCATCAGCTGAGCAGTTTTTTCTAAGCCACGTCTTGACCGAACAATTGGGATCCCATGAGCTGAATGGAAGACCAATGAGATTGATTATCATAAGATTGGCAACATTCTGAACAGTAAAACGGTTTCTTTTATCAGAATATATTAAATTCATTCTCGAAAAACCGCGTTTAGCCTCTACAGAACTTACAGCAATAGTATGGATGATACATTTTGCTTTTTTAACACTTTGAAGAACTTGAGCCTTTTCAGAACTACCAGAACTTCGCAAAACATTTTCCACGTAATCGCGAAAATCATTGATATCAATTTCATAATTGAAAAATTTACCAAATTCGCTCAGTTTTTCTTCTACAGCTCTCCAAGGTATAACAACATTATCAATGTTCCAGGAATCAGGCTCTAGAAAATAAATCAAATTTTGAACTTGCTCATCTTGTTCTTTATTGTTGTACTTTCACAATTTATCAATCTCTTTTTCATGTTTTCAATAATTGAATCAAGTAATTTTCGACGAGGAAGATTTATGACTTTGTTATTTTCGATAAAGGTAAAATCCTTAAAAGCATCTGATTCAACTCTGAGATCGATTTCTTTTTCATAGTTTCCCTTCCTTTTTTTAAGCAATTCAAACGCTTTGATAGTCCTTTTTATTAGATGCTCAGCCTTTGTAAGTGTTAAAAATCTCGCTTGAAGAGCATTGGAAAGCAAAGTAATTTCTTTATCTATCATAAGAGCTAGATCCTCCAAGAAATGCTTATTGCAAAGCCATAAACTTTGTCAGTTGAAACTTGACAATGATGATGCTTATATTTATAAAACAATAAATGTTGATGCGAAAACATCAGGTCGTAAAAACTATAGTTGTCACTAAATGAAGTGGTCGTATTCCTGAATAGAGGGCAATTTGTTTAAAAGACACTAAATACCTAGATGAAAGATAGACGAAAATTGCGACTGCGAAAAAATGGTCGCAATGGTGGCCTGGTCGTTTTAGAAGGCTGGTCTCTAGGAGGGAGTCTACTGTATATATTTTTATAAAAAATGAAAAAAAAGTTCCCATTTCAGTTATATTACTGTAAATCAAACAGTTTTGCTTAAAAATTTAGAGTTCTTTTCAAAAATACATTTGCTTACTGTAGCCGGTTCTACGAACTCACAAAATTCTGTGAGACGGTTCTAACGAACCGGCTGAATCCTTTAGGTAACTAAAATATTAAAATATTGACTGAAATTTTTAATTTACATTAGGTTAAAATGCTAAAAAATTTCAAAAAATAGAATTTTTTTTTTGAATTGAATACAAGAAAATGAAATCTATGGAAGGATTTTGTAATGAATTTCACTGCACAAAGGTTAATAATATAAAAAAATGAATTATTTTCATGCCCTGTCTTTAAACACATAATCACAATTTCAAAGTGCTAGAAAATTTCATATGTGAACCAAATTTTTCTCATATAATGAAATATTATAGTTAAAACACTTATTTTTCTAAAATCAACTCACAACATACATAAATTAATATTTTGATTAAGGTTTTTTTATTGACGAAAATCTATTATTTTATAAAATTTAATTAGGAAAACAATGGGAATTATTTAACTAATAGCTTTATTTTCATGTCTAAAATTTAAAAACACAACTTTACTTTTTCTATTTGTTTAATATTCTAACGATTTTTTTGTATGTTTCATAACTTTAAGTGTTTACTATATTTTGAAGGGATCATGCATATATGACGTCCCTTAACAAGCGGGGAGGGAGGACTAATTCAAATGCTCTGCATTAAAAAATAAATAGGAGAGGTATACAGCACGATAGGGAGGTGCGTTAAAATAAATTATAGACTTGTTTATCGAAGTATAACTCAGTGAAAAGTTTTAGAGATATTAAATAATCAATTGTTTAGACAAAGTTTTAGCTTAGAAAAAAACAAACTCAAAGAATGAAAATTCCATTTAAAGTTTATATGGGAATCTCAAAGAAATATGACTTCATTAGTCACATATTAAATAAAATTTTGTGGAAGACAAACTTTTTTATTTTAGTTTTTAATTTGGTAGTTGAATAGAGTAAAAGCTATAAAAACAAGTTTCTAAATTTATATTTTAAATCAGATATGTTTATTAAAAGAATATTAAAAAAATTATAATAATTTGAGTGAAATTTCTAAATACTATAAATACTCTATTCGAAATTTCGATCCTCGTTTCGCATTTTCATGATTATACTTCGGATTATAAATAAATTGTATTTACACTAACTAAAAAAATGAATTTCTTAGTTAAAAATATTGCGATTAAATCCATTCCATTATTAAAAACAATAAATGAACTAGCTAATTTTATTTTATTTTTATAATATAATTATCAGACTGCTACAGTGATAGATTAAAAAACAAATAAGCGTCAGTATGTCATTACTTTAGGTAAAAATATTTTAAAGTGGAAAAAAGTCTAATTCAAAAACATCGAAGTTATTTATTGATACAAAGAAATATTCATTATAATTCAAGAGTTATAATCTAAATCTTTGAAATTATGGTCTACAAGATAACCATTGTGTCATATGTTATTTATACAATTGGAGATATATAATATTGTTGTGAGAGGAATATAAGAAGTCAAAAGTATTATATTAGAGAAAACAATTACATCACCAAAGACGAAGGTGCGACAAATCTTGAGGTGTTTTATGCGTGTATATATAGGGTGACCCTTAAGTATATGCCAAAAATTGAATATGTATATTTTGCAGCTCCCAGATGGTGATCATGTTTTTTACTCATTTTTCAAATTTTGAGCTAAATTGGAACAGTTTAAGATGCCCTCAAAAATACAGAAATTTTTTTTTCCAATTTTATTAAAAAAAGTCTATGAGAAAAGCAAAAAAAAAATATTTTTTACAATTCCAAACAACTTTTTGTTGCTTTTGGGTATTTTTTCCTGTTTTCACAGACATTTTGCAAAATAAATTGTCCAATATTTTCATCTTTAGTGAGAATATTAATATAATCTTCTATAAGTTTTTTCCTCCTTCTGTAACATAATTTTCAACTCTAAACTTTTTCAACTTTTCCAATAATTCTTTAAAAGAATCCAACAAAAGATCCTGGTTGAGAAAATCTTTTGAAAAACTTACCGTTCGAAAAATTTGCTAATGAAGAAAAATCCAATGGTAAAAAAGAGAACAATTGAAAAAGAAACAAAAAAAAATTAAAGAACAATTGATTTTGAAAAAAATTTCAGAATATAGATTGCTTTAGACATCCATCTTGCATGGCTTATTGAACCAGGCTTACAAAATGATATTTTATTATGGTTTTCACTAATAAATGTTAGGGTCAGCTCCAATAACTTTCTGTAATCATCTCTCACTTGCTTATTTTGACTAAGTTGGTTTTAGAGAAATTTCAAATTTTTTAAACAATTATCTTCAGATATTTTATCAACACCACTAATATAATTGATTTTGTCAATTCTATTCCAATTTTTCGAAACTTTTTAAAAATAATTGTATCAGAGCAATAAGAAGAATGAAAAAACAAATCAAAACAATCTTTTTTGAAATTAATTAAAAAATATGATGTCTAAATACAATGAATGATGCTTTAACATTTTTTCAATATTTCTGCACGCATCTTTAATTTTTCCTGTATAACTTGTTATTGTGTCAAAACAAAGTGCATGAACTTTGTAGGAAATATTCCAATTTTTGACCGCTTGATTTTCTCCAGAACTTAATTCAATTTTAGTAATCTCTAACAATTCTTCTTTTCCACAATATGATGCAAAGATAGTAATCCTATTATTTTTTTCTATCCCAATGTAAAACAAGTTCTTGACATTCATTTAATTTAGAAGTTTGTCTAATTTCATTATTTCTTTATTATCTAAATTTCTTTATCAATTTTTGAAAATAAGTACGGTTATTTATAAGATTCTTTATCGTATATTAAAAGCTTCTGCTGCCGCCATCATTATATACATTTCATTTCTATCACTAATTTTACATCTATCAATAATTCTGCAAGACGCGGAGTAAAATAATCTTGGCATAAAGAGGATTAACGTCCATTAACTTTACCAGGTCAACATATCCAGATCGTATTTGGAATTAACGCTTTAGAAGAGTTTGATTAGATGAAACGAGCCATGTTGAGAGTTGATATCCATTGGATGTTCGCCTTTGAAACTTGAACATTCTTTCATGTGGGGGCTCGTTTGTTGCCGTTGAAAGGAGTGAACGCACGCTGTGCAGTGCCATAGGAATTGCAGCCTTCCAATCAGATAAGTGTAACGTTTTGGAATGTAAATAACATTCAATTGCCTTCCAGAGAACTCCATTGTAGCGTTACACCTGCCCATTCTCTTATGGATCATAGCTTGAAGTTCTACTTTGGCATACAAAACTCGTCAGCTTTAATAAGATTAGTTTTGATTGGTTGATAAAATTTTAGTTTATATTGTAAGCAAGTGCGACAATTAAGAGCCACCTTTTTTTTTATATCTTCCATTGAAAAGGGGAGAATCTTTGATCGGATAAAAGGCGCCATTCTTGAAATTCCTGCATGGCTTAGTTCATTATGAATTATTTCAAAGCTACGAGAATAATTAATAATGGGAGAGCAATCACGCGACAAAGTGTCGGCTATTTTATTATTAAATCCGCTTTCCACCTGTAAATTTTCTCACTTTTTATTTTAGAATATCTGAGTATCAAGCATAAATCTAACTGATTTTTGATCTGACCTTGTAGACTATCAGGATCCCCTTGGACATGAGATAGCCCAACAGTTTGATGGAAGTGGTGGATATTTTACTTTTCGCAGCATTGAAAGTAGGTTTATATGGGTTGGAAGGCCTCATAAAATCTTTTATAAATTCATCCATAATACTTTGAAAACAGGCTACACCGTTAGTAAATCCAAAAGGCATTCTTTTAAATTCTACCTACTTGAAAGGCTGTATATGGTGTATCCTCTAGCGAAAAAGGAATTTGGTGATAAGCTGATTTCAAATTTAGTATACTAAAGACAGAATTTTTAGACATCTCTTGAACAAGGTCATGTATTCGTGGTAATGGGTAAGCGTCCAACTGGGTGAATCTATTAATTGTTTGGGAATAATCCACACACATTCTTCGTTTTTTGTCTTTCTTATTCACAATAACAACTTTTGCCCTCCATGGAGAACTACTGTTCTATAATTCCATTCTCAAGATTTTCAACTTCCTTTGCTAAAATCTCTTGATAACTTTTAGAAAAATATCTGGGCTTTCGGGCAACAATCATTTGAAATATATAAAAAAAGTTTAGGTGGTTCGACATCCAAGGTGCTTAAAATTACTAGGTTAAACTTATTAGGTAATTTTCCTCCCAAGTTAAAAATTACCTCAGCGTATTGGCTTTTGAAATCGAGCACTAAAACTACATCACTACAAAGATCCCTTAACAACATTAACTTGAAGTATTCATATCGTTTGTCTAAAATGTTAAAGTTTAGATAACAAAATTCCTTAACTTCAAAGTGTAAAGACAAGTTTGCCATTGACCCTTTTCTATCACCCTTGTTTTCAGACCTAAAATTGTAGCTACTTCGTACTTAATAAAACTGTTCGTTGACCCAGTATCAATTAAAGCTTAAGTTTTCACGGATTCTCTATTTCCATATAAACTATAACCTTTGATAGATCTTTAGGGGTGGCACGACTCTTCGTGAGCTAAAGGATATGCTTGAAGTGCATGATTCGTTTAAAACTAATTTAAAATTTTACCTTGACAAAATGAACCAACTTCTCACAAATTTTGCAGAAGGCGTTTTTAGCAGGACATCTTTCTCTTAGATGACACCGGTCACCACAAAAATAACACTGATTATATTTTGGGTTTATAGCGTTACGAAAGTTACTACGATTTAACGCGTTTAATGAAACTTCAACATGATCTTCGATTTTCCCATTCGTTTTAACTTCTAAGTGTGCCAACGTACCTTTTCATTGTGTTGAGTTGACAAATTCTATCCAATTCATTACTATGTGTATCATAAACCTGTGATTTCTGTGCAATATCTATGATTTCTATGCTAATCTTTTCGTTCTAATGAGGATTCCGTTATATCAGTTTTTTTATTATAAAAATGCAATTTTCAGGACAATATATTGAGGTATTCGTTGTACATGAAATTTTTTTTGTAACCGGGTTATAACCAGACCTAAAAATTAGGAATTGGTCTGCCTTAACGGTGTGATTTCGGCGGATATATCTTTAGTGATTTAGTAATAAACACAGAATATTTTTGCAGTGTTTTATATATACTTCTAGAAACGTTTGTAAGATTATATTTGTCTTTACTACATCAAAAACACATATCTTCTAGCATAAATTTTGAAGGTATATTTCACGTGTTTTACTACTTTTTCACGCAATTTATAACGTGAAAAACAACACATCTTCACCCACAATTTTCATTTCAATAAAATAGGCTACTTTTTTACAACCCCTACCCCGTTCTTGCTGCTTGAACACTGACATCAACGATACTTGGCTATGCAATGAAATAATAAGGGATTTGCTTCCTTTATTGATAAAAATATATAGATACATATAGCGCAGAATAAATAAATAAAATGTTGAATAAAATAATACACAAAATGACTTTCAGTAATCAAATCTATTTCAGGCTTGGAATAATGTGTAGCATCTAATCCACTTCCTTAGACAATGGAAGCAAGGGGAAAAGAAGTTACATTTGCTGTGATTGAAAGAGCGAATTGGAGATTGACATAATCTAGAAGATTTGACTTTCCCTATCTTTTGGTGGTACTTCAATCACTCGAGGCTTTTCAATGATTCGTGCAGTTCTGTTCCCCTTTTCGACGATACCTATGATCCATGAAGGATGCCCTTCTGTCTTTTCAATGTCTTTACAAAAAGCAGCAGCCTGTTCTCTCGGTAATGCTATTAAAAGGCCTCCTGCATAAATAAAAATGAAAAATTAAAACACAAAAAAATCAAGAAGAAAATATACTTAATAATAATCTTTAAAATAAGAAAATCTAATGTGCATAACAATAGTAAAAATAAAATAAGCATCATCTGAGCTGAAAAAAGATTATACATAAGTCTCAAAAATAAATGAGTTAAGTGATGGAGGTTATTTAGGAGAAAATTTGGTGACACGGAGATTTGCAATATACAATTACTTTCCAATAAACTCTTTGCACTTCAAAAAGATTTCGAAAATGTTGAAGTATGGGAGTTTGTTGTGAAGTTAAACGGCAAGTATGTCTACAATATTTTTTCTTTTTTGAAGGAGGTGAAAATAAAGTAAATTTTTGTTTGATTTTTCAGTTTATAAAATATTATAGAAGCCTAGAACATTTCAGTTTCGTTTGGAAAAAACTTTTCCATATATTAGGCACCTATGTTGAAGTTGACTAAAAAACAAAACGATATTTTAAGTATTCCGACCTAGCAAACTTTTTTAAGTATACTGCATGCACATTTTCTTTGTTTAATTATTTGTAGTGATTAATAACAAAAAATATGTAACAATGAAAGTTTGAGAAAAAAGAAATTAATAACCAAACTTACAAAAAAATCAATTGTATAATATTACAAGATGAAATCGAACAACGAAAGATAGCGAAATACAAGGGGTTGGAAAAAGAAAAATGATGAGAACATTTTGAACTAAGCCTCTTTAAAAAAGATAGTTGCAGAAAAACTGATAGTCAGCAATGCCGACCACGCATGAGCCAGTAAAGTATCTTGGTATGTGAGTGCATTTATAAGTTATGTTTCATCATCGTGATAATAATATTATCACGTGGTTATTATCTATATAATCGGGATAAACCTATAGTTAGCATACCACGTGTAATACTGTATATAGAAAACAAGGCATTTTACTGCACATAATTAAAATTTTAGTTTTGAATAGGAATGCAGGATCTTAGAGTGTTTAATTCCACATAAAAAATACATCTAATGTTTTCCAAAAAAAATAACATCTGCAAATAATACATTTTAATTTACAAATTATATTTATTGTTCTAAAATGCAAACTAAAGTCTGAGTTGACAAAAATTCATCTTCTACGACCAAAGGTAATTATTTTTAACCGCCAGAAGTTTTAAATAAAAAACCAAATTTGAGGTTTGCATGGCTCCAACATTTTTTTGAAAGACAAAAGAAGAGCTAAATATGAATCCCAAATTATTTTTCAGTTACATACACTTCACGTACTTCGCCGCCGTCTGTTGAAAGATGACTAAATAAACTATTACAACGCCACTGTTTGATTTGATATCTCAATTTTTTAAGACAAAGAAATTTTAATTATAATAAAAAAGGGAATTTTTTGTACAAGGAAACTTTTTACTAAGTGAAAACTTAGAAAAGGATTTCGATGTCAAAAATAGATCAATACACATTGATCGAGAAATCAAGAGATTTGAAATGCGAGATCGTTTTGAACGAGTATTAACATCAAGCGTGCATCAACTCTTACCAGAAGTTTCCGGTGAACGTCCTTGAAAAAGACCAAAAATATTTCCACAAGCTTTGCTCACAGCTGTCATTTTCGCAAAAATAGGAAGATTGTGTATAACGAAGGAGACCTCGTGCTTTTGAATTGAAGCTAAACTCTGAGCATGGCCTAAAAGTAGATGATAAAATTCGTTATGCTTGAGTAAAGGAAGTCCATCGTTTGTGAAAAAGAGGAGAAAGGATTTCAGCAAGCTTAGTTATCCCGGGTGTTCTAAAACCGTATAGGATTTTTAATACGACCAGATGAAGATATTAAATATTTTATGTTCTTTATAATTGTAACAAAAATGCATTTGGTTTAAGGTTTTATTTGTTAAGCTTGTAGATGAAACTACCCCTGCAGGAAGATAAGGACAGATTATTCCAAGGTCTCCGACATCACATAGTTTGACAGACGCTGAAATGGAGGACGTGGATTATCAATAACATACCTTAGATTAGTTGTAGTGAAATGAGAACATCTCAAAAAGTGGCTAACTGTAAAACTTTAGTGACATATTGTTTTTTTAATTTTCTTGATTACATGCAGATATTGTGTTTAACCCTTTCAGGCCCAATTATACACCTCCTTAAATTCCCCGAAAAGGATAAGCAGACCATTCGTTTTCAAAAATGTCGGTCTTAGGACCAATCTAAATTTTTCTCTTATTTATATCATTGAATTTTGAAAGATTTCTTTATTATTTTGTTCATCCTCGCTATTTTAAAATCCGAACTCATTATTAATGAAAAAGTATAAATTTTGTTCAATTATATTACATTTCATTAATTAAATTTGCTAAAAATAGACTGTTATAATTAAATATGATCGACAAGCTTTGCATTTATAGACAAAATCCCCCAATACTTCTTATTAGTTTGAATGCTTATATACAGTATTTGCAACTAGAAAATGATAAGATTGCTTTGTTTGTAGCTTCTTATCATCAATGTTATGTATAAATCTAACTGAAAACAAAGCCCCCGCCTGACACCGAGTTAAGACTAGTGTTAGCGTATTATAATACGTATTATAATTATCTGCGTCGTATGAGGCGATTAATAGGGCGAAATAAGCGTGTATATATATATGTATGTATTCTTAACATCCTTATTTTCACTATTTTATCATTTATTTATATTTGCTTTGAAAAAGGAGTTTATACTCCAAAACTAGTCAGCAACATCACCAATAGTGTCCAGTTTTTAAGTTATTGCGCCAACAAAAGTGAATCTTTAGTAGTTGATTTTGTAAAAATTTCAGAAATAAAAGAAAAGCAAGTTGTTTATGGTGAACAGGCTTTGTGGTGTATATAAAATATAAATGTGGCAGATACCGAGCAGGCCATATCCAGAGACATCTGTAGCACCATGTGCATTGTACTTGTGCATGAGTTTGGCCGCTAAACGATTAATCCTGGCCATTGAAATCGCTACACGTTTATAAGACTTGTTAATGTCATCTTCCGAAGCCACCATCTTAATCCTGTTCCATTTCTCGGGAACATCTTTCCAGATGAAGGAATTGATAGCGACATGTGTTCCAATCGGCTTTGTCAACACTAGCACATCTCCTACGACAGCATTATCTGGCCTAATTGGCAAAGGTATATAAATAGCAAGAGAAATAAAGAAAAGAATAATTAAAGTTCAGAAGAGAACGTACTCCTGTAATAAACTCGAAAACAGAAAAGCAGTTCAAGCTTCTGAAAAAAGAATTCAAATTGATGTATTTCACTGTTATTTCAATTTCTATAAAGACAAGAAATGGTATAAACGTAATATTGAAAAAGAATAATGAGTTTTAGCTATAGCATAACGATAATTATATAAATAACAGAGATTTTTTCATTTTTTATGCTTCCAATTTTTTTAAATCAATTTGTCTCGTGAAAGATATTCAAAGAATAAAACTAAAAAATGGAAAACAATGCAACACTCTGGAAAGTAACGTTTCCAATTAATCTTTTCCAAAGTTATTTCATTTTTTAAGACAAGAAACGGTATAAACATAATTTTGAAAAAAGATAATCAGTTTCAAATCTCCATGAAAATTATATAAATCAAATTGTGATTTTTTCTATTTTATAACTTGAAAAAGGAATAAAATGGTCAAAAATGAGCACTTGTTTGGTTAAAGCAACTTTCATCCTCGGTGGATTGGTTAAAGCAACTTTCATCCTCGGTGGATGTGAATGGACATTATTAAATAAGTATTTTACAATTAAAAGAAGAGAATGAACGCAAAACAACTAATGAGGTTTTCAAAATAGTTAAGCAAAACAGAAAGTTAAACCAAGGGGATATCTTGTATAGTTAATTAAGATGGATATTTAGTTAGTAATTTAGTGGATCAGTTAAACACCTGGTTTTCTAAAGTAATCTTTAATAATGAAAATAAGTTAGGAAATCTAGATGCGGTCGATAAAGTTGAAGGATCTTGCGCATCTGTGTCTCTTGATGAAGTCATTTGTGCTTTTGATCAAATGAAACTGAGTTATTTAAATATGAAATCGCTGAAGTTTTAAGTCATAGTTCAAAATATATTTGACAGAGCTTCTATTCCAAAAATCTGGAATAAAAGTTTATTAATACCACTATATAAAAGCAAAGGAACTATAATAAATTGTTCAAATTACAGAACAATAAAACTCCTAGAACATGATATGAAAATAGTAGAAAGGATTTTATTGAATAGACTACTAAAAAAGAGTGTTCAGGTTAGTAAAATGCAATTCGGTTTTATGCCGGGCAAGAGCACAAATGAAGCTATTTTTATTATTAGACAGCTTATCCAAAAGAGAGCAAGAAATGGGCATAGTCTGTTAATTGCTTTTGACTCCGTTTCTAGAAGTCTCATTGAGTGGTCTTTGGGAAGAAAAGGGTAAATGAAAGACTAGTGAGAGCCATTATGGCTTTGTACAAAAGCGAAGACACTTTTATAAAAATTAATAATTCAATTTCTAGTAAGTTTAAAATAAAAGTAGGCTTACATCAAGGTTCGATTTTAAGCGCCTTTTTATTTAATATCATTCTGGATGAAATTCTTAAGGATTTAATTAAAGAAGATACGAGTGGGATTTTATATGCAGATGATATAGTAGTAATAGAAAGGAGAATCTTCTGAAGAATTAAGTAAAAAGATTAGCACATGGTATGAGACACTAGAGGAAAAAGGTTTAAGAATAAACACTAGCAAAACTAAGTGAATGAACATTAGCAATTCTTTGAAGGGTACTGAGAACACAGTTTCCAAAATAGATCCATGTGGAGTTAGCGAAAAAAGAGTTAAAAGAAACTCTATTCTTTGTGTGCATTGCAATAAGTGGGTGCATAAAAAATGCTAAAACATTAAGGGCAGTTTGATAAATACAACAAATTTTAAGTGTAGATGCTGTCTAAGTTTCAACCAAAATACCAATGTAGTATTGGAAGAAAAAGTAGTAGTAGGCGGCGTAGAATTGGAAGGGGTTAAACAATTTTGTTATTTAGGTGAGGTTTTAGACAAAACAGGTAGTGTAAGTAACTCTGTAGAACATAGAATACAAATAACTTGGAAAGCGTTAAGTGGTATTTTATGCAATAGTATCATCTTTTCGTTAAAATTAAGGGGTTTTCTTTATAAAAGTTGCATTAGGTCTAGTTTAGTGTATAGTGGCCAAAGTTGGGCTTTAAAAGAATCTGAGAAAAATAGACTAAACACCACAGTGATGAGGATGTTAAGAATCTTGTGCTAATTTAATTTAAAAGATAAGAAGTTTATGTCAAGTAGATGAAATAAATAAAGTATTAGAAATACAAAGGTTAAGGTGGTTTGGGCATGTAAATATAAGACCTTCCAGTGATCTAATTAAAGAGGCTTATAAAAATCAAACTTTAGGTAGGAGTAAAGGCAGGCCAAAGATGACATGGATAGAAATAGTCAAAAAAGACATGAGCAATAAACATTTAGCGGGCGGGAAATTTCAAACAACAACTATCAATATAAAAATCAAACATTTTTATTTGTTACTCGCCTTCACTATAAAAATATTCTATGCAAAAGTACCGTAACTCATCGCCTTGGAACTGATGCGAGTTACGGCGGACCGACTTTACGTCATCGTACATTGCCAGGATATGTCACGCCTGGCAAATTAGAACAATTTTACCAATACTAAAATAAGGAATTATTTTGTAGAATAATTCTACCGCGTTGTGTGTGCATTACAAAGGACCATATTTTTTGTGCGGCAAACCCCATCAAGATGCCAAAAAAGACTCATCTTTCGATATTCCAAAGCCTGCTAAGAAAGAAAGAAAGACTATAGTTCTTGACACAAAAATGAAAGTGATAAAGCAGTATGTAGGCAGGAAGAAAAAACCCCGAACTTCTATTGGATTCGTGAAGCAGTGAAAGGTTCGGTACCTATGAGATCGCCTGTAACAACGAAGCAACGGACTGGACCAATCCATGAAATGGAGAAGTTGCTAAATGTGTAAATAAACACTCCTTACGAGTATATTTTCGGTCCAACACAAAAGGATGCATGATTCAACCACTTTTTGAAGACTGCTTTACTAATGGTTTCAATCCCCAAGTTCGAGAATATTGTTTGCAAAACGAAATTCCATTTAAAATCTTATTAGTTTTGGATAACGCGCCTGGACAATCCACCTTATCTAGATTTCCATCCAGACATGAAAGTGGTATTTTTACCCCCAAATACAATTCCATTCATCCAGTCTATGGACCAAGGTTGCAATGCTGCATTCAAGGCTAATTATCTCAAACGACCTTTGCCTAAGCTATAGCTGCTAGATGCCAACCCAAATTTATCTTTGCCAGATTTTTGGGAAAATATGATCTTCTTCAAGCCAAGATGGATACAGCATGCGAATCAATGACAAAGAAATGTATGAACGGAATCTGGACAAACTGTGTCAAACGTTAACGTTAATACTTTTGATGGATTTGATAGTGACAATGACCTTGAAAAGATTTGAGAAAAAATACTCGTTCTGGCTACAAATCTTTCTTTGGAATGTGAAATGGAAGAAATCGAGGCGTTATTGGATCAAGATTTAAAAGATAAAGATCTAATTGTTTTGGAAGAAAAGAGAAATGTAGCAGAAGAGAAGGAGGAAGAAAAATCACAAATTATGTTCACCGTAAAGAGATTGACAGAAGGTTTATCACAGGTGAATAAACTTTTTTCACATTTTCACCTCCCCCATCCCTACACCTACTGAGGACCCTGACGATTCACAACAGAGCACAAGTCAAGAATAAGTTTTCTTTACAGTTAGTTTTGTTTTTTGAAGTAAATTTTTTCAATTTTCAATTTTTTTATATGCTTTTCAAAGTCACATAAATCAAATGTAGTAAATTCACAAAGTAAGAGTAATAATTTTTTATGCGTAGTCTACTGTCGATAAGAATGTTCGGTACCGTAAACAAAAAGAATGAGTCTTTTGAATATAAATTATTCCTAATTTTGTATTTTTATGTTTTGGAAATAAATCAAATTATACAACAGAATTTAAAAAGTATTTTTAAAAGAAAAACCATGTGTAGCTTAGGTCTAGCTCATTATCAATAAGAAACCCTAAACAAAAAATGAGTGTGTTGGAATAATTTGCATACGTTTCCTAAAGAAAATCTGATGATCAAATTATAAAAAGATTTCGAAAATACTGTAATATATATATAAAGGTTCGACTTACGACCGGTCGGTCGGAACCAAACCCAGTCGTAAGTTGACGACTCACTGTATATGTAATAAGGTTTTCTCCCGTAGTCTTGAAAGAATACGGACAGAGAAGAAATTAAGAGATTTTCGGTATTAACTTAGGATTCTTTTAAAGTTAAATTTTGAGGCAGGTAATTTTGGAAAGGCTGACGGGAATTAAATTATGACATAAGATCAAAAGGATCTTGAAAATAAAATGATTTAGAATCACTGATCTAGAATGTAGAGTGTGCTAAAATCATTAAATAAAATATGCTCATCCACCCTTCGAATCATACTGTGTGGACCAGGAAGAGGGAAAATTCTGAAAATGTGAAGTACAGGGCCTGTTTCAATATAAAAACAACGGAATCTTCTGTTTTTTTTATGAATCCCACTTCATAAAAACTGATAATATTTTATTGTATAATTCAATCATCTCTATAAATCGTCCATTTTTCTAAGTCTCTTTGGTGATAAGAGGTCTCACTTAAAAATGATATAATTATAATTTATAGTATATAAATTTATCAATAAACATAGAAAAATATTGATAAATTTTTTATATACAACTTTATTTTCTTTGCCCCACTCTATAAAAGTTTAAAGCGAGCGCCTATCAATCACTATTGTAAATCTCCAGGAAAGATATAACTATAAGAAAGCTATCAAAAATACAAGCAAAAAAGGCATACGCAATAAATTGATTTGATTGGATCACAGAAGAAGCAGTCCCACCAATGCTAAGCCAAGGATTTCGGATTGTTTGTCCACCTGTGACATTACAACCAGCTTCTAGAGCTGTATCCTATGTAAAAACTTAGTTTATTTTTTTTTTATAAAAAATAATTAAACAAGAATATTTTTTGTCAAATATAAAAATTATTTAAATTGGTATATTCATATGCGTTAATTTATATTCTGTTTTGATAAGAATACTTAAATCCACAAATTAAAATATACCATCTTTACTTTAAGTGTCCTTTTTCACTTTAAGTTTTCCTTCCAATGTTTCTTACAAGGAACATAATTTTTTATTACATACCAAGCTAAATAATTTTAGGTAAATTTCTTTTTTTTAATGTTAAAATTTATAAAATAGATTTTTTTGCATTATTTTTAACAGTATTTAAATAATATTTACCTAATTCTATCTTAAAATTTTAATTTAAAAGATTTTTAAAAATCTACATTTTTGGGACAATCTAATGTCTTCAACTGATAAACTCGTCAAAATTTCTCCTTTATACGAGCTTTTAAATAAACATTTGCTTCAATTTGAAGTTTACACGAGTCTCTCTCAATTGATGAATCTACGGTTCCTTATTATGGGCGCCATAGCTCAAAACAAAATATTAAAGGCAAACCTATACGTTTTGGCAACAAAATATGGTGTACAAGATATCCTTACTACTTGAAAATATATCAAGGTAGAGAAGAAAATACTTCAAAAACGCCCTTGAGTATAAGAGTAGTGAATCAACTGACAGAACAAATTCTTCAAGTTTCAACTCCCGAAAGACATCAACTCTTTTGACAGTTATGACTTGATGATTGGCGTGAGGAAAAAAGGTTTTTGTGCAGCTGGTACAATTAGATCTAACAGAACTAATGGGGCCACCTCTTTTCTTATCGATGATAAAGAACTTCAGATGAATAGAGGTACATATGACTTTTGAACAGACAAAAAGTTTTCTTTATCAAATGGAATGATAACAATTCAATTGTGAATTTAGCAAGTAATCGGCTAACTGATCAACCCGTGTACATCTTGCTAATAGAAGAAATAAAGTTGGAGATAAACCTGGGTACACTAAAAATATGGGTGGTGTGGATGTGATGGATAAACTTTTATCATACATATACATTATAGACCAACTATTCGTGCCAAAAAAATGGTATTGGCCATTATTCACTAATATTTTGAGTTTGTCAATTATATCTGTATGGAAATTTTATTCCTTGATTTATAATGATAATGAAATTTCTCATTTAGATTATAGAAGAACTATTGTCCTATGTTTATTTAAACCTAGTTGATCATCTGTTCGCACTTCTATCGGAGAAAAATTGAATATAGAAAGTATTCGTTGTGATTTGTGGGAACATTCAGTGATGAAAACAAAGTACAACAAAGATGTACAATAAATGCAATGTAAGACTTCCTAATGAAAGAGGGGCAATGTGCTTTGATTTTTATCATAAAAAAATAAAATTTTAATTGATGAAGTGAATAATTTTTGGTAGGAAAACGGGTAATATTGTTTTTATTTTTACTTTTCCTTTTTTTTAGAATTTTTTTTTTAAATATTAAAGTTAGCTGTCTTTATTTTTGAATCTAATATTTAAAATATCATAATTTGAGTAATCAAAGTAAATATATAAAATTTAGATATTTTATTTATGTAAAAAAATTACATTTTGTAGTTTGAAGCTGAAATAAAGTATTTCTCTTTTATAATGGGATGGTTAGCGATTAAAAGAAATAATACAAAAAAACTGTGTTTTTTTTGTTTTAAAGCAACTATATAAAAAATAAAATAGAAAATAATTTTTTGAAACAATAAAAAATTAAGGTTCTATTTAACTAAGTTTATTTTCTAAAATGAGATATTTTTTATTCATTTTTTTTAAAATAAAAAGTTGCTTACAAGCTAAAAACTTGCACAGATTAGCGCGAAATTTAAATTTTTGTGAAACTTTATGTGTATTCGTATCATTCCTTATGAGGACATAAAAAAGGTATACTTAATTATGAAAAGCTCAATTATCTTGGGAGTTTAGTTGAAAGTAATTCCTTATATACTTTGCAAGAGCTAAAAAGTAAAATGTAATCAATGTTTTTAATAAAAATATCAATAACCTGTCTTCATATTTTACAAAAGTTTTGAAAATTACTTTAATAAAAGTAAATAAAGAAATTGACTTTCGAGATATTATTCCAAAATGCCAACAATCTCTCATTTTTGTAGACGAAAATGGATTTAATCTCTATTTAACAAGAAATCAAGCCAGGTCAAAGAAAAGCAAAAGAGATAATGTAATGATTCCTACAGATAGAGGGAAAATGTATCTTTAATTTTAGGAATGAAGTGCTCTAAAATAGTACATAATACAGTTCTTCAAAAGAAGACTTGTAATGGAGATTTATATTTTTGTGTTTTAAACTGTATTTTTACAATTAAAAAAATGTGTTAAAAGTTTTGAAAATAAAAAACAAGTGTATTGAAAGTATACACTAAAAATATTAATTCATAGTCATTGTTTAAAACTTGACAAAGAAGAAACTTAAATTAAAAAAACATTCTCAAAGTAGAAAAAGGACGCACTTAAGCGAAAATGGTATATTTTTAACAAGTTTATACAAGATAAACGCCCATTTACTGTTAAATAGATATTTTTATACCATGCGTTATAAAGTTTCTGCAAAAGAGGTTCGAGTTATTGGAGCAACAAAAGTGAACTTTGCAAGGCCTAACCACCTTGCCATCGGCGCCCTACGAAATAATCGAAGTAAAATGAGAAACATACTCGGAAGCCTTTAAGCATTAAGGGAAGAACCATTTCCATTTCAAGGTCATTCATTTTTGTTGAGACGGTTAAAATCATGAGCACGTTATCACACTCCGTCACACCCATCGCATACAAATCCGACAAAACGTTGGCACATGCTATGCGACCCTAAAAAAATGAAATATGCTGCAAGTGAAAAAGATACAATGGATGAAGTAGAGCAGGTCGGCCTTTTAAAAGAGCATAGGTCACTACAACTGCCAGTGTTCACAAATTCTCCAATATAACCATTAGCTTAAAAGTTGTTGGGCTTATTAAATTTTACAGAGTTTATAAATAAAATATAGCAACAGTTTAAGCTTTTATTTCGGATATTTGGTCATTGGTGCTACCCACGTGTCTATAAGTTGATAAAAGGGGGTGAGAGAAAAATTTGGAATGAAGTTGAGTTTCCCTCAAGAGTGGAGATTTGACTCGATAGGTATACGCGTTAAGTCAAAAGCAAAATCAGCGTGCACCGACTGAACTAAAGAAATCCTTCATTTCAAATTGGATTTTGAAATCTTTATAAAGATACATTTACATACAGTGAATAGTGGCGTATCATGCGACATAATTTATAACCTACTTTTATTTTTGTACATAATAAGGTGTAGAAGGAAAAGATATTTTGTGTTTAAAGTAAAAAGTTCACAGTATCGCTTTTATACCGAATATCATGATTGAATAATTCTTCAAAATTTTCTCCATCTTTACCCCGATACAGTAGATTTATGATAAAATTTTAAGACACATTTTAATTAAAATTACACTTTTTAGAATTAATATATACATTATTATTAGCAGTGTTTCCCAAACTGGGGGTAAATTACCCCTTGAGGGTAATTTAACAAATTTCAGGAATAATGGAGGCTTCAGAGAAAAAGAAGTTAATAATTTTGAAAATCATGAAAACATTGTACCTGGCGTTAGAATTAACCCATTTAAGACCAAGCAAAGCAGACGATATCTAAAAAAACGCAGACGATTTATATTCAAAGTCATTGAAAAAAGCAGACGAAGATGAAATTACTTGTGTTCCAAAATAGGAACATTGGTCGTAAATGGGTTAATGTCAAAATAGTCTTAGTATGTAATGTTGTAAACTAAAATGTAACAATGTTCAAATACAATAAATATAAAATATCTCTAGTGTTTTCATTTAGGCATACAACTTTTTTTGAAAGGGGTAAAATGCTTACAGCTGCATGTTAAATTGTGTAACAAGATAAAAAAGTTTGGG
Organism: Nectonema munidae; assembly: GCA_030549495.1. NCBI lineage: Eukaryota > Metazoa > Nematomorpha > Nectonematoida > Nectonematidae > Nectonema > Nectonema munidae. The sequence continues at coordinate 412,513 of JAUIRK010000065.1, read as the reverse complement.
AACCAATGATTATATTAGAATCATAATCTTTAGAATTTCGACACCTAGCATCCTATTTCAAAAGGCTGCAGGTGTGTCGCTTGTTTTAGTAGAGATAAGGGTGGATCATTTATTTAGACTTATCTAGAGACTACAAAAGCCATTATCTACTCATAGATTGATGCAAAATTAATTGTAGTTTTGCTTTGTCCTAGTATAATGAGCTGCTTTCTTTGATTTTGGAGTATAAAATAGATATAATGTCAGATCATCAAAGAAAATATAATTTCCTAAAATACAAATACTTGAAAATGGCAAATTTTAGAGTTTGGCTTTTCCAAATTACGCCATAGGGCATTATATGAACAAAAAGTTTCAATTTTTAATGAAAATTTAAACTATTTTTGAAAAGGTGGCTGTAAAACAAAATGGCCTTTTTTAAATAATAAAAAGAGGCGATAAGTTTTCAAATTATGCTCCCCAAAAGGTTAAAATGTGTGGGTGCTTTGACACGTCTCGCGCCAGTATATTTTGTTGAACGCTGAAGGATGTAGTAAAATTTAGAAACGAAAAGTCCATACCATCGTATAAGGATCATCAATAACTGCGTAAAAGAAGTTTGTTGTTTGCACCAAGGATAAGTTTGGCTGACGATTCAAAGGAATGACGCTACAATCGTACCCAATTCCTTAAAGATAACAAAATTTTTAACATGCATTTCATTTCTTCGAGCACCGGTCTTTAAATAGTTCGGGACCAGTAGAATTAATAGCCAGGCCAGGCGGCATTTTTGTAAGATTTGCCACTCGTTGATTTAAATTTAGCGTACTTTTTTATATCAAAATCTTGTCTGCCTTTTCTGGGTTGAAATTGGCCGATGTATTGCACACTGATGATTTTATGGCCTCCTCCCAACGCTAAAAACACGCATTGTGGAAAGATCAGAGAATGAAGCCTTTCCATTGGTTCCCATAAGTCCGTGGTGAGAGTTCAGTATAAGAAAATGGAATCCAACTGAAACCAAGAGAGGAGGAAGGTGGATCAATTAACACTATAAAACGGATGGGGCGCAGAGAACACCCACCATTTACCCAAAACTTTTTGGCGTTAAATATTTTGTAGCATTTATGTTGAACATAGAATAATAGGTACTTTTTTACATCACGGTGCACAAAGGTTTTATAATAAACGATTAATCTGAATAGTGTTTTATTTAAAAAAGTTTAATTTTTAAACCTATTTTGAAAAACTTTTCATTTATTCGTTCATTATGGTTTCTTAGTTTAATTGAGAATTGAATATATTTTTCTAATGTTTGGAATCAAGAATATTTTGGTATCGTCCTATCACAAATGAACTATCTCGGAACCTGTTTAAAATTTAAATGATATTGAACAAGTAATATAATAATACTGATATTTTGTCTTATTTTTTTTAGGTTAAATATTCATGAATAGAGGAAAATAAAAACATTTTAGGAAGAAAATCATTTTCTATTAACCTTTATATGGTAAACATATTTGATAAATTTAATTAATCCTTTTGAAATAAATAATATCACCTAATTATTTGCGTTAACTAGTTAGTTAATTAACTTAAAATGAAAGAAAATAACAAGTTAATTGAAATAATAGAGCTTCGTTCTTATATTTGAAATGGGTAAACGATTCAAAGGGTCGACTTAAAAGACATCCAAATACTATTTTAAACGTATGACTAGCTACCTCTTTATTATTTCAAATGTGGCTGAGGAACTATAAATAAGCATAAGATAAGATATTCAAGAATATTAAATTTATACAAATATAAAAATGGCTTCAAGGGATTACCAAATTTTGGAGTTGTTTGATGAATGAAACTTTTGTTATCCTGAGCCAAGTTGCTATTTTTCAATCCGGATAAAATCTTGCTCAAATTATTCTGATTGATCTTGCAGCCACATCCTTTCAACTCAGAGAATGATGTTAGGCGAAAGCCCGGATCCAAGCCAATGGATCCAGGATTGAAACCGGAAAAAATGGCAGGTTCTGGATTTTGTTGAAGTGAGGATAAATGAGAAGTGGTTGTGATTAAATTGGGCGAGTTTACAATGGCGTTGGAATAAAACTGTTGTGGGATAGAGGGCGAACCAGATCCAATGTGCTGCTGTTGCATGTTATGCTGAGACAAACTGATGTTATTGTTGCTGTTGCTTGTTCCTAGCATGCTCGGATTCATAAGTCAATTCTTCAGAAGGATTTCTAGAATCAAAATAATATTAGGAAATACGCCAAAAAACACATGGATGGATGAGACCTGCAAAAAAGAGAAGTGTTGGATTTGAAAGAATAAATTTTAGTATTATAATGAATGGTAGAATTATTTTATACTCAAAGGAATGATGAAAATTTCGGATGAAAAAGATGATGAAGAAAAAGAATGAGACAAGGGAGCAGGAGAAGAGCTATCGATTGTGAGGGATGAGAAAAATAGAAGCGAGCGATGACGAGTAAAGTGCGATGAGTTTGACGACGAAGTGATGAAGATGGAGTGATGGTGTTGTTGTGTTGTATTGCAGGCGATGAGGTTATCAGCATGAAAATAATGATGAAGGACGATGTATGATATGAGGCTGATGCATCAGGAGCGAGTGCAGATGCAGTCACAAAAGTGTATGATGAATCGATAAATGGAAAAGAGATGACGACAAAGCAAATACTCGTTCAGTGCATAATTGCTGTGATGATGATGTAGGCTGAGTGGAATGAAGGGAAAGACGAATCGCGTACGATGAGTTCCGATGATGAAATTGATGACGCCGAAGAGAAGGAGGAATAATAATGATGATGGCAGGGTTGATGATATTCGTTGCGAGGAGGAGATGATGATGCAGCTTGCACATTGTGGTAGAGGGAGAGGATGACATGCTTGATGAGTTTAGGCTGAAGAGTCTGTGATGATGCTCAGGCTAGTATGATGAATTAATTCATTGACGGTGCTGATGAGTTTTGGAATTTATTGTCATTACCACGATGATGAGTTTCACAAGGTGGGATGATGTGCCTTATTTTATTTATGATGATGATGATGATGATAAGGCTGATGATTACACGAAGCAGGAGATGAGGATATTGATTGTGCTGATGAGTAAAATTCTACTTGGGATGATGTAGTCGTGGTACATAAAACGATGATGATGATGATGGAGTGATGATGATGTTGTGTTAAGTGCAGAGAGCGGTGGTGTTATTGATTATGATGACGGTATTGATTATGATGTAATGAGGATGATGAGTTGGTTCGTATGATGAAGATTAGATGAAAATAAATACTTCATATCATAACGATGAATATGAAAATGAAACAAAAAATTATCTTCGAAAAGAATTTCCAGAAAAATCTAAATTTTTAGAGTAATTTCAACAATGCCGTATTTTCTCAACGTTTTTCATGTGGAGGGTCCAAGATATTTTTGCAGGGGTCCATATTTCAAGTTTGTCCATCAAATTTTGCAAAGGGTCCATATTAAAATAAAATTTAAATGTTTAATAAAAAATTGTTGGAAGAATGATATATTATGGTATGAAGCACAGTTATATGTTACTGCATTCCCATCTGTCATTGTATCACGCTGAATTCCGTTTGATACTCAAAGTGATTAAATATAATTATTTTTAAATACAGTAATTTTAAGGGGTTCATTCGTGATTTTATTTGCATTCAAAAAATCTAAAGCTTTTCTAAACTTTTATTGATTTTATATATAGGAGGTTTAGGATTTTCATTGACTTTATTAGAACCGGACATATCAAGTTTAGCCTGAAAGCATCAAGTCTAATTTTTTAGAAAGTTTAATAGATAAAAGAGTTAAAAAATTCTATATAAGATTTATTAAGTAAACAAGTGATTAGAAGTGTTTACTTATTTTTATATTTTTGATAAATAATAATAATATCAAATAAAATAATAATAATAATAAGGGGTCCACAAAAAATTTTTGTGTTCGAAAAGCGTCCATAAGAGAAAGAAGAATGAGAATCACTGCTCTAGACAAACAGAGTGGCGACCCCCTTGAAATTTCCTTTCAAGGGATAATTTATTTTTAATAATTTACCTTCACCCGATGAAAAAAATAAAAAATAAATTTGGGGTTGTTGTTCCAGTTTGCGTGTTTTTTCTTAATTCGTTCCGAATAGACATTTCTCGTAAATTATATTCCGTTCATGGCTCTGAAAATTCAAAATACGAAAATTCCACCACGAAAGTGGCACGCGTTTATAGCCGAAAATTGGACCAAAAATGATGTCCAAAGAAATTTTGTTCATGGAAATATTCACTCATTAAATCTTCACTGACATTACGAGAAATTAGTTTAGATAGAAGGAATTTCTTGATTGTGTGCATCTGCTACAAACTGAATCATGAAGCATTTCAGTGAATCACAAGATGGCTCAATTGTAGAGTTAAAAAGAATATAATAAATTTAAAAGTGTTAGAGAAGATACAAATTTTATAAAAACAAAATTATTGCAGGTCCAAAGAGGAAATCAGAGTGAAAGCAAAAAAACAGGAGCAAAAAAGTCGAAACGCTTGCGGAAAACGACCGTCAAAATGTTGTGGACTTTGTAAAGGGCGTTGCAAACAACATTCATTAAAAGTGAGTTTGTCTTTAACTTTTTATCTGTGAAAAATTTTTGCATAGCATTTTCTAGGTGGAATTTTAGACCATGTGTGGGTGAAGCTTCTGTGGGAGGAAATTTCCATCGTCAAATCATCGTTGGTGTAATTTTTGTTAGTGGAATATTCTTCAGTGGAATTTTTGGTACACTTTCAGTTGAACTTTTTTTAATCTCATTTTTTCCTCTGAAGAATCGAAATGTTTTTATGGTTCTGACGAATCAAGCTAACCACTGAATATTGAGGTTTCTTCAATTTGAAACCTTGGTGTTAGGATTGTATCTATCACTAAGTTGTATTGATATATATCAAATATAAATTCTCGTAAACGAATTTACATCGAGCTATAGCTATGCAGTATTTTGTAAAAATTGAAATATTGTCTAAATCTGACAAAATTGTTTGTACCAAGCAACTTCGCTTCAGAAAAGTTTTGTTGCACATCTTTTACTTTAACTTAAAACATTTTAAGTAATACTATAGTAGAGCTATAGAGTCACTAATTGTAAGATTGCTATTTTTGTAATACTATAAGTTTAAACGCCATCTAGCATTTTAGGAATGAAGACATAGAAATTTATTAAAATTTCTTCGGGGATTTATTTTTTATAAGAGTAATCGAAGAACAGAATTTTCATGTGACTACCTATATATATATAAGGATGCATAAAATGATGTAAAATATTAGTATTGATATACGCTCTATCATAATGGGAACAAACTTATAAAATATAAAAAATTAATTTATTTTATCTACAAAATATGAGAGAAGAAAAACAAGCGCATTTAAGATGTCATCCTCTAATCGATTTCTTATTTTCGTGGAAAAATATCCCATTGAAGAAAGAACTCTTTCAGATCCCCAACACTTCTGGTCTTTTTCTTGTTTCCAGAAGCAAATCGAAGATTTTTTCCATCACTCGCTTTTGCTTTCCACTAAGGAATTCACCACAACAACCACTTTACTTTTCATGAGAAAATCGTCAAATTCTTCTTTTAAACATTTGATTTCTTTGTGCGTCGTACTTGAACTTGATTGAACATCGGATGAAATTAAGTTTTAATTCATCATCTAAAAACAAGCGCGTGTAAAGACTTGAAGCTTTTTCAATTATTTCTTCTTTCACTATAATCATCACAATTCTTATAAAGGAAGTTTGGGCAATTTAAAAAATTGGTCAAATGAATAAGTTTGTTGTTAATTCTCTCATTTCTTCTTGAAACAAAGGACTTCAAAATCAATTTTCCAAAGTCGTGATTCAAGCTTTCGAGTTTTTTTCTTGTGAACATTATAACTTAATCTAGCACAATAATATTAGCGTCTCTCCTGGCAAATATTCACACGCAACTTTTATCGGTTCTAAAGATTGGCAAATTTCAGATGTTAATAAAATTTCATTATCATTCAAATCTAGTTCAGGTATCGTTGCTTAACTTTCTTGTAGATTTTACAAGTTTAATGATTTATTTCCAAAAATCTTTCGAGCATATGGTACACACTGTTTCACCTTGTTTTAACATCTATTACAAATTTCTTTTCTTTACCATCTATTTTTCCACTATTTGTTGTAAGGGGTCATTTTTTACTGGAGATTTTATAAAAATTCTTACTATTTTTCTAACTTTGTTTATAACAACAGATACAGAAGAGTGAAATTCGATTTTTCTCAATTCTTCTTCATCCTCCTCTCAGCTTGATCTATTATCTTCTTTATATTTTAAGCTCTCTTTACTTTCTGTTACATTTTTGACATACAACAAATCACAAACAGATAAATGAAATGTATGCGAACTGCAGAAAATGTGTTCTATGTTAGACAATGGCTTGTATTTTTCATTATAAGAAGCACCATCGGTAATTGCAGCTATAACATCATTTTCAAGTCCTTGAAAAAGATCTAGAAGAAACTTGAAGATTATGACAATGTTGATAATAAGTCTATATTGTGGCAATAACAAAATTACAATTTAATCTTAGATACTTATCTGAATATTTAGCTGATATTCTGTGTTTTTCAGAAGTTAATGAAATCAAAAATGCTGAATCATTGCAAAAAAAGTGACATAAAGCTTTTTGAACAGGTGGATTTCCATGGTTGAAGATCGTAGGGCATTTGTTTTTCCTATTGTTTTGTGGATATTCATAGTACAAAAACGTCTATTTAATGTAAATTATGTAACATCACACTTTTATGGTGTTTCCAATTTGATTTTAAATAGTTATTCTGTTTGATCTCTTTCCACTTTCTTATTGTCTTTATGCAATATTTTTTTCAAAACTTCAAGTTTCGCTTTAAAATTCCATTAATTGGTATAATTAGAGAAATAAGTTCTCTTTATATATTCAAGCAAAATTAGGACAAATATGAAGGCAGAAAAAAATTATTTTTAATTTTTTTTAATTAGCGTATCTGTAGAATTTAGTTTGTTAAATAATTTTATTCTGAATTACTTTAATAATGATATCAATGCCTTCTAATGAATCTTCTAGACTGTGTTCTTCAAAATTATATTCGGGTCCATTTATGTTGATAGTGGTGTTGTAAAATGTAGACAGTGAGCCAATTTTAACGCAGTCTTTATTAGCAAAGGTGGATATATCGGACTCGAACACTTTATATCTCTTAGGAACAAGTTTATATGGATTTCTTTGAAAATTTTAATTTTACTTGTTGACCTATGATTCTCAAACATCAACCATAACGTCATTAGAAGAAAATATTTTGAGAAGAGCTGAAAGAAACATGTTATAGAAAATGCGTGGAGTGAAGTTGGATGATAATTTGAAGACTGAACAACTCATGAAAAGACGGGGGCTGAAAAATACAAGTGTGGAAACTGTGAAGCAGGGACGTTTAAGGTGGTTGAGACATAATTTGATATAAGACAATGATGTCGTATAAAATGAGCTTGGAAGTCTGAAGTTGACGGCGTTCTAAGTAACGGCAGACCAAAATTAAAGTGGAAACTATCGATGGTGAATATCCAAACGATGGATGGAAAGTCAGTAACCCTTGGTAATGGTGGAAAAATATTGACTATAAAAAATGATGATGATGACGATGATATCTATTTAAAAAGTTATAGTCTTTTTGTCAACGCAAGCTCAATCATCTGATTTGGTAAAAAAAACTTTCCCATAACTTTTTAGTTTTAATAAGTGATGGCCTAAACAGGGACGCACATCTGGGTGGCGATGCCCCCCCCCCCCCCCCAAATGTGACTTCCAGGGGGCCGACCTTTCGACCCCCTCCTCAATAATTTTCAATTTTCAGAATTATATATCTTTTTATAGTATTTATTAGGCTTGTTTGTCTTCTGAGTAGATTTTCGTTATTACTTTTCATGTTTTAAGGTTAAGTCTAAGAATGAATATTTAAAATCTATTTTCATTCAATAACGTTCACTTCTTTGTTATAGTATTGCAAATTTGAGCTATATTTGATTAGAGGCAGTAATGTAGCCAGTCATTTGAATAAGAGCCCATGCATTTTTGAGGGAGGCGAATATTTTTATAGCACATAACTATGTAAGAACTCTATAATTTAAGGCTAAAAATTTTTATCCCTATTAATTACTTAACTGACTGAATATATGTGTAAGGTAGAATATGAAGATTATATAAGATAATTCTTTGTTTTTCTGTGTTACTAATCAAGCTTGGTAAGATTTCGTTGTTAAAAATTTAAAAATTTAATTTTAAGCAACAATGCATTTCAGTACAGAGTAATCAATCCCCATATCCAATTCATTTGATATGAACCAAGCTTGTTGACAATTAGTGAGGTGAGAGGCTGAGAAATATCTTTTAGCTCCTAATCAATATTGCATTGGATAGTGGGGTTGTCGAATAAATGAGATCTGACCTGACTGTATTACCAATAAGTCCTCTAATACAACCCTTTCCATATGGTCTTTAGAAGACAAAGACATGTTTAACCTTCGAACACAAAATATAAAATCGGTTCAACCAAAAATTCAGCTCCCTAAAGATTTACAAAAGAGAATATTTTTAGTCATGGTATAAAACTTTCACTTGGTTAGAGTATAGCATATCTCATAGACTATACAGGTAGACTATGACCATCCGTTTCAATAACTAGTAAGCTGTAATAAAGAGGGATAAAGACCTAATTACATCTGATTTTGTTAAATTGTTGAGCTTAAATAGTTGTTCACAAACTTTCTAAAAATTTTTGGCGTATCGGAAATTTTTAACTATAATTTTTTAATAGCTCGGGATCTCATTTAAAAAATAAATCAACATATAAACTACTCTGCTAAAGTATCCGTTGTTTATTCAAAAATTTTCTGAACAATCCAAATTAATGTAAAAGTTTGCCTAAATTTGGCTATGTTTTGGCCAATGCAACTATTATATCTTTAATCACAGTCACTACCAATCTGTTTCGGGATTTGGTTTCAAGGGGAAGTAGCATGGAAAACGCTTGCTCACACTCATATGTAGTGGCAAATAGAATCAGAGCAATCTTTGCAAGCATAGAACTTTTTCCATTTCAATCGAAAAATCGCTATGAGATTTTCAGAAAAACATGTTTTGCACCTCCTCAATCGTTAGCCAAATCAATAAACTGTTCTTTAATTAAGAAGTCTTCTGAGGATAGATTACTAATCGAGATTATAAACGGATTTTTAAAAAATTGATAGTATTTTTCAAATTTTTGAAGATGAAAATAAAGAGAAATTTCTTGGCATGCTATACGGTGTTCTATGTTTCAAAAATCTAGCAAAATTTTTCTGGTCAAAGAATGCAATTATCCTAGCTTCATTTCAAAAGTTGTCATTTTTTTTAATTACAATGGAGTACTCTGATCTCTTTCCCTTGCAGCGCAAGGTTAAAGGAATTCATATATTCAAATATGTTCACTAAAAATGATAGAAATATACGAAAGCGGACATCAGAAAATTCTACATGCATGTCAAGTTTGCCTTCCCGAAATTGCTAGATTTCTTTCCATAGTATTCCAAGGAAATTTTCTTTTGGAAAAACGTTTGAGTGCAGCAAGAGTTTTTCAAATTGAAAACAAAGAAGAGTTGAAGCATTTGCTTTAATGAAATACACTGCTTTAATGACTTCATTGAAAACATTTCTCAACTCATCGGGTATGGTTTTATGGCTCAGCGTACTGGGTACCAATTACATCTGGAGATTTTTGCTTAGCCAGATTCCGGCTTAATACCATGTGGTGTAAAATAAGATATCCCCTTGTCAAATGTTTTTCTTACAGGTGTTCTATTGCTGAGTTTAGCAAAATAAAAAAGTGTCTATCAAGTTCTTGTCATATATACACATTGTACGTAAACGCAAGGCTAAGATGAGTTTTTAGCATCCATCGTTTCATCAATCTGAGGAAAAAAGGTGAAAATCGCATTCCGAATCAATAAAACAACGTCTGACATGTGATCAGTCATCTCTCCTATTAGCCTTCTAACGGTATCGTTTGACAGGAAGATATGCTTCAATTTTACAACTTCAGAACTTCTTAGCACATTCAATATATCTTTGCAGCAAGGTAATATCAACTGTTCTGCTATGTTCTTTGATTTTTTGAAACTTTTCCCATCATACTTTATATTTTGCAAAACCATTTCTATGCTATTTATCAAACATGAATTTGTGCAATCGTTCAGCCAATAGTTTTATTTTACCGAACTCAAGTGCTTCACTTGACTGGCTTTAAAAAAGTGGATGCTAGCACAAAGGACACTTATGTTCCTCTTCACCACCAGACTTTAATGCAGTAAAATGAAATTTAAAGTGCGAGTTGTCATATTTCATTTTTAGCGATTAAGAAAAATTCACATTTAGTCCTGAAAAGCAATAAAAGAGAAAAATAGTACTCAATTCAAAGACTAACTTATTTATTCTTTTTAACTGAGATTTATTGGCAAAAATGGCAAATGACCAAATATGGGTGCAATATTTTACGAAAAACCGATTCACTCAGTGTCCCCTTCTCGATCCCCATGAAACTTCTTCGCGGCATGCGGACTCTAATTTGAAAACCACTGAGCTAGAAGGTTAATGAAATCAGAATTACAAACAAGGTAATTTGTCTTCATAAAATCTGTGCAGTTGTGGTTGGATTGAGAGCTTACAGTGCAAGTATAATATCGGGTTATAATGCGGGTCTGTTCATCGGACAAAAATTCATTTATAATAAATTTTGAAAATTATAAAAAAAAAAGTTCACCCCCCATTCCAATTTTGAGGATGTGCGCCCCTGGGCCTAAGTTACGGTTCGAAAAGAAAATTCCCATTTTAAGTCCATTTTTTCGTACCGTAAGAATCTATTTAGTTCTTTAAACTCAGAAAAATAACGGCGATATAAAGTAGCACATCGACTACTTAACATCTTAATTAATGAGCGCTGTGATGTAAATTACAACATTAGAAACAAACATCTAATGAATTGTATTTCTTATAGAAATACAATAAAACTATTTAAATTTATATCTTAAAACAATAGACGTTTTTAATTCAAACTAAACTCTTTATTCTCCTTTGGATATTCCTTTAGTATATTCACGCATGGAAGAAACAAAGATCAAAGACTCTTCTTTCCTGCGTACAATAACTTCTATAAGAAGTGCACATCCTTTTCAATCTAGAAAAAGCTCGTTCACCAGCGAATGCAGGGCCCTACTCTAAGAAACTCTAATTTTTATTTCGATAAATCCATGTATTCTTTCGTAGGATTTCACCCCCAAGCGATCTCCAAAAGATTTGATAAAAAAATTCAAACAAGCTTACATTTTTATATGATATTTTCAGATTACATCATGAGTGTATCCATTATACACATCTTTATTCCTGTTTGATTGTAAATAAATTCACAAATGGCTGTTATACCATTCACTATTTTAAGCCTTATCTTATTTGTTTTTTACTAAATCTTTGCCCTCCAGTCGGTACGCCTCTGTGTCAAACATTTATAAAGCTGACAAAAAAAATAAAAGTTTTTATAACTAATTTTTCACCGAAAACAAAAGCAAATGAGAGAACCCGCATTTTTAAAACTAATATCTATAGAAATTTTGAAGAATAGGGAGTTGAATAATAAATTAAAGGGGGGGGCGTGGAAATTTCAAGGGACACTGAGCCCCCTCCCTCCCCTACCCAATATTTTTACCTTGTGAATAAATGCTTCTAATAATTCTTTTGTACAATCACTTTGATGACGAAAAAAGGTATCTAATAAAATTTAGAAGTAGGAGTCAGTTTTATTAAGTGTTAAAAAACAATTTTTGTAAGCATAAGAAGAGACCCTTCTTTAGTCTAAGTCGAAAGGGAAGAGTTTCTTAAGCTTTAAGTATTTGGAGTAGGATTATGGAGAAGTCCGAAACAGAGTTGGATATTTTTCATCCGAATTTCCAAACCTGGTGTTCCGACATTGGTTATAACGAATCTTACTCAATAATCCAAAAAATTATTTTTGGCATTTCTTTAACTACTCAAATAAACTGTGTAAAATCTCAGATGATTTGCTGAAAAAACTTATGCGAGACGACATCAATAAAATATTTTTCCATTTTAAGAATATTATACATCTATTTTTTAACGTATCTTTGCAATTGTTACCTTAAGCAATTGCTGTTATTTTACAAAAAAAAGAAACAAGTTATGTTATATGTAATACATAAGGAGTTGTAGATTTTTTTTTGGAATTTTTTTTGCTATATTTTTCAGAACAAAAAATATTTCTGTATCCTTTAATTATTATTCACAAACAATTTTTCTAAATTTTAGCTATTCAATTTAATAGATATGTTATAAGAAGTATAAATATAATTAATAGACCTTTTAGTCCCATGTTTACCAATAATGCACACTTTTTATTGTTTTTACAATAAATAAGGATAAAGAAAGCATTTTCAAAATTAAAAAAACTTATTTCAGAATATTCAATATAAAAATAAAACTTTTAAAATAAACAAGTCTCATGGACCGATGTTTGCAGCATTAGGTTTAAAAGTTGGGAGTTTTGGCGATCACATCCCTGATCTCCACCTGTTAAGCTGAATCAATATGCTAAAAACCTTTGAGGCTTAATTTTAGAAAGAAAGAATTATATATTTAAAAAATAAATTATAAATTTTTTAAATATACTTTGGTAATAAATTTGAAAAATTAAATTCAAAAAGCGAGCCTTGTAAATGCTAGAATAAAATGGAAACAAAAATTTGGAAAAAAAAATAGTGCTTAACTTTAAAAAAAATTGTTAAGAAATATTATATAGCTACCTATATATTTTAGTGGCACGAGCCTCCATCATTGTTCTTGTTTCACCCCCATCCAGTTCTTGTTTCACCCACACCCGTAAAAGTTTTTATTATTGCCCTTGCTTAAATGTTTTCAAATGAAAAAATATTATACGTGCTCTAAAGTTTTGCATAATTTTACATATCATGTGTTTCATTACAGTGTTTCAAAAATATTAAAATTTAAAACACATTTAAGAAAAAGCAGATAAAATATAACATAGAAGAAATAGGCGAGAGAGAGAGGACTGCAGGGAATAAAGAACTTGCATTAATGGAACTAAGAATCCTGTGGATACAATTAAGTTTTTTTCAAACCTCTGTGAGACAGTACGAATAGGGTTTTTCTTGATAAAATAATTTTTTCCGGAAAATAGAATTGAAATTTCTAAGGAATACTTTTTAAAGAATATAAAAAAAGCTATACACAACAGTATGGATACATAAAACGAAAAACTTTTCTTTATTTAAAAAATAATTTTTCAAAAACCCAAATCGTTAAACTTATTTGATAATATTTCACACATGTCAAATTTGTCTGCAAAATTAAGTTTACATTTGCACAGCATATGTGATTTTATGTATTGCTTTTTTCATATATCATATCAACTTTAAATAAGAAGTATATTTTTTACTTCATTTATATACTTATTTATCATTTCAATTTCTCAGACCTAATTGTTAGCCAAATATAAGATTGTTGCAATATACGCGGATTTTAATTACTTTGTATGTGTTTTTCTCTATAGGAGTAAACAAGTGATCAAATATGTATTTGTGAATTAACTCTAACGAGTCGACAACTGTAACTAAATATTTACTAGTGTACTATAAATTAATTATTATGAATACTTTCTCAAGGAATATTTTTCTGCTTTTCGATATAGAGGTAACGGTTCTTCGTTAAAGCGTGAAAACCTAAATTACAGAAATTATAAGCTGTAATTTTAAGATAAAATAACCTCGAAATTAATCCTCGATTTTGGTTTCGAATGTTTTGACAATCACCAAAGATATTTATTCGTATACTGAAAACGTATTAGGATAAAAAAAATTAAAGTTGCCAATGAGCAAAGAACGTGTAGCCAAAGAATATTTATAACCATGAGAATTTAGATCGAAATTTTTTTGTATTTTTTTGTGTTCATATATTTATTTGTGGCTAATTTTGATTTTATATTATATTTTTAAAATCATGGCATAGTCTAGTCATTAATTATGATGTTTTTTAATGTGTTTTTGCATTTAGGAGAGTGATAAATATATTCAAGTTTATATTTCTGGTTCACCAGAATACAAAAGTGTCTGGGTTTTAAAGTATGTATGTATTTTTATGAAAATATTTAGATAGACTTGTTTTAGTATCCGTTGTAAATTAGTCATGTGACCTGTTATTATATGTGGTACTGTTTATTTATGTTTAATTTTGGAATAGGTTCAAAAGAGTCACAATTCAAAGAAATGACAAAATTTGTTCCTCCATAATTTTCTAAAGATCGACACATTAAAGTAGTGCCACAATTAAATAGTAATAACGACAACTCAAAACTTTACGAAATTTGTCACTATTTAAATAATGTTCAAAGTAATGAGAAATCAAACGTTAGTTAGTTCATAATTCAGTTCATTACTTTGTTTTTTTAGTTAGATAGTGTGTTAGTTAATTGATTAGTAAGTTAGTTAATTAGTTGGTTAGATAGTTCATTAATAAGAAAGAAAAGAAGCGTTAATACTGCTTGGATAGAAATTTTTTTTGCAAAGAGTTTTCTTCTTCTTCTTCTTTTTGTCAAGTCTTCCTTTTTCATTATTTCTTTCTTATTATCAGATACAATCTAATTTAATGATTGGCGTAGTAAATTTAAATATAACGGAAATTTAAAACATTACTTTTTTTTTAAAATTATGAATATTTATTATTCCTTTAACTTATCATAATTCATGTGAGGCGTCCGTTTTTATTTATTTCTTATTTCTCAGGGAGCGTGTGGGTGTAACGTAAACACGCGCGAATACTGTCTTATTTTAATTAACCTCCATCCATCTATGGGCGAAACAATTTTATGATAAAATTTCGAACATTATATTCATCAACTGTTCACATCACCTTATTATATTTAAAACATTACTTTAAACGCCCGTTCTTTCTTATACCTTCTTTCATTCCTATTTTTTGTACTGTCTTCTTTCTCTTTTAAAATCGAATTGCATTTTTATTTCCAATATGCTTACCCCCCTAAATTCCTTGCATGCCCCCCCCCCCCTAAATTCCTTGCATGCCCTCCCAACTTCCATTTTTTGGCTACGCCACTGGCATGCATGTGATAAGTTGAAAACCATAGTTCAAAAATAAAAATCTCTAATATCACAAAGAATAGATTCTTTCATTTTTGCCTATAAGCTTATTACGAAGAACAAAAATCGCTTACCCTGGAAGAAAGGAAACAAAATATATTCATAAAATAAAATATTGATAAAATAATATATATTGATAAAAGAAGATTCAACTAAGTCTATTATTTTTGAGAAGTTTATTGAGAACTAGTTTTGACATTGCAGGTTGGTTGAGATGATGGACTCAGCACGGAAGCCTCTGTGTCAATTTCTCATCGATACCAATTGGTTCATAGTTTGACATAAGCTGTACATCAGTGCCTTGTCAATGAAAACACACCCACGGTTGTTAAGAATATTTAGATAGCATTAAACTTCTTTAATATAGTTAAAATAATATATTAATTTTATTTTTTTAATATTTATTCTTTTATTTCTTGCTTAGCCTTAAGTACGTGTTTTGAAAAATATTTTTGGTCATAAATTTAACTTTATTTGCTAGTTATAATACTTTTAATTTTTAATATTTTATTACCTTATATTTTTTGCAGTATTAGTAGAAGGAACTAATGGAAAACATTAACATTATTAATATTTACTATAAATTTATAATCGCTATAAATTTTTAGAGAATAAAAATAGAGTAGTGCACCACTGGCTACGTCATTGCTACGCTACTGCTTTGTAACGATGTTAATTAATAGAATACAAGAGCTATATCAAAATATTTTCCAATTGATCCAAAAACTCTTTTATTTTATGACTGAGTTTTTAGTGATATTTCAAACGTGTCCATTCTTTTAAAAAATCTTGCAACTTCCTCATGGCACAATGCCATTGTTAGTTTCTATTCAGTAGGAATGTTAGTTCTATTCGAAATATTAATAGCAGCACATACATACTGACGTAAAACATTTTTGATTATTGTTTAAGTGTAAACAAAACCAAATACTCGTCTAAGAATGTAATTTTGAACCTTTTATATCATCTATCGTAGATTGAATAATATACACTTTTTACTTGTATTCATTAAAATAATTACTTTTCAATAGTTTTAATTACTATTTTAAATTGGAAATATACAAAGAAATATAGATAATAAAATTTACATATTTTAATAAACTATACAAGCAAAACTCAAATATGGTAAAATAAAGACCTTTCATATTTTGCAACGCAAGGTCTATCGATAAACATTCTTGTGTATTTTAATCGATCATTAATGTGAGTGTGTAATTTTTATGTGTAAAAAGAAAACCTACCATATGATACATTTCAACATTTTGTTTTCACTTTGAACTACGAGTCGTCCTTTAAAATTTTAGAATGCGAAACTTGTTAACGGAATTTGCAAAATATAAGGGGCGTGATATACATATGATCCTCTATGTAGAAATATCGAATTTCAAGATACTGTATGTGGTAAAAATAAGGAACATATGAAAAAAAATATATATCTCTTCTCTAGCACAGGCAACACTAGGGAAAGATAAATTCCAGTGATTAAAGAGCTTTTGTCCAAAGATGACTCCTTTTCAAAAGAATACTTAAAAATATTAGATGGTATCTTACAATAATAATGTTAATAATAATTGACAAAGGTGATTTATAGAATAATTTTTGTCAATTTTTTACAAATAAAGTCAACTTTTTCAAGGATTTATATGTCAACTTTTGTTGCCCCTAGTTATAACTATATTTCAAAATGAGAATTGTGTTCGTCATTACATGTTTTTTATGATCTATTATGTGAAGCTAGACCAGAAACTATTACTGAACAAAAATAATTTTAACAAAATTGAACTTGTTTTTGAAGTTACGTTGAAAATGCCTCTTTTTTGAAATCAGTTGCATCTTTAATAGTACAGATAATTAATCTCCTTAACCGCTTATCGACCACAGTCGACATATGTCGACTTTACAAAAATATGAATCGTCTGCTTTTATAAATGCTTTTTAATACAAATCTTCTGCTTTACATTAGATATCGTCTGCTTATTCTGGCCGATAACGGGTTAATCTAAAGAAAGCCATTTAAATAATGGGTTCTTATTTTGAGTCAGGGGCGCACATCCAGGGGGCGGGGCGAAAATGACCTTCGCCCCCAATAATTTTCTATAAGTAAGAGTTGCTGCTTGTTTATAAAACATGTATGATGATCGCATTTTTCCTATCGAACATATTTTACAGACGAAGCGTGAGAGCTATATAATAATAATAATCCATTGCTTCAATATGCACACAATAAGTACGCAATGTTTATCACAGTGTCGCCTCATTGAGCAAACACATGTTGATGATCCACTAGATTTTCTCATCTTCTGTCATAGTGATTCTCTTTCTCTCTCCTCTCTTTTTCTCTTCCGCTTTCTCTGCTAAAACTCAATCATCACTCAAGCTCTCTTCTCTTGTTAAGCTCTCCTATCTCATTCAGTTCTCTTCTCTCCAGTGACGTAGCTAGGCTGGGGCATAAGGGACCGTGCCCACACTCCTATGTACCTCGTGGTGCCCCCATGCATCTTATACGATATCAGTTTTTGAAAATTTCTCCAATGAAAGGATTAAGAAAGTATAAATAATGTTGCGCAAGTTTTTTGTTTTTAATGTCCCCTTCTATCAACTTTTTTTTGGCTACACCACTGCTTCTGTCTAATTTGCATTTAGAGTTAAATTAAAATAGTTTTCAATCGTTACAATTTTATATCAATGAATATTGTTAGACTCCCGCTAAGAATTTTTTTTAAACAAAAATCACTTAATCTTTATCACTATGTTTGCTACATTTTGTAACATTTGAAAACTTTAATTTTTTGAATAGTTATTTGGGAATGAATATTTTGATTATCTAATCAGTTTAAAAGCAAGAATACTCTATTTGCTTAATATTTGAGCAGAGATATTTTTTATAATGTTCGATTGTTAAATTTTATAAGTAACACTGTACATAATTAATTAAATCATTTTTTACCAAAATTTGTTGATTATAATAAAAATATAATATCGTAACAAAATGTTTCAGTTGTTAAAAATATACTGCTGTCAGAATTTTATTTGTAGACAGAAATATTCCAAAAAACGCAAATGATTTCCTTTTCTCGTATACTTTGATTTATGTTAGTTTGGTCCTCGGACATTTCGCCCCATTATTTTCATAAGACAGTTCGTCCCACGGACAATTTGCCCCATTTTTTTCATAAGACAG
Organism: Nectonema munidae; assembly: GCA_030549495.1. Lineage (NCBI taxonomy): Eukaryota > Metazoa > Nematomorpha > Nectonematoida > Nectonematidae > Nectonema > Nectonema munidae. The sequence continues at coordinate 394,062 of JAUIRK010000065.1, read as the reverse complement.
TTCGTCCCATGGACAATTCGCCCATTATTTCCATAAGACATTTTGTTTCATGGACAATTCGCCCCGTTATTTTCATAAGACATTTTGTCTCATGGACAATTCTAAAAAATTAAGAGATAAATTTTAATTTGAAAAAATTTAGTAGAGATAAAATAAACAAGAATATAAAATTTTTTAATAATTTTACACATATGTCATATAATAAGCAAATATGGATGAAACTAATAGCCTATGATCTATGGGGCGAAATGTCTGTCGACCGTTAGTTTAAATAATTTTTTAATTATAAGGGTTAGCTACTTAAAGGTTGGCTTTTGCTGCTTATAAAAACTTGAAAATATCAAATAAACTCTAATTCTTTATGCCTCCTATTATTTTGAAATTATTCTGAGAACAGACGGTTCCATTTTAAAATAGTGAAAATTGCTTTATTAGTTTATTTTGTTTCCTTTCTCTCTTATGTTAATTATGTAGCAAATTTTTTAATTTTGAGTGGTGCAGTGGATGTATTTTCATTGACCATTTTTTTTTTTTTTTTTTTTTTTTTTTTTTTTTTGACTTTTTTTTTTTTAAAAAAAATTAAAAAATATAAACTAATCTTTATTTTTTTTCCCTCTTTTTTTTTTAAATTTTTTTAAAAAAAAACGGTTCCTTTTTAAAAAAGTGAAAATTTCTTTTTTTGTTTTTTTTTTTTTCTTTTTCTCTTATGTTAATTATGTAGCAAATTTTTTAATTTTGAGTGGTGCAGTGGATGTTTTTTCATTGGTACTGATGTACCGCTTATGTCAAACTATGAAAAAATTCGTATCGATGAGGAGGAATCCAGATGCTTCCGTGCTATGTCTATCATCTCAACCAACCTGTCATGCCACCCATAGAGTATGCTGTAGAGTGTAGGGGATACGTCAAATTAGTTTTCAAAAAACTTAAGTTATGATCTAAAAATTTTTTTAGTTTTTGTTGAAGCTCTATAACTTTTTCTGATAGACTTTTTTTCCTTAAAAGTTATTAAAGGCAAATTATTGCAAAATGTTAACAGTTATTTTACTTTTTGTAGATTTTTATAGCTTGTATCAATTTAGCTTTTAAACTATTTTTGAATAATGCTGAGTAAAATGAAATAATGCGATCTTAATTTTTTATTTTATTTTTGTTTGCACAATTATAACTTCGTTTTATACCCTTGCCCCTGAATCAATCACATTTTTTCATATAAACATCGCAGGGTGTCTAGTAGACTCTTTGCCTTTAGACTACATTCACTCATATAAAACTATCCAACCTTCAGTTATTTGTTTTCTCTACGAATCAAATATCCTTTCATCAATTCCTGTAATGTGCCTAACATTTTTGGATTTTTTTAAACTAGGTAAAAATGTCCCCGAAATAAATGCCCCCTAATTTTTGATTTTCAGGATTTTTTTAATTATATAAATATTTTTATTTGGTACCGTTTTGAAAGGCTAAATTTCTAAAATTTCTTAATCTATAGGGTTTTTTCTTTATAAAGTTCTTGAAAACAATAGCAAAGGTGCAGATTTGTGGGAATGTGTTCTTAAAATCAGTTAAAATACAAATTATATTTAGAAAGTGTTCTGATACACACAAAGTCCAAAAATATTTGTTGTTTTATAAAAAAAAATTTTATATTTAAAAAATTGTCGTATGCTGTGTTTTTTAGTTTACTTTAATTAAATTTTAAATGTTTTAGATGAAAAGTTAACCTTTTTTTTTTTTTTTTAATTAATAATTTTTTTTAAATTTTTAATAATTTTTTGAAATTTTACAATTGGGGCATTTTTTCCTAATTTTAAATTGGGGCATTTTTACAGGGGGCATTTTTTCCTACTTTTTAATAGGGGGTATTTTTTCCTACTTTTTAATTCGGTGGCATTTTTTCTGCGCACCATATTGGATATGTAAATTTAATTAAAATATTTTCGCTGGTAGTATAGTATTTAAATTCACCAATTTTGTAAAAAAAAATATAAAGTAGTCTTATAAATTTAGGTATGCGCTGAATACACTCTATTTTAAAGGATTGCTTGAATATTTGGTCTCCCGTGGTATTTCCAGACCACTAATTTTGAAAATTGTAAGAAAACCCCCCCCCCCCCCCCCCCCCCCCCCCCCCTCCCAATAATTTTGAGGATGTGCGCCCCTGTTTTGAGTATCTTATATCTATTAGTAGCCTACTTTTAAATTTTATCTTTTTTTGCGGCAAATTTTGTATTAAGATGCAAAGAAAAAGTAGTAGCAAGAATGGCTTCAAAGGTATTTAACCGGTTATCGACCACAGTCGACATATGTCGACTTTACAGAAATAAAATCGTCTGCGTTTATCAATGCTCTTTAATACAAATCTTCTGCTTTACATTAGATATCGACTGATTATTCTGGTCGTTAACGGGTTAATGGAACTGTATTATTTATATTTTGAAATTACTCTTGTATTGATTTTGTATTAGGATTAGGATTTAAGGATTATTAAAATAAAGTTGTGTTATAGCGATTCTCCAAATTGGTACTGTGAGATTGGCATGCGCAACGCGCGCCTCATATCATCGCGCTACAAGTCAATCAAAAATATTTAAAATAAAAAAGTGTCGAATAAAAACGCCAAGTTTTAAATTGTTTTCAGTCGCTTTGTACTTTTTAAAATGATTTTTAACTAATAATGTTTAGAATAAAAAATTCAAGTTTTAAATATTTTTATGAAGTGTGGAAATCGTTGCACTAAGTAATGAATAAATGAACTGCTATGACTACGTAACGATTTATCGGATACATAATAATTTGTCCTTCTTTATTCCTAGAAAGTACAAGCATGATAACTGATGTTCAGCTAGCAGTATTCGTGAACTGTCTTGGCGTGAGTCTCTTCCTCTTGATTGTCTTGTATCACTATATCGATGTCAATTACAACAACAAGAGCATTCAGACTAAGAAAAAGTAGCGACGCCATTTTGAAAATTTGAACTCCAAGAATGTGAAAAAAAGTTATCTTCTTTCATTGATTTGTTAATAAAAGATGTCTTTATTTTTTATTCTTATTTCAGATATTTTTCGGGAAACGAGATGAAACAATAATTTTGAATACATATTTTGTTTCGATTAAAATTAATAAAAACTGCCATCACCGTATTTTTCCAAAAATAAGCCCAGTGCTTATTATTTGAAAAATTATTTTAAAGTTTGCCAATTTAATAATCGTTTATTTTTAAAATTATTATTACTTAATAAAACCCACATTTTTCTTTACACGTTAAGCAAGAGCTTGCCAATAATTGTGGGATAGTTAACCTTCGTAAGACGAAGTGTGTACCTTTTGTCCGCTCTAATTTTTGAACACATTTTACTCCACTTTATAAAAAAGTTTTAATTTAGAATTTTAATATATAAATTTAAATTCAACTTATATTTTATGAAAAAATTAGTACTATTGTTACCTTTAAGTTCCCTTAAAATTGAGGATACTTTGACGGATCCTAAAGACCAATGAGTTAAAAATTTAATAATAAATCTAAAAGGCATAAAATGAACTAAATTTATTCGAAAGAAGTAAAAAATGAACGCATATTGTTTTATTTTTTCATAAATATGATATAATGAATGTTCCTCTTCATGAACATTGCACTAATATGCTGTTATCAGTATACGTGCTTCACGCGCATCTTCAAAGATAAATGAATCATCTTTGATTGATTGCTTCACGTCATCTGTCATTTTTAGCAGCAAAGCTCATTTCCAATGTCTTCTTTCGATGATTTTCAAATTTTAACTCTTGATTTTTTGCGAGAGAATGAAAGTATAGAGCCCAAAGTTGTGATTCTTCCTCCAGATTCAAATGATAGGCAAGTAATTGATGTTAAAAAAGATGAATAAAACTGTTTTAATCTTGAAGAACTCCCTAATGATGTTTTAGGATCTTTAGAAGTCTGTGTTCAAGAAGAAAATCACATATTTTCAACAAACATCAAAAAAGTCAAGAAAGAACTTTCAAAATGGAAAAAAATAAAGATTTTTCCAGTGAAGCATGATGAATTATTACCTTTATCTTCAAAATTTCCTGATCTTATATATGCTGAGGCAATTTCTTTAAAATCTTTAAAGATGAAATCATGAGTTTGATAGTAACCGAAAGTAACAGATATTCCACTCAAAAAAACAAAAACTTGAATCTTGATGAAGAAGAGCTCAAAAAATTTCTTGTAATTTCTTCTTATCAAGTTATAATTCACGACCAAGGTAAAGAATGTATTGGCAGAAAGATGACAATATCGTGTGTAGTATAGTTGCCAATCAAATGTCAAGGAAGCGATTTGAGGATATCAAGGCATGTTTACATTTTTCCAATAATGTCCACTTGACAACAAAGGATAAACTGTCCAAGATTAGACCACTCCAAAATCTCAATAAATCCCTAAAACAGTTTGGCATTTTCTCAGAAAAACATTCCATCGACTAATAAATGGTAGAAATTCATCTAAAATGTAAATGAAAGATAAGCCAATCAAATTTGGTTATAAAAATTGGGTAATGGCTTCATCCGATGGTTGTTCTTTTCATTTTGTCACATACACTGGTGCCTTAGATAGAGAAGAAGAGAATTTGCGATGGCGAATTTTTGATCAATGTTTCGATAATCTAGCTTCCAATTTTTGCGATGTAGATAAAGTGGATAGGATCAGAAGAAAAAACTTTTTTTTGTTTCTTCTCTAGATTGTTTTAATTTTTAAAATTCTAGCATGGGTGGAATGGATTTTCTTGACAGATTTGTGAGTGAGTATTGTCCCAACATCCATTCTAAAAAGTGGTATTGGCCTCTGTTCCTCAATTGTCTAAGTTTGTCTGTTGTATCTTCATGAAAACTTTACTTGGAACTGAAATCAACTTCACAAAAAGACTTACCTGTGTTCACAAGAGATATTGTTTATTCGCTGTTCTTCTCTAGAGCAGCAAAAATAAAGAATACCCAAGCTTCAAAAAGAAAACGCATAGAAAATCTAAAAAGTGGTTTACATCATCCCATTCCAGCTCTTACTCAAGGAAGGTGTCTTTACTAGAAAAAAACACAATAAAAATATGCTTTCAGTGTTCGTTTACATCCACACTGTTATTATGTTTATCATTCAAAATAAATGAAAAATTTACTTGTTTTTTAGGAAATAATTTGAAAATAACTTTTCTGTTTTTAAAAGTAGTGTTGCGTCCAATGTTCCTATAGAGCAACATCAAAATTTTTCAACTCAAAATTGATTATTATTAATTCATTTTTATCAGTTTTTCTGGGAAGCTTTCACTGTATTAAATAATTTAGTTTTCTATTGATAGAAAAACGATTACTTTTTGAAGATGTTTACAAAATGATCATTGGGCAGTCGAACAGCCTTTATTTTTTTTGAGCTTTGACTTCTTTCACATGGGTCATCAAATCGTATAATAAATTTCAAGTCATTTCTTCTCATTACTTCTTTCATAAAGTGAGCTCTTTGACTTTTATACAATTCATCAAGTGGAAGATTTTGGTCTAACGGATTTGTCTTTCGTTTGGCTTTTTGTTTTGGGCCAGGTGGTGTATTAGCAATATTTCTCAAGTTGATACTTCTAGGTCTTCCCGCTTTTTGAAGGAGCATCAAGACAATACTTAGTAACATCTGGGGCTTCTATGACATTTTCTTTATCTTTATGATTATCAGAAAAAAGAGAAAAAGAAGACGAAGAAAAAGAACGAGCAGAAAAAGACGATGATGAATTTGAGCAGGAAGATTATGAGTCGCTGTATTCTTAACCTGAAGACTCAATTGATTTGGAAGGTGCGTTCATTTGATAGAGAAAAACACGGAAAAATTCAGGGAATAATATTCTTTTAGCAGAGAGAGGATTGTGAAATATGATGAAAAAAGAAGAGATGATAAGGATAAGTGTATAAAAATGAAAAAGGCTGCAAATGATGGAGTGTGATTTGTAAGAAAATACGCCATTTTCTGATTATTTCAATCAGCACTCATCTTTGAAGCAATGCAGAAGTACAAAGATATGCCAGTATTTGGTTTCTAACCGATGATATAGCATTTTCACTGTAGGTTCGTCTTTTTTCATTTTAAGTTCGTTTTTTTCACTTTAAGTTCGGCTTTTTTCATTTTAAGTTCGTTTTTTTTCACTTTAAGTTCGTCTTTTTTTATTTTAAGTTAGTTTTTTTTTCACTTTAAGTTCGGCTTTTTTCAATTTAAGTTGGTCTTTTTTTATTTTAAGTTCGTTTTTTTACTTTAAGTTCGGCTTTTTTCATTTTAAGTTTGTCTTTTTTATTTTGATTTTTTTTAAATTTTTTCCATAAACTCTAAAATTTTGTCAGCAACAAATTTTTTATTTTCTAATTCCTAATCGAAAAAAATTATCATAGTCAGTTTTAAAATTAAAAGTTTTTTCTACAAAGTCTTTTTCAAAATGTTTTTAATAAAAGTTGATGTAGTCTTATTTATCCATTTCGAATTTTCTTTAAAATAGAATAAAATTAATTCATTTATTAGTAGGCGCTATTTTGAGATAAAGATAGGAATCCGCCTATTAAAAGTCGTTATCGATGCTCTAATTGATCTTATTAAGAGACCAGAGCTTTTTTACCAAACATTAGATTGATCCTTTTTATTAATGTTATTATAATTTTAAAATGTCAATTTTAGTATCTTACTTTCTGAAATGAAACCAAAGAAAATTGGATGGTAAACTTAAAATATAACTAATTCAAATTGGTTCATTTTAAAACCTTTTTGTGTTTCAGAAAAAAAGAACATTCGCAAAAAAATATTTTGTTAAATTTTTAATATTTTTTAGCCCTTTTTTTTCAAAATATTTGAAAATAACTTTATAATTGTCAAGTCTATATTGAATATATTTTAAATTTTTTGATGCGCCAATAAAATTAAGATGCAACTTTTTGCAAAGTAAATAAGTTATGGTTGATAAAAAAATTAATTTTAAGATTAGTAGAAATTTAAAATCACTTTTTATGACTTTGATTGATTTTAATCAAAAAATATGATCACCATTGAATTCCAATATGAGAATTTGAATAAGTTATGTTGAGTTATTAGAATAAATAATTTTGACATCTACAAAATAGTAAGACAAACAAACGACTTCAACAATGGAACATATCTTAATACTCCTCACCAACTTTATATTTTCTATTATATGTTGGCTTGCTAGGAAATTTTTAAGTAACATCATACCATCACAAAATCAAAATGCATTAAATTCAAGTATCAAAAAGATTCTTTTAAAGGTGAAAATGCGAAGAGATTTAACGAAGTTTGAGAAAAGGAGACAGTTTGTGCAGTTGCAAAGCCCATAAAATCCGAAGATTCTCGTTATTTGTACGTAAAAGAAGCACTCAAACCCAAAACAACATCCATTGACGAAGAATATGAAATTCAAAAAAGTCGCAAATTCTTTAAAATAGTTAACACAAAAATATTTATTATTGCCATTTTGATTTTCAGTGCAATTGATCGATGTGAAAGTTGTTCAGTCACGGTAATTTCATCGATAACATTTTTACTATGATTGATAACTTTGATACTTTTTAACTCGTGAAACTATTTTTTTTATTTTATTTTGTGAACGTTAACTTTTTAATTTTAATCAAAATTTAACTTCTTTTTATTATTTTCACCTGTTTTAATTATATATATTTTTTTCTGTATAAATAATTTCACTAATTAATTTTTTCATTTTGAATTAATGTCTAATTTATACGTAAAATTGAGTAATTAAAAAAACTGAAAATAATAAAAAAGTTAAATTTTGCATAAAAATAAAAAAATAAAAAAGTCAACAATCGAAAAAAAATATAAAAAATAGTTTCACAATTTATAAAGTATTAAAGTTATCAATCATAGGGAAAATGTGGGAAAATGGCTAAAAAACAATGTTACCGATGAAATTACCGTGGATGAACAACTTTCACATCGATCAATTACACTGAACCCCAAAGATGATGAGATCGAATACCCGCATGGATTTATAATGTAAGGGATGAAAACTGGGAGGAATGCGAGGAAGCAAATTTGATTAATGTTATCACACAAGGCAAGCCAATCTAAGACCTGTTTCGACCTTATTGGGTCTCATCAGTTGGTTGAAGGTTGCTATTCACATTTTTGTGAATCCAACTGTGACCTAAGGAGAGGGTGGACACTGGACAGCACTGTTTCTACGCCACAACCTTTCAGCCTAATAGCACCCTTCATCCAAATGATGAGATACAAACAGGTGTAAACCCGTCTTGGATTGTCTTGACTTGTGGGATAAAGTTAATCAAATGTGCTTTCTCACATTCATTCAAAAGATCATATATATATATATCTCTTAGATTAAAAAATGATACGAGTATTCGCCCTGATCATCATCTAATATTATATACTTAAGTCCTCAATGAAAAAAACGAAATAGAACTATCATTTTGTTTCTTCTCCTACCCATAAGTCCGGCCCGCTATAATAACCCAAAATAAATCAGTGTAAAAAAGACGAAATCTTTAACCGAGCAACAATGAGTGTGAGTTTTTGGCCCACATGATACACCCGCCAGCGAGCGGTTAATACCTTTTAGTGGGGACTCGGAATCCAGGTATCAAAATTAGAACAATTTTTGACGGTGAATGCGATTGCTTAATTAATATTTATATTTATTTATTAAAAAAAACCAGTTTAAGATATAACCTGGAGGAGCAAACGTAATAGGTTATTGTCGCACAGTGATAAAGAATAATATAACATGCATATAGTAACAAAAGCTTTTTAATGAAGAGTTTGAAAAAGATATTAAAAAAAAGAGAAAAAATCCTGATAAGACATTTCGACATAAAAAATTAGTTAACAACAGTATTAGAATAAGGATAAAAAACTAAGAAAAAACAAAGGATAAAAAATATTTATTATATACTTGCCATTTTTTTTACATTTAATTACTTTTTTTAATTTAGTTTAAGGAAATCTATATTTTTGTCAAGTTCAAATAATGATAGTAATCTTAAATTTATTTATTTTGTCTATTTAATCATATTTTGAATACTAGTTGATAACATGTGAAACTGCATAATGGAGAAATTTATTTTTGTTATTTTTAAAAAAAAATTCCGTTTTTTGTTTGAATTAGCATGTCTAGATCTAGTTGATTTTGGAGAAAATACATTCACAGCATTTATTTCTTCTGCCTCTTAATAGCTAAAGCCTTCTCAGGTGCTGAGATATTTGAAGTCATATACAGAATCCTTTTTAATTCCAAATCATTTCTCGAATTTCATTTACTTATTATGAAGGCGTTCTTTTAATTCTGAAGAATTTCATTCTTTGTGTGCGGACTTTTGCATATCTGATTTATCTCAGTTCTTCTACTGCATACGGTGTGATGCCAAAAGAAAAATAAGTGATAAAAAAACTGTCCAAAGATCGAATGCCGATATACAAAATATAGACGACAACTTGAAGCGTGCTACATATTAAGACGCAAAAAGAGTAAAAAATGCATCCAATTAGTTAGTCAATAAGTTAGAAAACTAACTGAGTTAATGGAATTTTTTTTAATATTTTTTTTGTTAACGTTTTGCCACACTTTACGCGTTTTTCGCGTCGAGAAATTTATTCATCTAAGGTTGACTGCATTGCTCACTCCATTTTTATTTCTTCCAACTTGATTCTTCTTCTTCAACTCTTGAAACACTTTACCTATGATTTTTAGAAATCAAAATAAACTTTTCCTAGGGGGAATAATTCTTTGAACATTGAACACACAGACACACTTATACACGCTCTACCTAATATATAGGTGGAGGATGTAGAATTAGTGAAAAGATACAAAATCACTCTATGTCTTGTTAGATGAAAAGTGCACTGCACATAGATCATCATTTTGTGGCAATCTTTATATACTTGTATACTTGTTGATGATGATGATTATGCTATCATCTCCCTTATCAACAAGAATGATCGAGTCTCTTAGGCTAAAATGTCTTTAGTTTTCTTTTTAGTCTAATCTAAAAACTTCTTCTGATATCGTCTCTCTTTCTACGCATTACAAGAAACTTACACAAAAGAAATTTTTTACAAATCTCTCTCCCTCTTCTTTGCATCAACTTTTGGATCATTTGGGAGTTGAGATAATCTTTTTTTTGACTTTTTTCTCTTGTTTCTTCCCTATATCTCCCCCCAAATCTCATCGACAAGTACTGCCTATAAGGTAAAGAATTTTACTGTAACACTGTGTGAGTGAAGTTTACAAAACTTTGTCAATTTATGAAGTTTTTCATGTTTTTACGATTCCTCTTCCCTAAAAGATCTGCATAGGCCTTTTGGTGATCTTAAATTAAACTCTCGTTTATAAATTATAACATTTTAGCAATAGCTCGGTAGCTCACGTTCTTCGTATATTCACTTATGGTATTTTATTTGAGTACGAAGGGCGAAACGTATGTCAAAATTTTGGAACTGAAGTTACTTTGCAATTTAAATATTTGCCATTTTTCAACGTGTTACTTGTATTTTAGTTTTCCCGTAAAGAGTGCATTCTTTCTGAAGTATGGAATCGATATACTTCGTCAATTTAAGTCAAAAATTAAGTGAATTTGGAAAATTAGCGTCGATAAATCAATTTAACGCATCCTTATACACGTGTAATGAAGAAAAGATAAATGCTTCTGAAGTCTGAAATGAAAGTTCATAATTCTACAGAGCTAACATTTGGAATTTTTCTTTGAAGTTGTAGAAAGTTCTGGAAATGACATTCAACAATTTGCTTTTGAAATTTTCGGGAAATTTTTGTTTTAACACCATTGACGGACTTCATGCCTTTTTTGCCAATGTTAAAAATTCCTTAGACTTCAAATTTTATCGATTTAAAAATATAATGTTATCTCAATCTTAAAAAATGACATAGCATTTTAACTATTCTTTCTCATTTTAAGTTCGTCTTTTTACAATTTAAGTTGGTCCTTTTTCATTTTAAGTTCGTCTTTTTTCACTTTAAGTTCGTCCTTTTTCACTTTAGGTTCGTCCTTTTTCATTTTAAGTTCGTTCTTTTTCATTTTAAATTAATCCTTTTTCATTTTAACTTCACCAATCTCATTTGAAGGGTCTTTTTTATTGTTTTTTTATTTTTGAATTTTTTTTATAAAATCTAAAATTTTGTCAATAACATATTTTCTAATTCTGAATCGAAAAAAGTTATCATATTCAGTATTAAAAGTTTTCTACACAGTCTTATTCAAAATATTTTTTTTTGTCTTTTTTTCATATTTTTTAAAATATTTATTAAAATCAGTTCTTAACTTTAATGTAGTCATAATTTTTTGCAATTTGTCTTTCATATTTAACTTATTTGTAGCGTTTTATTAATAAAATGATGAATTTAAACTATCAAATAAAAATTTTAAAGTCAAGCCCATTTAAAGAACAAGATACAAACTTTAAAAAGATTCAAAAATATACTATCCAATTTTGTAGTTTTTGTCAATTATAGTTCAAAGTTTCGAAACTCGCACAAAATTATTCAAATTGATGATATTTTGTTCCCCGTGTGATCTCACCGGATCGGTCCTCTAAAAAAGGGTATATAGAGGAAACTTCTGCTATCCTTTTTTCTTGCTTCTTTGTCATTGATACTTTTGTCATTTGGATTACTCATTTTTCTTTCTCGCTATATTTTTCATCATGTATGATAAAATATCAAGTGAAAAAAAATCTGTACTGATCAAACTTCTTTCTACGGAATTTTCCTCAATTAAAAGTGCTTCAGAAATACAGGAATTAAGTATTCTACAGCAAAATCTATTGTTCAAAGGCATCATGATAACAAAGACGACGAATCAAGTTCACACAAGCAACACGGTGGACATTTATAAAAAAGCTTTTCACGCCTGAAAGACTAAGTTTTTTAGAAAGCCTCATTGGAACCTCTTCAATGCTAACCCTGGAAGAAATGAGTAAAAAATGGAAGAAAAGGTTTCCATTAAACTTGCTCAAAGTACTCTTCACAATTATTTGGTGAATAGATTGAAAATTACACTCAAACCAGCGAACGAGCAAATTGAGGCAGTAAATAAAGATGCCTAAAAGAAAATGTTATGCACAAGAGTTTCAAAATTTTGCTCCCAGCTCGCAAGAATCTTTAATTTTTATTGATGAAAGGGGCTTCATCTTTCACCAGAGACGTTCTCACGCTCGTTCAAAAAGAGAAAGAAGAGCTAGTGTAATTATTCCTACTAACAGAGGAAAGAATGTTTCTCTTGTGTTAGCAGTGAACTGCTTTAAAGTGATTTAATATGAAATCATCGAAGATGGTACTTGCCACGGTAAAAGATTTTAAATTTCATTGAAAATTTGTTTGGAAAACTTAAAAGTGATGCTTGGATTCTCCTAGAAAATGCCAAAATCCACAAGACTAGAGAAGTAAAAGAAATTTTTCAACCGAATGAAAAATATCAATTAAATTCTTTTCTCCTTATTTCTTCATGTTGAATCGGTGCGTAAACGGTTTTTCAAAAATTAAAAGTAAAGTTAGAAATATATTTTACTAAATTCCACAACACTACAATCTACAGTCTTTTTCATCTACAATCAGAGATGTCGTTGATTCTATTTCTATGTTTGACTGTACAAATTATTATAGACATATGCTAAAAAACATCAATATAGCCTCAACTGGACAATATATTCCAAATATTTATTCATGATTATAATTTTTACACACATAAATTATTCTTTTTTACTAAAAATGTTTCTTCTTAATTTTAACTGTTAAATTAAAAAATAAAAAAGACCAACTTAAAATAAAAAGGACGAACTTAAAGTGAAAAAGGACGAACTTAAAGTGAAAATGCTATATATAATAAATAATCTTCTGTTATGAATTCATAAAAAAACGGTGTAATATAACTTATCAATCACACATGTGTAACTTTATATTTATACAAGCGAAAAAGTAACCACCTCTTCATTATATCTCGTTGACGTTTGAGACACAACTTTATCAAGCCAGTTTGAGATGAATATATAAATTAAAAAGAAAAGAAAGTAAAAATGTTTAAAAATAGCTATAACTTTTCTTGAAGAATATCAGTAAACTTATGGTGCATTCTTATATCAAAACTTGATTTGCGAAAGGATTATTATTTGTTTTTTATGACTACATATTATTTTATATATAAGAAAAATTTGTATCAAAAAGTTTATGAGTAAACTTTGTATAAAACTATTGTTTACAAAGCTGACAAAATTTTAGAATAAAATAGATGGCGTTAAATTTAAAAAATTCATTATAGAACAATTTTATAAAAAAAACTTGTTTATTTCTAAGGAAATTCGTTGATTCGTTCCAAAAAAAACTTAGAAGAAAAGTCGAAACATTTGAAAATGGCCTCTCGAGGCCCTATACGACCATTGAAGGTAGTAAAAATATTGCGTTATGCGAGGGTTTAAAGCCCGACTGTAATTTGAACATAAATCGGTTTTACAAACACTTCATTTACGTATAATTATTACACTAGATCATTTATGTGCTGAACCTCATCTTACTTGTTTTCCCTATCTTTCCGTTATTGCCAGATACCATACGCTAAATCATCTAGTGTCATGCCTACTTACAAAAGTAATGGTTTCCGCCCCTCCAATTACAAACTCATTTCTTTGATATCTTGCATTGCGAAAATAAGGGAAGATATTGTAGAGGACTCAATTGGAGTTCATCTTTAAAAAAATAATTTTGTTCATCAAACTCAGTTCGGCTTTCTTAAAAGGTCATTCTGCAATTGACCAAATTGCTTGCGTTTATCACCAATGGGCCTTCAATCGTGAAAACCGTAAATCCACTTTTGCTGCCTTTCTTGACCTCACCAATGCTTATGTAAATGTTCCATATGAAGCTATTCAAAGTCTTCTACCAACATTGGGCATTCGTAGCCCTCTCTTTGGTTGGCTGTCTGACTACTTACACAATAGGTCTCAACAAACTCCAGTTGGGCAAAGTACCACATCTGGAGTTCCACAAAGCAGTACTAATAACCATTGATGAACTATTTTCCGATGTTAACAGCTCGTTACAACCGGTTATTTTTGTCTACTCTGCTGCTTATGCAGATGATACCTTAATATATGTTCCTATGAGAATCCAACTGTTGCTGTCAATTACTTGAACTTGGCTCTGCTTTACGATGTCAGTTGGGCGAATATCTGGAGAATGAAGTTTATCCCTTCCACAACGATTGCTATGCTAATTTCTGGTTTTCGAAATCATCAAAACCGTATGGAATTTCTTTACCTTGATTCCATTCTCTCCTAACTGTAAATACCTAAGTGTCATTTCTTTCAAAAATCTCAAATTCAATGATCACATCAGTTACATCTGTAGGCGGGTAAATAAAGAACTTTTCACACTTCAATCACTGAGCCAACATCTTTCTGTAAATTTTTATTCGCTGTCAAGGATCTACCAAGCTATCATTTTACCTCACTTAGAAGAAGGGTCAACTGTCTTTGCACGTATTGGGTCTGTGCTTTCATAAACTCCTGAGAAGCTTCAACCAAGAGCTCATTCTTCGCATTCCTGTTCGTGAAAATGTGCCTGAAAGTGCATATAAAGTGCTATCTATCTCTATATAGATTGAAGTTTCGTCGTAATGTTTATATTCGCTGTCGTACATACAAGCTTCTCCCATGCCCACCTGTAAGATGGAGTTTTCCCCCATTTTACATCAAAGTGAGCATGATTTAAGAAGACACCGATATATATTGAATTCTTCATTCCAGCAATTGTGTTTCAGACTTCAGCAACCTGTCCGCATTCTAAACGTACTTACATACCCTTCATGATGATAATATATTTTGTACATTTCCATTTAGATTACTAATTTGTGTCATATTTCTCGACCCACGGTTTTCATGTAGCACGTGCAAATATATATTAGTTTAGATAAAAAGTAAAATATAGAACATAAATTTACATAAATCATAAATGATTTTGTAACAAATTTGTTCTATCAAAAAATACCAAGCCTAAAACGTAGGCAGCTCATATTTTATTGCAACAAAAACACGTTTTCAACAAATGCCAACAAAGACAAGAATTTTCAAAGCCAAGTTTAGTTGAAGGCAAATCCAAAACAAATTTATATGATATCAAAATAAATTAAATTTTATCCATGCGTACCAAAAATATACTAAAAAGAGATTTTTATGTATATTTATGAGAGAATTTTAAGGAAAGAAATACTATTGTTCTTTCAAAGTAGACTACAGATTTTATTATTTTGTTATAATATACGCTATCATAAAAAAACTGGTCATTTATTGAGAAAATGGGACCACTGGTGGATTCAGAGGGGGGGGGGACACCTGGCCCTAGGCCCCTATGAAGAATGGCTTCAGAAATTCCCCTTATCGATTTTGCTCTTTCCTAAAGCATCAAAACTTGTATGGTAGTATTTTACTAGTATTTTTTAAAGTTACCCCCCTGTAGTCAATTTCTGGATAAGCCACTGGATGGGACCTTTAAAAAAGATGATTAAAACGGTAATGAACGTACCTCTGGTGTCAGCCTACTAAAACATTGGAAATTTTTGGTTGATAGCGGTTTAGACACTCTTAAATTGTATTTTCTTTTTTAAAATTTTATTCCTATTTGGTTTTTTAACATCGTGTGATACCTAAAATCTTCGAACAAGAGATAAAGATAACAATAATTTATTTTGTAAAAGTTATAAGAGCCGTTGCTTAAACACATTTACCACGTGAGAAAAAAATTTATTGTAAATTTCTTTCAAATCTTCCGGTATTTCTTCATCACAGTCAGAGAAAATGACTTTTAATAAAGTTTCTTTGAAAATCTGCAAATAAAAAACGGTGTTGTGTATAGCGCCGAATTGATTCAAATCGTAGAACATCTTATAGATCGGGACGTGCTCAGAACATTTTTCTAGAGGGAGGGGGCGAGTTTCCCTGTGTAAAAATTAGTGCTGCTGCAACTCAACCAAACTTTCAAGGTCGATGCCGCAAACAATTATACAGAGAAAATGCACCGCTTTCGAACAGGAACATGAGATATCGTCTAAAACAAAACGAGATTTTGCCGACAACTTTAGAACTTACACTTTTCAATATTTTATGTTTAATATTTTTTATAAATATTTGATATTTCTATCAACGAAATCTCATGTTTATGATCTATAGAATTTAATATTTTGAATATTTATGTACAGTTAAATTTGTCTAAATAGAAAGTAGTACTTGAGAGAAAGATTTGGAATAATGGTTAATTTCTCCAAGATCAACGACTTTCCCAGCAAAACAAGATTGTTCTAACAGATGCTCAAAGTATAGTGCCTGTTTTTGCTTTTCACCTCTAAATCATTTAGCTAAAATGAGCGCTTCTCAAGAAGGCAGGTCTAGAGATTCGCTGTCTTGCTTGTCTTATAAGTCATTTGTTAAAGTATCGGCTTATCGCATATTTATAAAACAAATTTCGGATTGTCTCAAATCTCTTTTTTTATCCTATGATGAATGATGATCTTTCTTTGGTGTTTCTACTTTCTTCAGAAATTCATTTTCCGTGATCTATGTTTGAAAAAATCTTCTCATAGGTTTATTGTGAATAGAATTGACCCTATCTTAGGCCTTTTCTGTTGAAGACAATCTTCTTGGTTATCTTAAGCTTTTTTTTATCAATATCATGTGTTGTATTATCAGGTGTTACTATAGTTATTTGTTAACCAATCGATCTTCAAAAGTTGTGTTCCTCATAAAATCATTTGTGATCCTCTCTTTACAATTTAAAAATGTTTTATACTTTCATTATCTGGAAGATTCTCTCTTTCACTATAAAGGAAAAACTTTATTAAATTCAGTTTGCATTGGGAATTTTCTTGTTGGCATCCTTCATATTTATAATAACTTGAAAATTGTAAGATTTCTTTGAATTAATGATAGAGAACATGTCCTTGTAAAACACGTTCTTCTTGTCTATTAGCACCTGGAACATAGAAATTGGAGTACACGACCTTCACTACGACACACATAAGGTTGGTAGACTTAGTACCTCTGGTGAAGGATTCAGTGCATCTTGTGGAAAAGCTGAGTTTGTCTAGTAGCCTCATAGTGGCACACTAGCAACGAAGCCGCGCTCTTCTGCCCAACCAATTGCTGTGGCACCCTCAGTTGTCACGGAGAACACACGACAGATGCTCGACACACGGAAACACGGTGTTGAAGATGTCTCCCCCAGTGTTTGTTCCTCACAGCAGGACAAACTAGAGGAATTTCTGATACAACTGGGGATCAGCAGTGACCCTGAAAACGAAAACTGCCATGTGGGCGGTGTCAGTGCTTGCGTCAAAAGCGAGGGAGAAGGCTACGAGTGTTGGGCAGTCGATTTTGAGTGAGTCGTGCACGTTGTCTGCCATTTCAACACGCCGACAAACGGTGCGGGACGAAAGGCTCTCGCTCTCTAGGCAAGGGATTACTATCCAGTCAGCTACAGCAACGATGTGCTCCTTGATCAAGTTCCATTCCTAGAAACGCCTAATTTGGCGCTCTTCATCTTGTCAGCCTCAGCAGCCTGCCTACGGAAAAGTGAAGTTCTTTTCTGCAAACTACCTGACAGTTTAACAATGGCGTCTTTTCTCTCAGCAGCAAACATCACCGTAAATTGTGATGATCGCTGTTATGTCTCTCATTGGCGTTGCACATTTTACTCTTTCATGCTGTCACACTGGTCATCTCCAAAATTATCAACTCGGAAGTTTCTTTCTTTCTTTCAATAACAAACAGGCTTTTTTAGTGTTGTAAGCAATAACAAAAAAATGTATTTTTGTAATTTTTTTTATAAAAATTGAAGACATACAAAAAATTTATCCTAATAAATACTTATTAATCCTAATAAAATACTAAAATTTATAATGAAACAAAGAATTCGTCAAAATTTGTAACCGAGTGTAATATAAGTAATCTATAGTAGATCTAAAATAGATAAACTTTGGTACTTTTTCCCGTATAATTTTTGAAAACTTTTCGTTTTTAAGCAAATATTTCTAACTAAATTTAGAAGTCATTTTTATACAATGATTTTCTGAGTTGTATGTATGTGTGTAGGATTGCTCGAACCTAAACTTAACCTCAACCCTAACACTAGATCTAATAACACTAAATTTAATAAATTCTACACTAATACTAAAGCCGACAATTGATTTCCAAAATTCTACGCATTAAGGTCTATTTAGAAATTGGTCTAGCACTTGTCAATCAAGTATTGTGCAAATTGAGGAATAATTTTTAATAGTCAGAGTCAGTGGTAGAGTGGACGCGAACCCGCTAAGTAGTTGATTGAGAATATGTTTCTGGCATTTATATTTTTTATATGAAAACCAATCAAACTTTTAAAAAGAGCAATTAAATCTGTCGAACAATCTCAAAAATATAAAATTCAAAGTAAATGGTATGCTTTTTCAGTTAACTGACTAATTTTTAAACATTCCCAAATAAACGTATCCATACATAGTAAATGAACCATGCTCAATTTGATTGTAAAAATATTTTTTTCATCTTGGATTTTAAATTGCCGCTAATCTTTGGATATTTGTGACCATATTTCTTTTTGATTAATTTTAATCGCATTTAGCAAAAGGACCTTTCTTTTGTTTGCAAATTTACTCGCGTCTACAAAAATGATATATCAAATTCTCAAAGACACTAATGGTTTAGTTAGAAGTTAAAAAAAAAAGGAAGATCGATTAGCTAAATCAATAGGCACTATATTTCGAAATTCAATAAAACTTATGAGAATCGTTTTCTATTTCACGTTTTGGTGTTTACTTCAAACTTTTCTAGTTAGTTCATTGAATTAGGCTATCAAATTTTTATTGATAATAATAATAATTTAGCTTTTAAACAAATATAAAATAGAGTTTCAAAAATTGAAGTAAATCCTTTTTCTCACAGACTCAATTATACACGGCTCTTTTTTCGAACAGTCAATAAAAAAGTTATAATATCAATGACTCGTTCTTGTGATCAATGAAATGTAAGTCTTTCATGTAGGTCTTACCTTTTTCAAATTTAAAAATGGACAAATAAAATGTTGCAAAATAATCGGTTCAGATAACAAGTTGTTATAAAAACTTCCAAGTAAACATATGGAGAAGTTAGAGCGGATCAAACTTAGAGTTTTATTTCATTCTCACAGCATGTTTAAAAGGTTGTTGATATAAATTATATACATTTAAGTGAGCTTCTTTGATTGGAAGTTTTTCATGAATTTCAATCCAATAGTTCAGCTCTTCTTGGAATTTCTTGTAGTTCAGGACATCTAAGATGAGATTGTTAATCATATTTATGATTAACGTTCCATGCTCACCAATGCTGAATGAGTCAGTTGAATGTTTGGAATGATTGAAAAATATTTCTTCTATTTCTGGACAAACTTTGAAGAGTCTAAATAGTGATTTATTGGTTATCCTAAATTATGTATCAATAGTCCATATCATTTTTGGCAGCTAAGAATTTTTTATAAAGGCCTTCCATAAACACACAACATGGCACAATTATAAATGGGGATATGACGTTACCATCAGTCCACGATAACATTTTCTTAATTGCCCTAAAAACAGAGATATTTTGAGTTCAGCGATAAAAGAAAGAAAGTAAAATTTTGACCGAGCTTTATAATTAGTAAAGGCAACAAAAGTCGTCACATAAATTATTCAAAAATTGACCTAACGACTTCAAAATTGAGATTTTCTTGGTAAAAAAATATTCATAAAAAATGATTCTACAATTTCAATTACAGTTAAACCCTTCTTTAAGGAACACTTTTGGGACTTTGTGAAAACGTTCTTTAATGAGGAGGCGTGAATTTTCAGATTGACTGAGCAAGTTGTATGGAATAATGAACACAATTTCAGTGATAAAAACAATTTATTAAAATATTTGTTTATTCTTAATCAGTATTATTCAATATCAATCATGTCTTTATGCAAGTCGGTTTTCTTGGGAGCTTTTTTCCGGTGATAATTTTGCTTATGATTGTCTATGTGTTGGACACTGTGTCAATTGCATTTGAGTTCTGAAACGTTTCAGTACTGTCAATGCTTTTATCACTTCATCATTTGTTAGAGGATTCTTTTCAGCTTCATAAACTCATAGTATTTTCTGTGTATTCTTCTGTTGCTATCTTATTTGAATTGAGCGATGAGAGTTTTTCTTCTCGTCCCTATCAGCAAGTGTGTCAGGTTTATCATTAGAGGCCCGAGCTCTTCACCAAACTTTTCTTTTTTTCTGGTCTTCAAATACTTCAACAAATTTAAAGCCACATCTTGGGAAACACTTTTGTATCGTTTTCTGTGTAACATCTGCCCAAGCTTGAACTATCCACTGGATATCATCCAAAACATTTATAACTTCTTGACAGGTGTCAGCGGTGGAAATTTTGGCAATTAGATGTCTCAACAGCCTCTTTCGATAGCCCCATTTCCCAGTCTTATTGATCTTCTGATCCATGTGTTATAACTCTGAAATACAATTTGTTGGAAAAAACTTTACTTCAACATAAGGTAGTTGGTTGTTATAATGACTTGGGGCATATCTACAAACAATAAAATCTTTATCCTTCCCATACTCTTGCTTAGGTCTTTAAGCCATTCCTCAAACAACTGGGCATTCATCCAGGCCTTTCTGCTGTGACGCCAATCCAAAAGCAGAGTTGCATAGTCTTTGACATTTCTCATGACTATTGTCTCCCTTCTGTACAAGAGACTATTTAGGTAAATTCTTAGTTTCCATGTGGACACACTGTTCTGATCCACACTCGCACTTTCACCACTTAGCACTTTGAAGTTAATGTTGTTTTTTGGACGGAATCAATCAAGCCAGCCATTTGACGCTTTGAAATCATTAAAACCCAATTCCTTAGCATTGCCAAGGCTTTTTCTTGCAAAATGGGGCCGGAAATTAGAATATTCTTGGCTCATGCGCCAATAAACCACTATCTTACACGGTCGTTAACATCATCATTAGAGTTTGATGTCTCCAATCTTTTTGCTCAAGGATTGAAATTGTCATCAGCCAATCACTCTAATGTTTTTTTACAATTATTGATAACACCAACTGTTTTGCCGAATTTTGCTGCTACATTTCTTTGCCTCGAACCTTCACTTTGGTTAAGAACTTTTAACTTTACAGAAAAAGATTAAGATTTTCGTAATTTAGACATCTTGAAAGTGGATAGGTAATACATCCTAGAGTAAAATATGCTAGCGTATGAGTAAAGTAATTATGATTAATAATAAAATATTGTGTATTGCTTATTATTATTAATGAGAGGTATAAAACAGTGAAGAAATTAAACAATACTGAAGAGAAATATGCTTGCGTATTTATAAGTAAAGATAGAATATTGTGAATTCTCCTGAAAATGCCTCAAAAGACAAGCATCTCAAAAAGACTCTGGCAGTAAATCTCTAGATCTGCCTACTCATAGAGCAGTTGTTTCAAACTAAATGTTCTAGAGCTAAAAAGCGGGGAGTGGGCGCTTTAACCTTCAGCTTCGGGTAGAACAAATTCGTAAGTCTTGGCGGACAATTGGTCTAGGAGAAAATAACTCTGATTATACAAATTGGCACTGGCTTATTGTTTAAGATCAAGGAAGAGCTAAGGCTAAATGTTTCCAATCCTGAAAACAAAATGCTACGTCAAAAAGAATGTTGGAAAATCTTGCAAGAGAAGGGAGAAAGGCTGGAGATTTGCTACGTGTAATGTGGGATCGATGACGCGTAAGGATCTAGAGTTGATAGAAGAAATGAAGAAAAGAAACATTGAAGTGATGTGTGTACAGGAAACCAGATGGGGAGGCAACGCTGCTAAGGAAATAGGTGAAGGGTTTAAAAACTTTTACAGTGGAAAGTCAAACAAAAAGAATGGAGTAGGAATCATACACTCATCTAAATGGAAAAATAAAGTAATGATCGACTGATTCGAATCAAGCTGGCGGGAGAAGATGAGCTATCATATCAGCATATGCACGGCAGAATGGATCTAAGGAAGAGAAAAAAAAGTGCATGGCTTATTTAGAAGAAATAATTGAAGAAGTGAAAGAAAATGAAAGGTTGTTAAGAACGAAGGATGGAGAAAATCAGATAAACAGAATTGCCAAAGTAAGACAGAAAGAAAGGGAGGAGATTGGAAACGTCAATATTATCAAAGATAAAGAAGGAAAAATGATCTTTGACACTGAAGAAATTAAGAACAGGTGGGCAGAATATTTTGAAGAACTCTTAAATATGGGAAATAAAAAGGATGAATTGGAAGAAGCTATGAAGTTTGAAGGCCAAAAAAGATAATAGATATTGATGAAGTATTGCAGCAAATCAGGGAGATGGAGAATTATAAAGCAACTGGACTTATTGAGATTAGCATTGATATGATTAAAGCAAGAAGGACAAGAAACGATACCATGGATGGCAGACCTACTAAAAAGAGTTTGCATTGAAGAAAAAATACGTGAAGAATGAAGGAAAAGCGTACTAGTATCCATCTGGAAAAAAGGCGATGTTTTAGAATGTGGTAGCTATCGTGGTGTAAAGTTACTGGAGCACGGACTGAAAATACTAGAAAGAACTTTGGACAAGCGAATTCAGTCAGTGATACAGATAAACCCAAAACAGTTTGCATTTATGCCTGGAAAGAGTGCAATAGACGCGATTTTTATCACAAGACAACTAATAGAAAAGAAAATTGAAGGAAATGTATCAGTTTTTTGGGAATTTGTAGATCTAGAGAAAGCATATGATACTATTCATAGGGAAGTAGTCTACTGGTGCTTGCGTAAAAAGGGAATATCCGAAAAACTTGTGAGCAAGAAATCTACAAAAAAGGAATTTCAAGGGAATTTGAAGTAAAATGTGTCTGCATCAATGTTCGGCATTGGATCCATTATTGTTTACGTTGGTTGTTGATGAACTATGGAATCATTTAAAAAAGAAAGACTTATGGACACTTTTATTTGCTGACGACATAGCGATACTGGAAGCCAAAATAGAACAACTTGGAAAGAAAATTATAAAATGGAAACAGAGTTTGGAGAAATATAGGCTGAAGATGAATGCTGAAAAGACGGAGTTCATGATATGTAGCAAAAATGAGGATATTCAAGAGCAATTGGAAGAAAGGCACGGGAATAAGCTGAAACACGTGAAAAATTACAAATACTTGGGAACCCAAATTATGGATAATGGAAGCTGTGAAAGGGACGTCCAAGCAAAAGTCAATGCCAGCTGGCTAAAATGGAAAGAGGTTAACGCGATCATCAGTGATAAAAGAATGTCAATGAAACTCAAAGCAAAGATTTACACCACAATTGTTCTAACGGTCTTGACATATGATTGTAAATGCTCTAGAGCTTGAAAAAAAAGATGAAAAAAATGAATAGCGACTGAAATGGAAATGCTTAGAAGGATGATGGGGGTAATTCTAAGAGACCAAAAAAGAAATGAGGAAATTAGAAGAAAGACGGGAGTAGCAGGACGTTGTAAACTGCAGTGGTACGGGCATACTGGAAGAAGCAAGACGATGTCGTGCGCCAAGCCATGGGAAAGAAAGTGAGTGGAAAAAGAAGCAGAGGAAGAGAACGAAAAAGATGGAGAGATGGGCTGAAGGAGCGACTGCAAGAGCTTGGACTCAGCGAAGACGCCGCAATGGACAGAGAGACGTGGGGACAGAGGATCTCAGCCACCGATCCCCAACTTGGAGATAAAGTGTAGGTAAAGAAGAAGAAGATAGTAATATTGGGAATATGATTGATGATTGAACTATATAGTATGCTTCTTAATGGGCGTTTCAAAAAAATAAAAAAGTGCCATCTGGGACTTGAAAAAGTATTCACTGTTCCTAGAAGATAGGTGTTCTTTAAGGAGGGGCTGACCTCAATGTTAAAAGATAGGAAGAATTTGAGACTTTGAAAAACTGCGAGGTGTTCTTTATTTAGGGGCGTTTCCAGAGGAATGTTATTATTGTAAAATACCATGTAATATTTAAAGGTTTTCAACCCATACTAGAGAAAAGATATATTTATTTTTCCTTATGTATGCCACACACAGTATCTTAACTTTCATTGTAAAATTCGAAGATTACGTTTTTCAATTATTTTATTTATGTGCCAAAATGGAAGAGGTAAAATTTTTATCTATGTTAGAAATGATCTGTGAATATGAAATATATTTTTATCTGGTTTATGAATCCTTCAGTATATAAAAGCAATTCTAAAAATGTTAAATACTTGCTTTTTGTTGGTTAACTTCGTATATTTTGCAAAATCTAGATTACTTACAAAAAATTGACTATTAAAATTTTCTTACAAGAGCTTCCTCTACACAAACTTGATAAAATAAGATAATTTACGTGTTTTAGAATAAGTGCCTATATTTATAAGATGGTAGTCGCCGCCATATTACGAATTTGTGTGGTGCAACTACGTCAGTTTTTCTTTTCGAAGTGAATTTTAACAAACATCTTTCGATGCAAGGCCGTCTAATTCTAAGTCAGAGATGCATCCACGCATAGATGATACAAACTGAGATTGCACAAAACAAGTATTCAAACATTATTCATACTCATTGTTTCATTCATAGGGAAGCATTAGTTGCTAAAGCTCTTGGACCTGAGATGAAATCCACATTAGATATTTTCGTGAAAATAGTTAACTACATCAAGATGAGACCACTTAAACGACGTTTGTTTTCAAAACTTTGTGAAAACATGGAAGCGGAAGACATAAACCTGATTCAACACACAGAAATAAGATGGTTGTCGAGAGGGAAGGTTTTATCATGTTTTTATGAGTTGAGAGAGGAAATATTAGTCTTTTGTAATCAGGAAAATCTAGAAGAGTTTCAGAATGTTTGAGTAGTCAACAGTGGTGCTCGAAGCTAGCTTACCTTGTAGATATTTTCCATGAGCTAAATATCTTGAATAAAAGAGGAACGAAAATATATTGTCTTCAACTGATAAAATAAAAGCTTTTCAGAAAAAAATATCAATATGGAAAAAAACGAATTACTTTAGGTACCTTTGAAATGTTTCCTTTTACTTTTGAAAGAAGCTGTTCAGAAATTACTTCACTAATTTTGAATTATCTGAATACCCTCTCAGCTAATCTTGAAAAGTATTATCCCTCAGTATCTATTGGTGAATTTGATTGGGTGAGAAACAAAAACAGATGAAAATTCATGCACAGTAAAAGAAGAGGAAGAGCTTGCGAATATATTCAGCGACAGGACATTAAAATTGAAGCACTTTGAGCTCAATCTTGATCAATTTTGGTTGTTAGTACAAAGAGAGAACCCTGCAATTGCCAAAAAAGCCATTATTATTATTCTGCAATTTTAGACTTCATATATATGTGAATTTGCATTTTCAGCTCTTACAACTTTAGCATATATGCAATTGAGAATTGGGAAAAGAGCAATCTAAATTTTAAGCTGTCTTACAAACTCTACTTAATAATGTAGACCAGTGTTTTTCAACATTTTTCGTGATGCGGAACCCTAAAAACAAAATGAAAATTTCAGGGAACCTAGTTTTAAATTTTGGATAAAAAATAAAATAGATATATAATAAAATAATATACAAAACAAGTATAAATGTGCATATATTAGTACATTGTACAACATTATTAATTAAATCATTTTGTTAGCAATAAAGAAAAAGTTCAAATTTAATTTTTTATTGGAGTATCAAAGATGAAAAACTCAATGAGAAATCTGAGCTTGATGACCACGACAAAGTTCTTTGATGTTTGGTCTGGTTTTTGACAAACAAACACGAAGTTCGCAAAGTTTTAGCAGTACTAAGTCTTGAACAAATGACCCGCCACCCGCAATTTATGTGCTCGTCCCCCGTAGGCTTCTAATCACACTCACACAAAATAATAGAAAAAATAAATTAAAGCTGAAAACACGATTAAAACGAAGAATTCAAATTGATCCAACCCAAAAAGATGGATTAGAGAGGGCTTGCGTAAAAAGGCGATTACCTTTATCGATAAATAGGGAATTTACACAAAAAATATGCAATTGATCAATGAAAAGATTGAAAATTGATTTCGTCACTTTTATCAAAATTGCTCATAGCTGACCTCGAAGCAAGGTAAGTAGTATATGATGAAATAGAAAGAGATGCATACTCTACGAAGTGTTTTGGACCAATGAAGGAAGCTTTTCTTTCGATTATTTTCCACGATTTGAACAAGCGTGTCTTTTGTTTAGTCGTTAATCCTGAAATGTCATCGGTGTAGTAGTGAACCTTGACCAAACTGCGTCCACTGTTCACATAGCAAAAGTTTTGGCCTGTTCCCTTTACACTGTCATTCCGGTACATTTTGGAATGTATGCAAGCACCCATCAGAGAGCTGCACGCGGAGTCACTTTGTTATACGGTCTGGCCCAAGTTGTGCTTGAAGTCGATATTTCTTACGCTGTAATCGCGTTTTGGCAATTACTTGCCAACCTCTTTTAATTTTGCGTGCCAAATTTAATCATATCATTTATGCTTCATAAATCGCATAAAAGTTCTCTCTCATTATCGTAGCCTGATTAAGTCACCATGTTCCAATTTGAGCACACTTTTACGCCCGAATTGCTGTGAAGTAGAGAAACGCATTCATCCTCAACACGAATTACTGAGATGCTAAACGTAGATGGGCGTATACACTAAAACCTGCAATACGAAACAGCCCTAAACAGTGAAAACG
Organism: Nectonema munidae; assembly: GCA_030549495.1. NCBI lineage: Eukaryota > Metazoa > Nematomorpha > Nectonematoida > Nectonematidae > Nectonema > Nectonema munidae. Next base: position 367,278 of record JAUIRK010000065.1, on the reverse strand, counting down.
CTTCGATACTCCCAATATAATTCTTTTGAACGAATGTAATCTTTTATTTAGTTTCCTAGATGCTCAATACCGGGGAGAGGGTTGACTGAACTTCAAGGAGTGCATTAGCACATCTCACGGTTATATGGTTGTTGGGCATAAATGAAATGAATACCGCCTATTATAAGTTTAATTGTGTCTCTCAAAACCTCAAGAGGTTGAACAGTAAACACTAGTGATGCTCACTTATGTTTGATTAAATGTAAGGAAATTAAGTTAAATGAAATATAAAGTTAATTTATTAAAATTTTAAAATATGTTTAAAAGCTTAACTTTTTTAAATACTCCTAAAAATAAAAAGATTCCCGTCTGAGGTGTCTGAAGGTATTAATGAAATTTCCAAACCAAAATTTTAAATGATTCCCCAAACCGATTCTGATTAATCGTCCCATCTAGCAAAGCCGGCTTGCAACCTATGCGGCCGCAGTGAGCCCGCGTTTCTCATTTTTCATTTTAATGATATATTGTATGATTTCGCTAAACGCAAGGTTCGCAAAGTAAAGTTACTTTGATCGTCATTTTGTGTTAATGAAAATGTAATAAAACAAATCTCTTTTCTTTTTTTCAAAATCTTATTTCTCACTTTTAATCTTTTTCCTACCCAAACTTGGCCCCGCGCAATCAATTTTGCATAGGGCCCCGCGAACACTAGGGCCGGTCCTGTCATCTTGCCCCATTGCCAGACTCCAAGTAGAAGAGAAGGGGGCAAAGTCCCCTTGCACCCACACATTGACGGCCCTGGTCCAACACTACAAGACACTCCTCATAATTTTTAGGGACAAAAATTTTTTGATGCTTACTCTTTCAAGACAAGATTATAAAAAAGTAACTCTCATAAATTATACTTTGTATATAAAATATATTGGTACCCCTTATCCCTCGCAGAACGGATGGTTTTGTACAAGCTCCAAAGAGGGATAATTGGGGTTTTACTCCCATTTTGAAAAAGTCTCATTTTTCACATTTTAAAAGATTTTTTTAATTATTGGAAAGTTTAAATTAAATTTAGAGAAATCTTAATATTATAATATATAAAATGTCTTTAATGATCAGTCAGGACATAATAAAGAATTTTTAATAAAAAATTTTATTTTTAAAGATGGCGTTAATATTTAAATTTACTTAAAGCAAACCTTTTTTATTTATACATGAATTCATATGTTTACAAAATATAATGTGCTTTCCAACTGAAGTCTACTTTCATTGGCTAATGATTTTATCTTATAGAACCCTTTTTTCTCACATAAATACAGTGAACTTATTGATTTGTACTATTATTTCTCTACCCAACATATCGCTAAATTTTTAATATCCTCTGAGGAACTTTCGGAGTGTGTCAACGATGCTCTTCTCTCCGCGGCACGAGAGGCAGTTCCCTTGAAGGAGGTCATCAAATACAAAAACCCAATTCTGAAGAATGCCCTATTACTTATCAAGGAAAAACGAGCTCTCTATAGAAAATACATTCACACTAGGGCGCCGAGACAGAGAATCCTATCAATCGATTACAAAAACTCATTAGGAAATAGCTCGGCGAAACCACATCTAGGAAAGTTACAAGCATCACAAAAGCCTCTAACCCGCTACAGGGCTCTTTGAAGTTCTGGAACCTGGTTAGAGGGCTGAAGCCTGGCTGCAAAGGTCCAACGTCGGTCACTTGGAATAACCGAACAGCCATTGAGGCGGAAGATAAATGTGCACTGCTTGCTGATTATTACGAAGATGTGTATAGGACAAATCCAGGTCCGAAAAATTTTAATTCTGAAATTGAGTTTTTTAGACGTTTACCTGCGACGAACGACACTAACTTCATCCTAGAGGACCTGGTTCAAATCATTAAAAAGCTTAAAGCTAGGAAAGCGGCGGGATGGGATGAAGTTAGTAATCTATTCATCAAGAATCTTCCCCCTAGGTTTAGGGACGTCTTGCTGGCAATGTATAACTCTTTTATAAAAGATGGGATCTACCCAGACTGCTATAAAAGGGCTATACTTGTTTGTGTGCCAAAGGCTGGCAAGAAGAGCGGCAAACCCAGTGACCTATGGCCTATCAGTCTTCTCCCTTGCCTGAGCAAAGTGTATGACAAATTAATTTTTGGAGTAACCGATGCTTGGTGCAATGATTATGCAATGATTCTAGACGAAGAGTTTGGTTTTAAAAAAGGACTCTCAAAAAATCTTGCTCTGCTTACCTTGCATCATGATGTTGCTAAAAGCTTAAATGATGGTCTCTACGTAGGAGTGATATATTACGACCTGAAGAAGGCTTTTGATACAGTTTGGCATGATGGTTTGCAGTTCAAAATTAGTAGCATGTTTGTGCCATCATGCATCTTAAAGGTAGTTCACAGTTTCGTTTCTCGACGCTCATTCCAGATCAGAATATATAACAATTTTTCAAGGAGAATAAGCCTAGGATGCGGGATCCCCCAAGGTTCACCTCTAAGCCCTCTTCTGTTCAACATCTACATATCTGATATTAGGGACTAGAATAATCGGTTTCGCAGACGACATATGTGTAAATTACGCCCCTAAGCGTGTCCCTCGTATTTGCAAACACCTCACGAACGTAAATACCATATTAGGGAGGTATTTTACTGGAAATGGAAACTTAAGGTGACATCTTTGGCGCTAATTGTCCCAAAAATAACCCGCAAACTATGGGGAATATTCCCCGAGTTCACCACCTAAAATATCTAGGAATCAATTGGGATGCAGGATTTAGTTTTTATCGTGAAGCTCACGAAAAGATTAAGAAGGTGAAAAAGGATCTAGCACCATATGGATGTCTTAAAGACCCTGGGCTCAATTCCACGACGGTACGCAAGGTCATTAAAATTCTAACAATACCGAAATTGATTTATGGAAACTCCATTTTGGGATGCCTTCCCTCAACTTGGATCAACAAAATAGACAACCTTGTGTACAAACTTTTTAGAACTGTTTATGGCAACCCTTTCACTAATGCTCATTGCCGGACCTTTTTTTCTTGGTTCCAGAAAAGGTTGGAAAAATTGAATAAAAAGTTTATTTAAAAACTAAGAACACATAAACATTGCCCACATTTATGCCAAGCTTGGGAGCTCACACAAACCCAGGCTGAAGCGTTCTTGGGGGTATATGCTAAAAAAAGAGAAAGTTATCCTAGGTGACTACCCATATATAATAGCCCCCAAGCAATAGGGAATTCTGCGTTCTGCGATATAGTTCTGTTTTTTTCTGATTTTCTCTAGATCCGCCTACTTAAAACTTGGATTGGCAGAAGGTATAAGTCCCAAAACAGATTGATGGTACGAGCTAGGTTAGGCATAGTTGGTAATCTGGCCTCTACAGGAGTCTGCTTTTAGGACCGTCTATACATTCGTATTGTAAAATATATATCTTAGCGAGAACATATATACTCATATCTTGTTTATATCGGATTGAGTCAAATTCCAGGAGTAGGTTGTTCCTCACCTAGCATGCCCTAAATTGTGTAAACCTTTCTTAACCGTTATAACATGTAACAAATATTATTTATTAATAACATAGGTAGTGCTCTGGCGATCCGATTCTAACCATGTTAGTAATCAAGCCATCACTAGACATTAAGATTGTTTTCCAAACTTGGAGCGTTCGCATTAGGATTGTATCGTTCACTCAGCTATATTTATATATTTGTAACATACATTCTTGTAAAATAATATAAATATCAAGGTATAGTTATGCAGTATCAAGGGCAGGTAAGCGTTTAGTAGGATGGAAGCTCCAAGTAGACCTGGACTCAGCATTCCAGGCGGGCCACGATATCCGAAGGATGGGGGCAAACGTCACAAACAAACTTAACTTAGCATAACTTAATTTTTAGCTGTAAAGTTTTGCATCAAAAGTGTGAACTTTATTCAATATATTGATTTTTTGTATGTCTGCGATATGTAATGAAATATGTGCTGTTAAACCAGATGTAGAATATCATGGGTATAGGGTAAACTTATTGATATACCATTTATAAAAGCCAATAAACCTTATAATGATATTACCATTATTTCTTTATATATACTTGTATTGGCTTGGATTTAAATTCCTTGAGAATGAATGATAGGAAAGCATTCGTTCAAGTTCTTCAGTAGTCACACTCGTTTATGTATCAATTGATTTCACACTTTTATCGAAAGCATTCTTCTTTTTGTTGTATTTGGCTTTTGTTTTGAAATGAGTTCCGTTAGCAATTTAAGTGATCTTAGTAGTGGAAGTTTTGGATCTGCTGTGTATGATCCTAATGATGTCGAAATAATGGATTCAAGTAGTAGTACAGGTAGGGTAGAAGATCTTTCATTGGATTCATTTCTTCGGTGGAAGGTCTTTGTCTGCAAATATTAAAAACGTTGCTTTGTCTGCACCCGGTTCTAAAGGAGTTGCTAAAGGTCTTTCTGATCCTTTTGAAATGTTTAATTATTTCTTCGGCCAAGTCTCATAATGTACATCTATGAGTGTACCAAAGAAAAACTCAGTGAAAACTATAGGTATGATATTTTATCTACATATATAGAACAAGTGAATAAAGTATGTTTTTCATAACAGATTCATAAAATGAATTGATCAAATTTGACATTTTTCTCCTAATATTTTTTTGTTATTCAAAAATAACCATGAAATATTCAGTTGGTGTAAAAAAACTCCCATATCTGTCCTGCGTGGGTGTCTAAAAAAATTGCTCTCAAACTCTTAAAAAGCTGAGAAATTGTAAATTCTCGTTTCTCTCTTTTACAGTATCCTTTTTCATATCCTTCTTTCTCTTTCTTCACTCTATGTTTTCTGCTGTCTATTGGTCGTGACATTCAAAGCCAATTCAATTTTATGAAACCTACCAACTTCTCCTTATCAACTATATCTTTTTTGTAATATTTCTTTTTTTACCTATTTTAATAAACTTTGTTTGGGAATAAAAACCCATAAACTCAAGTTCAATAAAAAAGTAAAAATAATTGATACTTTCATCATGTGTGAGACACATTCTGCTGAAAAATAGGAATACTACTGTAAAAATAAGATTTGCGAGTTATAATCCTGATTTTTAATTTAAAATCCGCCATGATGTCTTTAGAAAGTTGGCATGTATGTATACGGTAAAGATTCTCTATATATTGTTCCGTTGATAAAATTGATCTCATGTCTGCTCATTTATATCATAAAAATATATTGGCAAATTGAAAATTTATCGATAGATAGATTATACCTTAACCTATTTTTCTGCTTGATTTAATTGAAAAAAGTCATAGATTCGAAATATTATTTTTAATAAAGATTTGCCATATTACCCCACTATATTCCTGCTTCTATTTTCCGGGTTTGCATTTTTTACAGTTTGGTGTTAAATTTACTCAGACTGTCACAAATTAACAGTGGGTAGTCTTAAATTATTTGATTTTTTTGTCGACAAAAATATCATAGTGTAAAAAGGCATATAAATCCGCTCGTCATCCATGATAGTATGGAGTATATCTTATCTAACGTATTTCGACAGCTCGTGCTTTGGAATATTGTAAACGAAACGATCTAGATTTTCGGATTTTTCGCAAGAACTTTGCAGAGTAAACGAAGCGCTTTTGGATCCTTTTTTTCTGGTAATTAACTTAATAGAAATTTGAGGATAGCATTTTATTTAGGGGTCACGATTACCAACCCGAACATCTGTAGACTTGTAGATAGATTACGTTAAGATCGAGACGACAACAAGTTTCTCATTGAAGACAGGAACGTTGGAATTAATTGTCACCAATAAAGAAAAGTTTCTTAAGGTACATTTCTAGGAAGAGCTCCATGTCACTTCAGCCCAGAGCTTCTTTCCAGTTCATTGTGGGGGTGCAGTTATCTTTTATTAATTCAATTAAGTTAAAATCTTTTTTTCAAAAAAACTAGGTAATTTGAACTTTTTAAAATGCTTTTTTATTTATTCAAATATTAATACACGAAAATTCCGAGATTTGTAGAATTTTTTACTCTTGTGTTCAATGATTTTTCATCTAAAATTGACATCGTAAATTTTTTATCAAGAGATTTCTTTGTTTTTGGGTAGCACGGAAATTTGAGTTATTCAGAAGAAACTAAAGATCATAAAAATGAAGTGTAACAATAAAATGTGCTAAAATAGATATGGTAAGATCATTTTATCTTATTGAATAATTATTTCCATTTTTTTGTTTGCGATATAAAGAATTTCAGTCATGAGGAATTAAATCTAAAGCTGCTCCTAAACTCGCAATACCCGGGTTTCATTGTATGCCAACATCTTTAGTACTTCTTGGTATTTAGACTTTCATGTAAACCTTTGCTTATTTGTTCATTCTTTTTTGCTATAGTTGTAGTTAACCAGCAGACCTTTGTTTTTCTTTTATTTGTAGGACATGTTACAAATATTTTTTTTATGCCATTTTCCACTTAATTGATTAATTATTAGTATTCCCTTCATTTGTTTTTTCTTTTAAAGTAAAGGTACCCTGGCATATTTTCATTGAGAGAGAGAGAGAGTACACTTGCGCGGAAAGCGATCAAAAAGCAAATTTCTTTATATAGTAACAAAAAAGATGTTTGAAATACACACTTGCCAGTCCTTTCCTGCAAGAAAGGACACAAATCATAAAGTGGTTGTGCGTATGTGAGTCCTTTCTAAAGAGCGTCTGACTGGAGTTGACCCAATTCACCATTTGTTGCGGAATCGCATGAAAGGAAAGGAGACTTTTCATTGGCTTGTGGAATTATAGCCGATCGTCAACTCGTTTGTGACGAAGCGCATTAAGGAAAGCAACGCTTCTTTTTCCTTGGCGCTAAACTCTCCTGGAAAAAGTTCATCCAGAGCATCCAGAAACGCCTCTTCAATCAACTAAAGAAAACAAAGGGGAATTTATAAACCACACACCCATGAAAACATTTTGTTTCAGTAGTTTTTTTCAAATAAATAGTTAACATTCTTAAAAAAATTAAAGAAAAAAGGAGTCGTCTTAAATATTTTTCACAAACAGCCAAATTTCCACGGTCACTCACATTTTCATGTAGGGATAAATGATGTCTCTAGAGGGTTTAGTCCTAAGCGTTATTATGTCGTGCAATTAAGATAAAACAAGTTTTAAAAAAGCTTACAGAATTAAAAACAAAGCGATTGATAAATTTGGCAAAAATCCTGAACGAATTCAATTTTTGTTTCAACAGTAGCGCAGCTAATTCTATATTTACGGTATTAACCCGTTAACGCCCATGTCGACTATAGTCGACTTTACAAAAACAAAATCGTCTGCGTTTATCAATGCTCTTTAATACAAATCTTCTGCTTTACATTAGATATCGTCTGATTATTCTGGTCGTTAACGGGTTAATCTGCTAATTAATGTATATATCTCGTTCTATGTATTTTCATACTTTTTGTATTTTTGGGGCATTTTTTCATTCTCTACAAATTCTTGGGTTTCCCCTTGCCCCCTAACACGGACGCCCTTGCCATAAACTCGTTAGAAATTGTAAAAAATATGGGAGTTAAAAAAAATTAAGATTAATACGAGAATTTAAAAAGTTTATTCCCAAAAGAGCAAATAAACGAGCTAGGAACAGTAAAGTAACGAAAAACAGTTCACAATTTAGAAATTTAAGATCATGCGTGTTTCTTTTTTTGAGATAGAGATAACGCTACCCCATGTTTTGCGGAACATAAGGAGAGGAGTTCAGTATTAGAATAATGAAGCCTTAGTTGGGTGGGTGGACGTTAAATATGGGAAAAAATGTTCCTATCAACACTGAAAGGGGAGTGGATTTCTAATCGAGAACTTTCTTTTATTACCAAATAATGCTTGATGCATCTCAAATCTTACATTTTTTTACCAGATTGTGGTAAGCCTGTAAACAATATGAGATCAAGTCCATGAAAAAATCTTTTTGATTAAAGTACAATTTCGTTATAAAACAAGTAAACATTTGCTCATTTTACTGAAGTATCTCGAAATTACACTATAGAGAGCATAAAAAAGAAAAATATTTTTTGATTTAGTGTTAGCAAAATGTGGAATTAAGCCTGATCAATATATAAAATTTGAACTAAATGTTTTTTTTAATTTATGCGATGCAGTGATCAGGTTACGTTATCCCCCTTGCAAATGGTTGTCGTCAACATTGCTATTTTGGAAATAAACTTACTTGTACTCCTGCCTTTTACTAACACTTTCCGCTTCTAGGTCTTCAGAAGAAGAGTTTTGAAAGATGCAAACTGATACCCACCCTCCCTCCTTCTAAAGAAAAGACGAAGCCAACATCAATGGTGTGAAGTTTGAAGTTTATTATATGCTTGTCTGTTATTTGTGTGAGTGTTTTTCTTGTCTATAACACTTGACTATGGCAATGAGTTATCTGATACTGAGTTTCTTTCCAAAAACTTGAGAGTTTTTTTAAAAGAAAAAATATGCAAAATATTAGGGAAAAGTTTAATCTAAAATTTGATAATAAATATAGTAACCAAATAAGAGTTTATACGTTAAATTTAAATTTTAAATTCAAGAAATAGAGATTATTTTGTAAATTTGGTGTAATTTAGCGAGTTACATCGCTAATTTAGTAGAATGGCTAATCCATTAACAAACCTGTAATAATTTAACTTTTTACACGTAGTGGAAAATTCAATTTAAGAATCAATAACAAGATTGTAAGAAAAAGCAAATCATATTAAATAAAAGTATCAGAGGAAGGCATATTGCGTCTTGTTTGATAAAAGTATACAACATTGAAAAAATGGAAATGTACCTGAAGATTAAAAACTGTTTCACAATCAAAATGATTTGTCAAATGAAACTCAAAATAATAACTTTGGGAAGAAATATTTATGAAATAAAGAATTTGAGTGTCGTGTTTTAGAAGAAGACATTAACAAGTCAGTGGACTTCTTCCAGGAAGGAGAGATCACGGTTTCCCAACAACTTGTGCTTTAATTTTCGAGAAGGCGTGAGTAGGTTGGGTAGAGCGTGTGACTTCGAAATTCAAAGTCTTGGGTTCGAATCCCGCTCCCGGCAACTTTCTCATAGCTTAATACAAGCGGTCTCTGGCCTTCTCGATGAAAATACCCCAAGGTACATTTACCTTTAATATGTAGGATAAATTTATTTTAAGTCTCATCATCATACATACACACAATAATTATTTAATTATTTCAAATAAAACAGAGCATATTCAATTTTATCATTGTGCTTTCAAGTTTTTTTATATCACGAGATAAAAAAGTTACTTTTTATAAAAAAGTTTTTTTCTGCAAAATGTCAACTATACAGATGTTAATCCACATTAAAACAAATGTGTAGATGACAAATGTGATTATTTATGCACAAATCGGTCAATCTTAAATTGGGAAAATGTGGATATCCTAAAACCATGCATCTATACTGCCGCTTCACCATCGTCTTTTCTTGTATGCGTAAAATTTTGGACAACCCATATGTTTCAAATTCTAGTATAAAATGGAAGATTTTTTTATATTTAATCAGGTGGAAAATCTATTTGTATGGAAAGAAGAAACGACCATGACATACACATACATAATCTCCTGAACCAATAGGTATTCCTTATTTTGTTTTTGTGTAATTAGGCCTAGTTTTCATTCTTCTTTCTTCCCATCAAACTGTTATCCTAAAAATGTGAAGTTGTCTTTTCTATCTCAAGAGGACTTTCAGAATAAACTCAGCGCTTCCTACATTTTCTTCTGAATCAAAGTAAATAACTCGATGGAAATTCGCGTTTTCGTTTTTGTTAGATCAATAGTCGTGTTTAAATTTCTTAGTTTGCATGAAATTTAGATTGTATGGAAAGAAATAAACTTCTTACTAAAAACCAAGCCACGTCAAAGCCTTTGATATCCGTTTTGTGTTTGAGGCCGATTTTGTGAAGCATTTTGCTACTGCTTTCTTTGTCAAGGTACGTGCAATCGTTGATGGTGGCCATGACTCGTGTGGCGAATCTCTGGAGTTTGAGAGGCGTGTCTACTCCAATATTCGCAAAGAAATCTTGTATATCTGTGTATTTGGAGAACAGGCTGAAAAAGTAAATCAGCACAAATTATTTGTTTGAGGATACTCTTCAATAACTCGACAGTTGGGGTTTCGATACCGCCATTCAAACCACAACAGTTAGCTATATATCGGAATTTTCTTCTCTTGATCGGAGATGGCATATAATTTTTAACTTGAGGTTCAGAAGAAAGCCTAAACTGCATTATCCGTACAACTTAATCAATTTTAGTTTCTAAATATTTACTATAACTCTGTCATGCAAAATTCGATTAAAAAATTTAAACTCAACGATAATGTTGACTATTGAACAAAATATATACACTAGCCAAAAATAACTATGTAAAGGCCGATTTATCAATAAATTTTTGATATATGAAACGTACAACACACCTAAAAAATGAATTATATGCATAAAAAGAGGAAATCTATTGCTAATCTTCTTCCTGTATTTTTCAAATCAGCCAAACATCAAAGCGCGCTCAAACATAAATCTATATCACCATAAAAATATAATTTATTTGGGTTCTTATTTGCGTAAAAAACTTAAAATGTTTTGATGTACCTTCATCTCATCTCGTTATTAAATAACCTGTGAGAGAAGATAAAAAGTCTGAGATAAATCTTGGACTACGTTATAGGTGAATGTGGGACACATTTTCTTAATACAATAATTGAAGTATTTTAAGCTACACGCAAAACTAATGGATCCCATTTCTTATAATTTATAACATTATAGATGTCACATAGAGTAATGTTCATATTATAACCTTATTCTGAAATTCAAAAATTAAAAAAAACTTTGCTTTTTCATCAAAAGGTAAACGTAGCGTGGGTGTTTTCATCGAGAAGGCACAATTGCGCCGCTTGTATCGAACTATGAGGAAAGCAGGCTTCATGCGGGATCGAACCCAAGACCTTGAGTTATCGAATCCAGCATCTAACCAACCCTACTCACGCTCCTAAATTCAAAAGAAAATGAAAGTTAGAGAAGAGGATACCGGTAAGTTTTCTTGATATTAATGAAAAAGCTCGTAAAAGTAAAAAAGAGAATTGTTCAAATTCTCGGGAATATTTCAAAAGTCGAAGGTTAACTGGTGAAAAGAAAATGGTAAAATAAATAAATGAGAAATTAAAATAACTTGATTTTTATATGAAAAAGAGTGTTTGGACTTAGAAAAATTGCAAAAAGGTGAAGACATTAATCGAAAAATCTTGGAGATGTTATGCAGCCTAAAAAAGAGTATTGAACGAAGTCAAAGGACAATGAAAATGGAATTAGAATTTGAAAGCTCATGAATTTGCTTCAGTTTCGTTGTTTTTTCTGTTGAAAGTCAATTTCTTGAGGTGCTTCTAATATGCGCAAATGATAAAAATATGATCTGTAATTCAGAATAGAACTGTCAAAAGGTAAAAGGGCTACTCATAAAATAATTTTAATTTGGTCGGACAGGAGTGCGCTTAGTAGTGATTTTGAGGGGGCCCAAGAATGAAGTAAGACTTTGCAATGGATCCCCATAAATCAGGCTTTTTAAGGTTTATTTTAAAATTTTTATGGCATTTGAAATTAAAAAAAAAAATTAAAAAAAAAGTGTGGGCATCGCTGATATAAACAGTTGTACAAAGTCAAAGTTAAAAATAATAGCCTGCTTTAAAATTCTAGGAAATATAAAGCGTCCAAAATTCTGAACTAAAGGACATCATGAATATGAAATAGAAGAAAAAAGAAGAATTTACTTGATGAAAATTTTGAAGCCCATCTTTTCTTGTTCGTTTTCCACTTTTTTCCAACATCTTAGAAAGAAGAGCTTCTCTGAATTTTTTCGAAAGCCAAGAGCTTCGCAACTAGTTTTCCGAGCTCTATTGATACTGGACTCCAAGGCTATGCTTTGGCAGGAACCCATAAAGGCTAATCAATTGCGAATTAATCGAGAAGGGTTTGAATAAAAGTTAAAAGATGTAAATAAGGAAATAAATAGTAAAATTTTTATTCAAAATCATTTCTAACAATAATCATTCATTTTCAAATTGTAATTCAATTAAAATTGTTAGAAATGATTTTCAATAAAAGTTCCATTCTTATTAATAGCCGAATAATGGGAGTACCATGATGTTGTTGCTGTGCGCCCGAAAACAATGGCACTTTTGTTGTTTTATACTTGGATTTTCGAAAGGTGTTTGAGAACGTTCCACACAGTTAAATTACTGGCTTAAGAAATTTGAGGCTTATGGCGTGAATACCAACATCGTCAATTAGATTGAAAGTTACCTCACTAATAGAATACAGTTTCTTTCGGTTAATGGAGACTTATCTAGCTCAAGCAAAGCAACTAGTGCTGTCATTCAAGGTATAGTGAGTGTGATTGGCCAATTTTTATTTAACATACATATAAATGGCATGCCTCTCAAAATTACTTCTCGTTTAAATTGGTTTCGTGACGATTTTAAAAGTCAAAGAACTCCAAATTGACACTTAAAGCTGATCTTTTCACTTTGCATCAATGGTGCAAAAACTGTGGATGGACGTCAATTTCTCTAAATGTAACCACCTTCAAATTCTTTTCAAAAACAATTTCATTTACTGCATATGGCCCTGATGAAAAACGACTTCAGCAAATCAGTCTAAGAATCCAGCTGGAAAAGTTTACAAAACAAGATCCAGAAATCGCTTTTATAAAGCTTCTTTTATTAATGATTGGATTGAATATCTGAATGAATATTCATCAAAAAACTGTATATTCAGATTGAGTATAAGATTTGAAACTGTATAATTAGACTTGAGGTGAGCATACGCAGTTATTTCAAACCTGGATTAGCTAAATCCTGCATCTTTGTAAGAAGGGGATGCTAATCTTCATTGATATCAGTATTCATTGTACTGATTCTCCTCATGACGAGTCACTGCGTTAATTATCGTCTGATATGCATGGTTTTTTTGTAATGCGAAAAGTTGATAAGATCCTGTTTTTTTTAACGAGCTCCTATTCCAAGTTAGAGCCCTAAAACGGCACAGACAAACATGACAGAAAGCATCTCAAAAAGTTTTATGGTGACAAATTCTAAATGTTCAAATATTGAAGAATTGATATATATTTTTTTTTGCTCTTTTCTTTTAGATTTTTATGGTTGCCAACCTAAATGATTTTTAATGTGACAAATTCTTAACCAAAAAAATACGATATTAAAATCAATAAAGTAATCTATAGAAATTGAAGAAAAGATTAAAAAATCTCATATTGACATTATCTGACCCTTAAAATGTTAAAGTAACCAGGTTTTGAACAAAGGCATTTTTTACCAGCTCAAGTGTTTTAAATAATATTCTCTTTAATTAAAGTGTGGTATGTTATTTTAAAGAGAACATTGATAAAGTCACACAAGTGTCAAAAGAATAAATTGAACTCTACAGACCCTAAAATAGCAGAAGTAGAAACAACTGACCTTTGAAAGAGGCGATATAAAAATTGAGTGATTTATGTTTAAAGTAAGTTTAGTCTATGCTCACAAAGAGAATCAATGCTTTATAAGGGTGCCATGCATATGCTTTGCTGTTGGAGAAAAGAAGTAACAAAGTTTTTCACTAAATTTTAGGGCAAATACATTTTGGAAAGTTTTTTAAAAATTTATAATTCAATCTATTGTTAAGCAAATCAATTTAAAGAACGAAATGGAAATATAAGGTTACGATAAGTAGGTGTTATGTCTTCATGTTTAAACAAATATATTGCACTCCAATTTTCCCTTAACTTCGCATAAGAGACGTGGGAATGCTGGAGTTGCATAGGAGAGTCACAAAAAATGAAAAAATTTAATTTAGCTCTCATTTAAATTGATAAGAAAAAAATTGAGTCAGTCTGCATTTGTTTAACATACATTTTATTTATTTTTTGAATTCTCTGTTTTTATTCTGAAGCATTTTTTATTCTTATTGTTTATCTTTGTTGCTTTATGTAGATTTACTCCATCCAACTCATTTTTTAGTGATATGATCCATTTTGTTCAAAGCTTTCATTTTTTAGTGATAAATTCAAATTGGTAAAATATATTGTCAAAGAATTTATTTGAATAAAATTTTTATCGTTTTCTACAGATGCAGACGCTTATTTTATTTGTATACGTCAAAAATGGTTCATTATCTATTCCTTAGCATTTTGGTTTAACCCATTTAAGGCCAAGCAGAGCAGACGATATCTGAAAAAACGCAGACGATTTATATTCAAAGTCATTGAAAAAAGCAGACGAAGATGAAATTATTTATATTCCAAAATAGGAACATTGGCCGTAAATGGGTTAAAGGCCCAAAGTCGCAAAAAGTTATTACACTTACTGACTCGAAGAAATAGTTTGCTTTCCGGGCAAATACAAAAGCTTAAATTTTTAGTATTCTCTGTGTATTTGAATTACATTTGGAAAAATGCTTGTCTTAACATTAGCAGTTCTGGCACTTTTGAATAGGATTATGAACTTATTAAAGAAGTCAAGATAATAGAAAGGTAAGTTAGTAATTTTTATAATTAAATGTTAACTAGTTAATCAAACATAAGAATATTTTAGTGATTTTATAAAATTTTAAACCTTTAAATATAAATCTTCTCATAATTTTCTTGGCAAGGTTGAAAAAGGAGAGACAAATGATATACTTCTTTACATCACAAAAGAGGGATATTGGAAAACAGAAAAAAGCTGATTTCATTATTTTAAGAAATTTTTAACTTATAAAAATAATATTTTTTTTTTAAAAATGAATAATTTATATATTTATTTATTATTATTTTTTTTTATTTTTTAAAAAATTATATAAACCAAAATTAATACCTTATAACCTAAATACTTAAAATAATAGTTCTGACACGGGAAGTGTCTCAGGGAGGTAAAAATCATAATTTTGATAGAAATTTGCAATTGTTATTATTTTTAGGTAAACAATATATGAAGATAGCGATACTGGAAATGTTGATTAAATGAAGGGAAGATCGTTAACTAAAAATAACTTTGGGTCAGATTAAAAATTAAAAGAAAAATGAAATTTTATCGACAACTCAAAAAAATTTAACATCTATAAAACAAGTTTATTCAAAATTGAAATTTAAATTACAATTGTAACGCTCTAGGCATCGAAGGAAACACAAGATTTCGTGGAGAATAAAAACAAGATTTTGTGAAAGACTGAAAAGCATTTTTTTGCAAATTTTAAGTTGTATAGTTCTCGACCAAATCTCTTCTTGTTGTTCAAGAAATTTCGTTTTGCTGTCTAATAAATCTTCTTTTTGTTTGGAAAGCTGAGTTGTACAAACACGAGATGAAGCAGGACATACATTTATCAAAATTCAGAACTAATGCAGGAACGCCATTTGGAACCCCCTTAAAAAGTTTTCTGTGCTCAGCGATGCTTGTGGGATCAATCTAAGCACTTGATTTTGTCGCCATATGTCTCAATTTTGAGCATACTCTTATTTTGCACTAATTTAAAGAAATTGAGGTGTTAAAGGGGGCAGTAAAATCATTCAATCCGTCTACCTACAAATTAAGAATGAAAAAAATGCTAAAATTGAGTGTACCTTTTGACTGAAAGTGGATCAAGAAATGCGAAGAGTGTGCACACAAGGTAAACTTTAAACAAGAGTTATAATATCGATCAAGCCAAAAGAAAGAAGCAAGGTCTTTCTTTCTTCACTCATGAAACGACAAAAGTGTGCTTCTTCATAAAGAAGCGATTTTAATTTCTTTTGTTGGCGTATTACATGTAAATCATAACGAAGAAATGACACGAGAACTCATTCATTGATGAATTCGAAAGGTAATCAATCCTTCTTTTGTTGGTATTCAAAGCGAGCAGCGCATTCAAAATCTTCTTTCCACTCTGAATTATGCATCAATGTTGTGAGAAGAACAAAGAATTTCTTCAAATTCTCAAACAATCACCAGGGAAAAACCTTTTTAAGCGCATACATAAACTAGTACAGCCTGTATTGATGTTAACTTCCCTCATTAAATATGAACACGTCACTTGCAAACTTTGGTTGTTTTCTGCTTTGCCAATACGTATTGTTGTTTGTCATCTTTCAGGAATAAATCTTTTTCGAATTATACTTATAACATACTCATAATCTGAAAAAACTGAATTGAGACAAATACTCATCTTTATTTTATTCGATTTTTTTAATTTATTTTTACTTTTTTCTACATTTTAGAAAGTTCAAAAATGTAGGCCTTTCTTATGATATATGTTGTATTTCAAAACTTTACTAACTTAATAAATAAGTCAATATTTATCTGCCTGATTAAAACTAAGACTAATTAATTAGACAAATTAATTAAGAGTAACTTATTTATCTTTAAAATATTTTTAAATAAAATTAATTAATACTTAACCCATATTCTTTTTAATTATTTTTCATATAAATTCTTTCAAAACATATTGCTCTATTAGTGTTAGAGAAAGTTGCTTTATATTAAAAAATTTAAACTTTTAGTCTTTAAAATCTCTCGGAAAAAATGATATGGAAAAATATGTTCTTAGGAAAAAAATTATATTGGTAGGCGACAAAAGAGGCTTATTTTACAAATGAGGCAGATAAATTGTTATGAATAACAGTGCCTTTTCTTTCACATAAAAATCAATACAGTAAATATAATCAATATTTCGATTATTATTATTTATGCAAAAATAATTTTATTATTTGAAAAAAGATCGATAATAATAATTAGTGAAGTAGAAACTTTTTAATATATTCTATTAATTTCCTTAGTATCAATGTGATAATCCCATAAAAATTATGAACTTAGCGCATATGTTAATAGGAATTTTTCTAAAACTTTAATACACAATGACTATTCGGGTATAAAGTTTTTTAAGTACAAACTGTTTTGAATTTTTTTTAGTTGTTAGTATCGCATCCATAGTGAAGAATAATCTTCGATAGTATATATAGTCACGATAGGGAATCGAACCCAGAACGTCTGGATCAAAAGCCTACGCTCCTACCACCAGACCATGTGTCGACCGCAACTGATTTGAATTTCGATCATAGAAATCAGACGATATCTAAAAAAACGCAGACGATTTATATTCAAAGTCATTGAAATAAGCAGATGAAAATGAAATGACTTATGTTCCCAAATGGGAGAATTGGGACTTAAAAATAGGTTAAAAATTACAGAATTATATCAAATGTCAATTTAATCACAAGTAAAAAAGAATATAAATAAGAAAATATAATAAAACTTAATCAAATGCCAGGGCTGTATCTGTCTCCTTTCAACCATCTCGTCTATGTGGGGCATAACTTTGCTCAGAGTCCACCGAAAATCATTTCCAGGCGATTCCGGCCTATTGGCTTGATGCTTATCAAAACGGAGGCCCCTTTTTCACGAAATTCCAGCTAAAAGCTCCCAGCTTAAAAATGGACTCTGTGATGTATATTTATGCCGATAGAAAGACAGGTTTTTAAGAGCGCCATAAATATCTGATAGGTAAGACGATGTTAAAAAAAGTCTTTGTCCTTCAGAGTATCGTGAAAACAGTGCTCTTTTAACAAGAAAGTTGTCTCTGAGGTCAAGGATACGCCCGTCGTATTCTCAGGAGAAAGTTAGCGCGGCTCTGCATGCAACACGAGACAGATTTGATGAGAACCAAAATTTTCTCAAAGCAGCTTGAGTTTCCATCGAGGATTCACGGTAAACGTTTTAACAGATTTAACGATTATAATAAGTTCGTTTATCATACTTCCAACTAACTTTTTCCAGTCCACCTCATTTGGCTGGAAGAAACTGTATAAAAAGCATAAAAGATGTGTTACCTTGTTTGTACAGGAAAGCTTCCGTTCCATCAATATTTCATTCATAAATATTTTCTTTGGTTTCATTTTGACGAAGTTTATTTCATATCTTAAAGCGATAAACAATTTAGTGGAGAAAAAGTAAGTCAAAGATGCACATGACTCGCAAAGTCCTTTAGTATCACTGACAAGGCTCGCGCGTACCACAAGTTGGGAATGGCTGCAGACGTTGTAAATACTAGAAATGTGTAAATACCAAAATTTATCTTGAAAGACCCTTAAGCCCGGCTTTTAAAAAGAAAGTTAGTTTGTTAGTGTTGTTTCAATTATGCATAGGGAAACCTTTCTATGATACCGAAGAGTTCAGGAACGCATGTTCGTAGAAAGACGTTTTACCGACTATTTCTATTTTTCCTGACAATGACGTAGTAAATGGTGGTGTTGCATTTTCAAAAATTTTCTTTTTAACGAGGTGCTAAAAACGAGCATGCGTGGTAAAGCTATAAATGTATTTACGCATTTCATTTTTGAGAGTGACATAATCAAGTTCGCGTAGAACACCTTATTACAAAATGGAATATACTTTGTGGTTCATCATTTTCTGTAAAATACGGCATTCAACATATTGAGGAAAGTCAAGAGAGCTGGACATTGCTTTGATCTTCGATGTAAATGCCATAGTAAGATGTTCACTTAGAAACAGAACTTGCTATCATTACAAATTAGCTTTGTTTCTTATCGTCAGATACTTGTAAATAAAATAATTACAAATGATCTTAGTAAAAGAGTTACTACAACTCTGCATATTGTATTTATAGGTAAGACAGACATAGAAATGAATTCTTTCCTTGTTCAAGGATGTTATATTTAAATTAGTTTTTAATATCATAATAGTCTATTTGTGAAACTTCTAATAATATAAAAAAGTTTCTATTTTCCAAAAAAGTTTAAAATTTGTTCAAATCACAGGTCAAAATGCGACATATCGTGTCAAAAAGTGAAGATTATAAAAAATATTGTGTGTAATTGAAAAGAAATGGAGATATAATATATTTAAAGCATACGTGACAGGGTATTTCAGAAATAGTAATTAAATTTTGCATCTAAAGGCGACAGTATATTTCCCTTCAAAATGAATTTGCATTGATTTGAGATAAGCGAATATGACACGTGCATTCAGCGCCTTTTCCCCAAACTCTCATAAAATCTTGTATTGATGAACCATTCATGATAAATGCAGAAGTCGAGATGCAGGATCTTAGTCGCATTGATCTTGACTATCATCCTCTCAGGTCTAGGAGGGTGATAGCGAACCTTTAAGTGACTGCGTGCAATAATTTATTTATTTATAAAGCGCGCCAAGATGTTCTTAACATGAGTGCTATCTTATTCTATCCAAGACGACGTCAGTATGAACTTTGCCATTTTATTTGCAAAATTTCAAGAAAACAAGCGCATCCATTAATTAAATCAAGTGAGATCAATTGATGTCTCATTTGGTTAATTTGAGTGCAACACATTCATTCCCAATATCATCTGTAAGTCGGTTTATTTGTTGCTAATTTGATAGAATTCGTAAAATTGGAAACAGTTGCCCACAAGCGTAAGATGACCCAGAAAACTTCTCAATCCACGGTGTTGTTTTGGATAGCACAACGTTTTCCATCTTCAGCATGGAGTTTACTTCTTAGCTTTGATTTTATATGTAGTAAAGATGAAAAGGTCGCTTCACACATTTATGTCGAAGGAAAAGGCATGCGAATTCTCCCCATACCTTCAGCCAATTTGGATATCGAAGTAATTGCTCAATTCAACATTGTTTCACTGTTAGGGATTAAAAAGTCACCAAGTGTTGGATCACTCATTTTCTTCAACAAATGTATTTAATGTGTGAAGTATGTAAAAATTCCTCTTTTTTTTATCCTTGATAGCCAAAGATCTAGCTTCCTTTGGAAGGCAGTTAGTTTTTCTGCAAAATCAAGTATGTTGGAATTTTCTCCCTGAAGTGAAAGCTTAAGGAAATTCAGAATTGTCAATTGCAAATCTTTCCAAGGAATTCTTTACCAAATATGCAGTTTTTCCCAAATTATTATTCAAGTCACTAAGAAAATTTGAAAGTTCTGTTCTTCATTGCTGAGATAGGAATTCTCTCACCTCAGCATTTAACTCAAAAAATCTCTGCAATACTTTTCCATTTGACAGCCACCTTAACTCAGTGTGCAATAGAAGAACTTCATGCTTGGAATCCATTTCTTGTCTAAGTTTAGCGAACAAGCGATTGTTCAATGCATTTGACTTTATGAAGTTAACTGCTTTAACAACTGATTGCATAACAGTTTTCAAATCTGTTGGCAATAATTTTGAAGCTAATACTTGACGATGTATAATGCAATGAACTCCAAAAGCTTGTGGTGAAATTCTTTACCATCTGTTGAAACCCAGATCTACAGCAAGACATAGACGATGCACCATCAGTACATATGCCACCAATATTTCCAAAGTCCATATTCTATGGTCTGCCAAAGAGAAATTCATTCTTAAAATCACAATTATTTATGTATCGCACATAAACTAATAACCAAGAAGATAACCTACATCTGTTGATTCATCAAATTCTAATGTGAAGAGATCGAGTGGAAATGTCTTAATTTCTTCAATAACTTGAGAAAGATCACCTGACATATCTGCAATTCTCATCTGTACAGTATTATTAGAAAGAGATATACTTTTTAAAGATTTGACTGCCTTATCTCCAATCATGTGATGACAAGGTAAAACCAATGACATGCGGTTTTTTGCGTTAGCAATTCTCAGGTGGTGTAAGACGCTATCAAAGCTGATTTACTTTGTCTTTGGAAAGTTCCATCACTGTCAAGATGACATTTTTTTAGTTGCATACACTTATTCTTGAAAACTCTGCGCTTTCATTACTGAATTTAAACTGATTCGACTTTCATGGATTATTCTGAGAGCACTTCACTGCACACCACACATTGAGGGTTTTCCTTTGCGGCTGAGATAATGCAAATAAAAGCAAAGTTAATGTAGTCGTCAGTATATTTTCGCTTTCTTTTGTTGTTTGCCATCGCCATTTTAAGAAGGAAAATATAAAAGGATTGTAAAAATCATGTGCAAAGATGAAAATCAAATGAGGGATGGAGGGAGAGATGATAAATACCAAAAAAATCTACTATGATAATAATAGGCATGAAAATGGTACGAAAACATATATATTCTGCTACATATACATACACACTTTTCTCCCCTTTCGTTCTCATTTGGTTTTCACTGAATTTAGACCAGGGGTTCCCGACCTGGGGGGCGTTATAACTTTTTTATTGGGCGTTTAATGACAAGAGGGCGCTAAGGGGGGCGTTGGATCAAATTTGTCTCTTAAAATTTTAGAAGAAACATAAGACTCTTACAAAATTATATGAGAGGATTATTTTGAGAGGTTTGCACAGGCACATGCTTTCATAATAAAATTAGAAAAAGGGAATTGAATGATTAGCAAAGCTGTGAATGTTTTTATCTACCGCACTAACGCGTGATGATAAAATTGAATCTCTCTTTCTGTATAAAGATGTATAAAGGGTATAGGCTTGGATTCGAGAGGAGTACTACTTTGTTTGTGAAAAGATGTTTGCAAAATAGCTGCTAGGCGTGTGAACTTTTTTTCTATTGAGATGATGAAGAAAAATACATGGCAGTGTTTGGAGGGTAGCCTGCTTTATCACCTTATGTGACAAGCTGTATGGTGTGTTTTGATTGACTGCAAGTTAAGTTTCCAAAGAGGCAGCAATACCCAGGGCCGGTTTTTAGCCGATTTGACCGATTAGACCAAATTGGGCCCCGCGTCTGAAGGGCCCCGCATTTACTATGATCGGAACAGTTGAAATTAATCCAAAATACGAAATTTACAAAATGAGATATTACAACGCAATATCTGAGCAAAGAGCGTGTTATTGCTAATGATATTTGCATACTAGTTGCTCTATACGAGACCTATTTACCCTGCTAATTTCGTCTGGATCAAATGGTTTTGAAGTGAGATATCAAATTTTAAACCTTTTTTGTTCGCAACTAATAGCGAACATAATAGTACACATCCTGTGTAAACAAACACACCCACCTCTATGTGACGATCATATGAATGCCTCTATGTGACGATTATATGAATTAACACAACTCGAACTTGTGCTATCAATATACAGGTAATTTCATCTCACTTAAAAGTTAAATAAAAGATTTAACTCCAAGTACATCCTCGGCCCTTCTAGTTTGATTACCCAACTACAAATGTCCAAATCTATAGACTCATCTAAATAAGTACCTAATTACTAGTGGTGGCATAGATCACCCAGAGATTGCTCAAGGTCATGTACCGAATAGCTACAGGTAATCTGTTTGTTTTTATATTTAGTAATTTTAAAAATTTTTTTCCGCTAAAAGCAAAATGGCGTTAGCTATTTAAAGTTATTTCATCTCTGCTTTTTTGAAATATATTGTCATAAGTTTTTTACTGAACTGTTTCATTGAATATTTTATAACAATTTGTCTAAGTTTCATCAGAATATGTTTTTTTTAATATTTTTAATTTTGTCTTGTTAAATAAATGAACAATTTAGAATCTTGTAACTGTTCATAATTACAAACAATGTCTTCATCGTCTTGTCAACTTAAATATTTTAAAATTTATATCACCAAAAAATATTCTTTTAAAAATGTTAATTTCTTGTGATAGGTTTATTTTTCTATTCTTCTTTTTTTACTTTTTTAGATCTTCTTTTCTAAATACAAAAGTTAAATAAAACACACATGACAACACAACAAAATAGAGATAAAGGGCGTAAATATTTATGTGGTAACAAGAAACAATTGGAAGCAAAGACAGAAAATAAAAACATAGAGGTGCCTTAAAAAAGTTTTGTCACCCATCTTTGAACCTCTTTGAAATGAGAGAATCATCAATTATTTGCAGAATGAGGATAAAACATGGATCAAATTTCAGATAATCAATACAATGATGAAAAAATAACACACTAGAAGAAGACTCACCAGCTGTGACTGAAATTGAAGAAGATCTCGGTTATTGGAAGACTCCCAAATTAGAAAGTTCATTCATGGCTGCAAACAAACAACTTCAACAAGAACCATAAACAAAAATTAACTATCATAACAACACAATTGGGCTAATATAAATAACAATGAAGGTTTTTACAGAAAGCCCTAATATTCCTGGTCTTTCCAAAAAATGAAAAGGGCTTGGTTTTTCAAAGTTTCACTGTAAGAGACACTTCTGAATGGGAGAGTATTGAAGAACTTGGATATATACTCTAGTTCCTCTGATAAAATTTATTGCTTTTATTGCAAACTTTTTAAGGAATACAACCAATACAACAATGGGTTCAAGATGCTAATATTCACCAAGGAAGAGAAAAGTCAAAGAACATATGGAGCACGGGAGTTTTTGGGGTTGAATCAACGGTGTAGTGGAAGATTGACAAGACAAAAAAACATCAAGACTGAAAGATGGAGAGGTTTCCAAAGATAGTAGCTATGGCAGTTTCTTGCTGAGAGAAATTAGCGTTTAGAGGAAAGAAAAAACTTTTAAGAATGCCAAAATGGAAACTTTAGTTGTGAAGTTTGATTTACTGTTCTGACACACATGCAAAAAACAAAACACATAAATATAAATTATTTGGGAAAGATACCAGAAGAACTCTAAATAATAAACTTTGAATGAGAACTAAGTAAAAACAAGTATGATATTTTGAGCACACCTATATAGCATCAAGAACAAACTCTACAACAAGTAACTTCTTTTTGTGTGAACTTTTATTTATAGGAAAGAGAAAGGAAAAACTTAGTAAAACACTATTAAACGCATAAAGGAAGAATTTAGAAGTGCAGGACATTCGAGGCCAAGGCTATGACAACGGTAGCAACATGAAAGGTCACCGCTGGAGACAAGCCCGACTGTTGAAGGAAAATTCAAGAGCATTTTTGTACCTGTGCATGCCACAATTTTAACCTTTTACTCGGAGATGTAGCTGTGTTGTCCAGTGCTATTACGTTTTTTGGGATCTTGCAAGCCATCTATGTTTTGTTCTCAGCTCAACTGAAGATGGGCATTTTGAAAAAACATGTAACTATGTTAACAGTGAAACCTTAAGCAATACAGGTGGGAGTGTCGTATTGGTAGCGTTAAAGCTTTCGTTATCAGCTTGGAGAAGTATATGATGCACTTGTGAGTGCGAGGGCGATCGCCCAGATAAACAGAAGCCGAATCATTAGCCAACCAGCTAAAACTACAAATTTCTAGTTTCTTTGGTATTTTGGTATGATGTACTTTTAAAGTAACTACGTGAGCAAGGAATTACAAGGGAAAAAAGGACAAAAGAAGGAAGGAACAAGAACAACCTTGTCATGGCTGAAAAATTATAGGGAGGAAGGCTTAATGGTGTTTTAGTAAGTGCAAATGAATTAGCTGAAGTTGTTGAGTTGCCATTTGAGTTTAGAAAATTTCAGAAAAACTTACGAAGAAGGAAAGGTTTTTATATGAAGCAGAAGATCAAGCTATAGACGATCCAAAAGAAGCATACAGAATTCAGTGCTTCACCTTAGTGCTAGATCAAGCTATTCAGTCATTGGAAAGCAGATTTCAACAACTCAAAAATCACGTCAAGTTATTTGGATTTGTAAATAACTTTCAAAATATACAGAATTCGGAAATGAGAAAGCATGCATTAAACCTTGAAGCAGCTTTAACACTCACCAAAATGAAACAGGACGCTGACGGAAAAGTTGTTACTGAAAAAAGTAAAGACATTGATGGGTATTTGTTGGCTGAAGAACTTGAGCTCTGAAAACTTTCCTTCCTCTACAATTAAGCCTTATGCGTGTTTGAACACCTGAGAAAATAATCGATTTACAGCATTTCCTAATGTTTTCATTGTGTTAAGGATTTATTTAACAATGCCAAGTATCGTCGCCTCAGGGGAAAGAGGTTTTTCAAAGCTGAAGCTAATTAAAACATACTTGAGGTCTACGATCTTCACAAGAAAGACTTAACAATTTGGCAATGCTCTCTATAGAACATGAGATTGCTAAAGCATTAGACTTTGAAAATATTTTAAAAGATTTTGCAAATAGAAAAGCTCGAAAAGTATTATTCTAAAAGAGTATATGGTCTTTCTTTTTATCAAAAGTAAAACAATAAATCTATTCATTTTGCTTTTAAAATTTTATTACACCATTCCTTTAATGGTTATCTATTTATCTTTTGTAGGATTATATGTATGTATGATGTTGTATATATATATATGCGTTATAAAATTTGCTATATAGAGGAGGGGGCCCCACCAGTAAGTTTCTAATCGGGCCCCGCAACACTTGGCACCGGCCCTGTACCCATGCCTTCCCTTCTACTATTTCTGACCCCTAAATTTTCTAAAAAACTATCAAAAATATTTGAAGTGTCGTTTTATGTTAGCAAAAAAACTTTTTTTTCATTTTGAGAATATTATGACTTATTGTATTTGAGCATATAAAAACAGTTATTTAAATGTGTACAAGTGTGTTAAATTAAATAAATGATAATAGTAAATTTTTATGATAATTATTTTTGTTTTTTTAAATTTATTCAATCAAACATGATAAGTATAAAGTGTAAAAAATATATAGTTTCAAGAAAGTTCTCAAATAATTTTGATGATGATTTGAGTTAAGTAAAAAAAGCACATCAAATGCATAAATATAATTGAAACAAGTGAGATTGTTAATTCTTAGAAAATTATGAGTTTTATAAATTGAAAAGTTGGCCTCTGTGATGCCCATACACTTTTGAAAACCAGAATCACCACTGCTCAGGAAGGATTTTATATTCTGAAATACAATAAGTTATAATATTCCCAAAATGAGAAAACTTTTTTTGATTGTAAAATTTACAATGCTTAATTGGATATTTAAGAATTTAATTCACGTTTCACAATTTGAATGTCTGAAAAGAGAAAACTTCGTCAATATTCTTCAGAATATTTAAAGTTTGGTTTCATTCAATGTCCCAGTAATGATAAGTTACCTCTATGTTTAATTTGTGGTAAAACATTTTCTAATTAAGCGATGAAGCCTTCCCGATTAAGTATTAGTGAGGTGAGAGGCTGAGAAATTTAAATTTTTATTAATTAAGAAAATAAAGAGAAATGGCTCAGCGCACTGGGTACCAATTACATCTGGAGATTTTTGCTTAGCCAGATTCGAACTGCTGTAAAATAAGATATCCCTTTGTCAAATGTTTTTCTTACAGGTGTTCTATTGCTGAGTTTTGCAAAATAAAAAATTGTCTATCAAGTTCTTGTCATATACATTTTGTACGTAAACGCAAGGCTGAGATAAGTTTGCAGCATCCATCGTTTCATCAATCTGAGCAAATTAGTTGGAAATCGAATTCCGAATCAATAAAACCAAATCTGACATGTCATCCAACATCTCTCATATTAGCCTTCTAAAGGTATTGTTTTACAGGAAGATATACTTCAACTTTACAACTTCTTAGCACATTCAATATATCTTTGCAGCAAGGTAATAATCAACTGTTCTGCAAAGAACTCAATTCAAAGACTAACTTATTTATTCTTTTTAAATGTGATTTATTGGCAAAAATGGAAAAACGATTCACTCAGTGCCCCCTTCTCGATCCCCACGGAACTTCTCCGCAGCACAACGGACTCAAGTTTGAAAACCACTGAGCTAGAAGGTTGATGCAATCAGAATTACAAACAAGGTATAAAATCTATGCAGTTGTTGTGGGATTGAGAGCTTACAGTGCAAGTATAATGTCGGGAAATAATGGTGGTGTGTTCATTGGACAAAAATTCTTTCGAGAACTTCAACTTGAGATGAATATTATCGTAAAATTTAATCTATTTTGTTTTTATCTTGATATAGATTTTAGGCGAATGAAGTCAATTGGCGATTCTCCTACACAAGTAATCCTTGAAAAAATCGATCAATCTTTCAAATCATAATATCTTTATTTCCTAATTTTAGAAGAGCGCCAAAATCAATG
This sequence comes from Nectonema munidae, assembly GCA_030549495.1. Classification (NCBI taxonomy): domain Eukaryota; kingdom Metazoa; phylum Nematomorpha; class Nectonematoida; family Nectonematidae; genus Nectonema; species Nectonema munidae. The sequence goes on along the minus strand of JAUIRK010000065.1, from coordinate 340,379 downwards.
ATTGAGTGGATAAGGGCTCAAGGCGAGAGCACTTAAAAAATACCTGCCAAGTGTAGTATCTCTTGGGTGGTATGGAAACCCACACGAAAAAAGATTCAATAAAAGAAGAAGATTCATCGTTTGAACGTAAATTTTCATGCCTGCATATGAATTCATGTATTTTACGCAAAGAAATAAAAGCTGGCATTTTTAAAAGACTTTTCAACAAAATTTCTGTTACAACTTTGACATCGATTGCATATTCTAAGATTCCCTTTATATTGCATAAATAAAAAATTTTGTATTACTTCTTATAACTGTCAGTTCATTCTAATTGTAATACCCATCTTAAAATATTTGCTCCTCATATTTTTTGACTCTATTTGTCCATGAGCTTATATTTGTCCTATATTCCAAAGTTTCTTGAGTACATATTTCATATTCCTTTCCTATACTTTGTATATATGATTAAATAAGATTAACAAAGTTCCTAAACTCTTTTTCTGCCAAAAATATCATCATCATCATCATCATCCATTTTGCCTTCGAGGCCTGGTTATTGTTCCCTAAGAGTCGGGGTCAACCAGTTTCCTGCAACAACTACGTCATTTCAGTCTTTCTTTAGCATCACTTCGCACAAGTTTTCTTTTTCCATATCGTGGTGAATCACTTCATTCCATGCTTTCTTTGGTCTTCCTCTCTTCATCTTTCCATCAATCAATTCATCTTTTATCTTCTTTACAACGTTCCCTTCGGACATCCTTTCGACATGACCAAACCAACGTAATCTATTCTCTTCTAAATGCACTTCTATATCCTCAAATCCAATTTCCTTTCTCTGTCAAAAATATAATCATATAAAATACTGGAAGTGGGTTTAAGTAAAGGAGAGTTTAAATCTGAATGAATAGGTTCACTATATCAATACAGCTAAAGTCTCGCAAACAAATATCTCAAATTACATTAGTGGTATCTGTAATTGATCATTAAATGTTTCTACACGTACTTAGTATTTTCAATCAGTGGTTCATTCTCTTTTTAAGTGCCTCCAAATATCCTTTATATCATATGTGCTCAATTTCCATTTTTCTTGTATAAAAGAAGGCAGCTAACAGTGTACAATCTTTCTTTGAATAGATAAGAAGCGTAAATAATATGAGTAAATAAATTTTTACTTTTAAATATAAAAGTAAAGATGTTTTCAGAACATGTCTATAGTCATTTCTTTTCAGGGGCGGATCTAGAAGAGGGAGGGCGGATTTTACTAAACTAAAACTCAAATTTGAAGCATATAAATGTAAGCTTTATCAAAGTTTTTAAGCTATTTTTATCTTATTTTGGGTAATAGTTTAATAAAAAGCGAAAATTGACTTTTTATCGTAAAACTTAGAGTATTATAATAGTATATCACAAATTATAAGAAAGTAACTACATTAAGAACTAAGAGGATTAAGAGCCTCATCCGTCTAGGACACTTTATAGCATACATTTAAATAATGGTGTCAATATCCAATCGAATATCTCTGTGAACAAAAAGAAGAATGAGACCATTAAAACGATCCTCATCCATTGAACTGCGAAGTGAATTGATGTGGTAAAACTTGATTTGTATAATAAATTTACAAAAAAAATTGGATAATATAAAATTAATAAGTGTCACACTTAACTATACGATTGAAACATAAAAAACTTCTTAGGCCTTTTCACTTTAGTGAAAGATTGAATCTAAAAAACGAGTTGCAGAAATCATCATAATATTTGAGTTCTACGAAATGAATTAGATCAAGAAAAAGTTTCAAGCGGCAATGCAATTTTAGAGGGGGCGTATGCCGGTTCAACTTCCCTTTAAATCTTATAATAAAGTTTCTTATAATAAGGGCGATCAAAAGTCAATAAACTCAATTTTCGTAAGACTCAAGAAAAAGACCTCAAAACTAAGTTTTTTTCCAATTTTAAATAATATATAGGTAATTTAAAAAAAATTTTTAGGTCAATAAAAGTCCATTTTTTTGTGTTAGCTCAATAAAGGTCAATTTTTTAAAAATCAAATCAAAAAGGCTATTTTACCAGTTAAATCAAAAATTAAAAATACATAAAAAATGAAGCTGTTACCACTTCTCAAAATGTTTAGCCGAATTATTCAAAAGTTGAAATAAAATAAAAGCTTAAAAAATATACGCAAGGTAAAATATTATCCTAAATTAAACTGACATATGTTTTTTGAATAATCGAAATATATAGCCTAAACCATTTCTTTTTATTTCAATATGTAGATATCACTGTTTTTAATACATATACAGAGCAGATGTAAACTTTGCCATGGCCCACCCGAAAAAATACTTTTTGACATTGTTTATATAACTTCAAATTGAAAAGCAAATAAAGAACATCATTGAGAAAATCACTGTTGAGTTATTTTGATCAATAATGCAAAAAAGTTTGACTATAGTTGATCTAAGTAAAGATTTGTTATCTTTTAAAAGAAATAATGCTCAAAAAATTATTGCATTGATCGAAAAATAAAAAAAAAGAAGTTTTACAATGAAAGAAGCAAGCATAATTGTAAATTTTATTGATTTTAACAATGATGAATGAGGGTTGAATTTATATAAAGCGTAGAATGAAATTTAACCAAATTAGCGCTATTATGGAAATGAATAATCCGAATATATCACCAAATACGTATTTACTTTTACAAGGTTGTCCGGCTTCTAGTTCGAAAGTTGAAAGATTCAAAGTTGAGAAAATTGCTGACAAAAGAAAGGAATTTCAGTCCAGACATTATTTTTAATTACATGATTTATTTTTATAATTGTGAATACATTTCTGTGCTGATTCCAATTCATATATAAAAGTCAATAAAAAATTTTTAAGTCAATGTTTATTTTTAAAAGTCAATAAATTTTTACTTAAAGGTCAATTTTTTGATTTCATAAAGTCAATTTTTTGTTTGCCTTGTTTATAATCTTTTTAGATGCTGCAAATTTTTCAAATTTTAGTTTTGGAAATATAGTTTGACTCATCACTATTTTGAAAGTGTGTTTGTTCTATAAAAAAAAACACGTATCAATAGGATTTATTGGAATCATTTTAAGTCGACAATGCATTTTCAAAATAAATTTTAACATAAGCCCTTTAATCACCTATAAAAATCCATATCAATGATCTTCCTTTTCATTTTACTTTGAAGCAAAAATTTCTTACGTTTGATTTTTATTAAACTTTTTCATTTGTTGAGAGCATGAGAAAAATATTCCAGGTTCTTGTCATATACATTTTGTACGTAAACGCAAGACTGAGATAAGTTTGCAGCATCCATCATTTCATCAATCTGAGCAAAAAAGTTGAAAATCGAATTCCGAATCAATAAAACCACGCCTGGCATGTCATCCAACATCTCTCATATTAGCTTTCTATCGGTATCACCCTTGGGTAAATTTGAATCAATCGCTAAACATTTTAATATAATTTCACCACTAAAATAGTTGCGATTTTCTAACTCTGAAACGTGTATTTGCGGTTTTATCATATAATAACTTCTAGAGTCATTACAATGATATATTTAATAGTCCAAATTTTAATTGGACACCTCCCACGGAATTTAACCAACTACTCATCTATAGTAACAAAATCTTGAGGTTATTAATCAATAACTTCCAAGTTATTGATTGATTTTTTGAGTGTCAAATATGTAATATACAAACAAAGTAAGCTAACAAATCGCTAACTTCAAACTTTTGGTATGTGGAAAATAAATTCTTTTGTTTTGGGTTAGAACTTCTAAATAATTGATGAATTACTTTCAATAAAAAATATTAAAAAAAAACTTTCTCGTAATTGTTTTCATTTTTAGCAATAAAATTATAAATACTATAAAAGTATAAATAATTTTAAAATATCAAGACTATCAATCTTATTCGTGACGGGCTATTTTCATATCCTAAGTGAGGGAGGGGGCGGAGGGAGAGGCATATTACACATAGATACATGGCATATTGCCCCTCCTTTTTTCTTAAACTATTGTATATTTTCACAAAATCTCGAGTGAACCCACTAAATAATGGATTATGAATCTGATGGTGTAATTTATTTTTCATAAAAATCAATCAAACCTGTCAAAAAATCAATCAAATCTGTCAATCAATGCCGAATATATAAACTTGAAAATATATTATAAATTCAACATTTTTTGATGACTTAATGGCAAACACTTTTTCTCATTATATTAAAATAAACTTATCCATACACAGCAAATCGAACATGCTCAATTTGATTATGAAAATACTTTTGTCACTCATGATTTAACAGTTTTACTTTGGCTAATTTGTGGTCAGATATTTTTTCATGTCATTTATAGCAAACCGACCTTTCTCTATTTCATCATGACATTATTTTGCCAATATATACACATGTAATGAATACTACATTTCAATGTGGTTAAAATGGTTATATATTTACTCATTTCAAATAATTTTCTTTATTGCTATAATAATGATTTTATCCATCTCATAAATAGGAATGGGCCAAATTTTAATCAAAGTAACCTAAGATCATGATAAATAAAAGGTCATAAAATTAAAATTTTTTATTCTGATAAAAAATTTCCAATAAGCTTATTACATGGTGGAAAATATTACTGGCTGCTAATCTAACTAAACCGAGCACTTTTGGCCCTCCTTGGTTTGATTCTTGTTCTCTATTTTATCCTCCCCTTAGTTTACTAATTATAGGGGGAGCTTTGAACTATAAATCTCAATCCGACCTCTATTGTTTTGCTTACAAATACACTCCCAGCTTCTAGTCTACTTCATATGGTATCTAATGTTACTTTTCATTCTAAACTGATTCTACCTTGATAGCTCTAATTTCATCATAAATTCATTTTGTGCAATCTATGTTAGAAAAAACCTTTTCAGAGATTTATTTAGCTCAGAATTTAAGCGATTTCACAATTTTTCTATTGAAGAGAATCCCTTCGTTGATCCTGTCTTTTTTTATCAATATCATGTGTTGTATTTCAGTGATTAGAACAAATATCACTCTGAATATTTGCTAAACAATCCTTTTTCATAATTCCTGTTCTTTTATGAATCCATTTAAAATTCTCTTTTTTCAATTACAAAAACTTTCTCACCTCTAAAATATTCACACCGAAGTAAAAATTTTTTCAAATTTGTTTAAATTTTGTGAATTTTTTTTTGAGAAAAGCTACATCTTTACATATTGATGTCTAACTCCAACTGTTTGAAAATTTTTAGTCAATTGATGATTAAAATATTAACTAATAAGTTAAAGGTTTAAAGATCTTTGATTCACAATGGAGGAGCTTCTTCTTCACGGTGAAGATGTTTTTTGAAAATCTCAATACTAGATTATTACACCATCTCCTAGTTCGTTGGAAAACGGTATATCTTTCGTGAAGAACAGTTACATACTTGTTTCTTAAAACTACATAGCCGCTGAAAGGGATACTATATCGAGGATATAAAAGCACTTTATAAACGTGTTACTATTTCATTTTTCTCATGATCACGCGTTCTCATTTCCATGTGCCTTCAGTTCCATTACTTCTCTCATACTCAAATATTCGTACTATAATAAATAAAGATTGTGAGAACAAATATGACAAATGATTTTTTGGAAAAAACTGATTTTTGCCAATTCGATTGATACTTTCACCCATTTTTACATGGTATTGACCAAAAAGAAGTAAAGAAATGAAAAACATGGAGGATATTGTTTTAAAGAATTGTTTTAAATTTGAGGGATATTTTTAGTCATAATTTTATCTTCAATCAAAATTTTAATAGTGATTTTTAATCAAAAATAAATTTTTTTGATTTGAGATCTTTGAGAAAATTGAGTTTTTTCAGAATTTGTTTTTATCAATGTCAAACTTGATTCATAAAGCAAGCATTATTGCTTTATTTGGGAAAAAAAGACCTGAAATGAAGTGAACATCGTAATAAAAAAATTAAAAATACATTTTATTTAAAATATGGAAGTATGTTTATGAGATAATTTTCAGGCATACATCGCTAATTCTATTTCTACTTTGACACATCTTTTCACAGTAGTGGTAAAAACTTAGCCAAAAAAATGGTATCAGCACCGTCAATTTTACTTAAAATATGAAATGTTTTTGAAGAAAATTTTCATGCGAAACTAACATATTTGATTGACATTTTCACATTCTAATTACGAAAACTGAGTCCAAAAATGAAATCAGCATTGAGATTTAGTATAAAAATATATTTTATTGAGAATATAAATAATGTTCTAGGAAATAATTTTTGCCATCAAGCACAAATATGATTGACATTTTGACACTCTAATTGCAAAAAATGTTTGGAGAAATAATTTAAAAAAAATTTATTTAAAATGTGTATAAATGTTTTTCGAGACACTTTCTCATACGTAAACTGCAAATACAAAAACTGAGCTGAAAAATGAAATTGGCATGGTGGATTTGGTTTAAAAAATATATTTAGTTTAAAATTTAATTAATATTCTTGGAGCTTCAGACATAACCCTTAAAATTGATTGACACTTTTACATTTTGAAAACCAAATGTCGAAAAATGACTACGAAATTTAAATTGGCATGCTTGATTTAGTATAAAAATGTGTATTTTTTTAATTTGAATAACGTTCATACATATAATTTTCAGAGGTGGACCACAAATTTGATTGACACTTTCAGGATTTTTCAGACCCTAATTACGAAAATTGTGTATGGAAATGAAGTCAGCGTTGTTGATTTAGTATAAAACATATATTTATGTAAAATTTGATTAATATTCTCGAAGACAATTTTCAGACGAGAATTGATTGACACTTTCATAAATTTTCCCACCTTAATAGTGAAAACTAAGTTGAGAAATGAAATCAGCATGGTGGATTTGGTATAAAAAATTGATTTTATTTAAAATTTGAATGAATGTTTCCGTAAGTAATTTTATTATCAATCAAATTTTTGATTGATATTTGCTACAAAATTGACAAGCTTATTGAAATTTTTGACATCAGAGAATCATTCAACTACCATGAAATGGTATCAAAAGATACAGCTAACGATTTTAGGAAATGTCAAATTCTTTGAGGGGATATAGTTTAGCCAATTTAGTACTATGGAAATTTTAGTTAAGAGGGAGGGGGGGGGCGATGAGAGAATTCCAAATGACTGAAAAATGAGCTTGATTGAACCCATATATAAAAAGAAGGGGACATTTTGGAATGCATTGGTTATCGTGGCATAATGCTGTTGGAGCACGCATTCAAACTTTTCGAAAGAATAGTGGAGAAGCGAATACGTTGAATAGTGAATATAGATCCAAAACAATTAAGTTTTATGCCAGGAAATAGTGCAGTGTATGTGATATTTATTGCTTGACAACTTATAGAGAAGAAGTTAGGAGATATGCCAGTCTATTGTAGATCTTAAAAAGGTCTATGCTCGTGTTGCCAGAGAACTGGCTTGCTTGAGAAAAATAAAGGTTACAGAAAAAATAGTCAGAATAGTAGTCGAAATGTATAAAGAAAGCAAACGTGAGGTTAGAAAGACAAATTGTCTCTCCAGAGAATTTGGGGTTAAGGTTTGTTTGCATTGGGGTTCAGCTTTGAGCCCAATTTTGTTTGCTATCTTCATTGCTGTCATATCTGAGGAACTTCTTGAGGAAGAACTATGTTCAAAGGAGGATTAAAAATGAATTCGACAAAACGATGACTTGGATCACAAGTAAAGAAAGATACTGAAAATCATCGACTCATGACAAAATTAATTTGTTTTATGGACAGTAAGACATAAGATTTTGAAAAAAGGTAAAGGATTTTGAATAAAGGTAAAGGCAAAAATTGGAGTTTAAAGAAGAAAGATGATAATAGATTTGCAAAACCCGAAATGAGTATGCTGAGGATAATAATAGGAGTCTCACTACTGAAAGATCACATGAAGAATGAAGAGGTTAGAAAAAAGAGTAAGGTTATCGTTAGCGTGATGAGTGTGAATAGAAGAAGAAGATGACTATCCTTCAATAGTTCAGTTCCATTTTTAGGACCATCTGGTTCTGATTCTGAAATATTTGCGATATTTCTTATTATCTGTCTTCCCGGAGCAGACTGCGTAGGTTTCCAAGTAAAATCTGTTTTGTCAGGAGGAAAGACTATCAGAAAGATCATAAGAATCACTTGAAACGATTCTAATAACTTTCTGATGAGTGTGAGTAAGAACTGCTTATTTCACCGATATTGCTCATTGTGTTTTAGAAGAAGCAACTTTCAAGAAGGAAAAAATAAAAGTGAGAGATGAAACAATTTTGCATGATTGTACAGATTGAACAGCAAAACATGAAAGGATAGATTTATCTAGCTCTATCATGATTATTCGGGCAAACGTATACAATACTCCTTTCTCCCTCAATCGTTTTGCATTGATTTTTCACTTTTTTAGAATCTTTTCTCGATAACATCGCACACCACATCCACAAGGCTCTCATACATATTACTGCAACAGGTCCTGGTAAGACTTTCTTCGCTAATTCTTCTATTTCAAGACTTTTTATATAGTCAAATTTTTCAATATGAACGATCCGTTATGATTCGATTACATTAAAATTAGTCTTTATAGCTTTGAATTCTCTCAATTTTGTATTTTTATATAAGACTTGTGAGTGGATACCTTTTTTACAATTTTTTTCAAATTTTTTGTTAATAAAACTAGTTTGTGGCGTGAGTGAGGTTGGTTAGATGCTGCGTTTCTATAACTCAAGGTCTTGGCTTCGATCCCGCATCAAACATACTTTCCTGATAGTTCGATACAAGCGGTGCAATTGTGCCTTCTCGATTGAAACAGCCCATGGTGCCTTTATGAATAAAGTATGCAGATGCTCGAAATTTTATTGAAGAAAAAATTTTGTTTTAAAAGTACGTCTTGTGATATGTGGATACTGATGAATGCTGGATTTGGGTGTAAGATTCTAGGAACCCATTGAATTCCGCCTTACTCCTTTCAATTCAGTAAAAGTATCGTAGTTTACCTTCTACAACCTCTTATTGACTCATTTTTAACTGTTTTAATGCTCAAATGAAATATGGATTTTATTTTACACTTGTTATACAATTTATCTAATTTTGGCCTGTCACTTTTAATTTTAGATTTGTAGCAAATTATACTTTCAGATTTTATTTAAAGGGCCAAATTTTGATTTACCACGTTTTACTTGTCTTCCCTAGGATTCAAGGACTGGTGATATTTTCAAACGACCTTTCTTTGTTTTTCTATGTTAGCAATCTAATTTGTTAAGATTTCCTTGCTATAAATGCTTACTTTCAATCCACCTAACATATTCCTTTGACATGGCAAAGGTCCCTTTACTATTGACGAGAGGAGAGGTTGAGAACCATCTTATCTCGCCTATTTTCTTTGCAAAACTCGAGAGCTGTGTCGATATTTGCGTGTTCTTTTGCTCTCATAATTATTTCAGTTTCTTTTCACGGCCAAATAACACTAGGTAATCGGATAGAACTTTTTGTAAAAGCTTTTTTAGTTACAAAAGAGATGTTTAATGACACAATGTTATTATATATTTTGAAGCATATAAGTTAAATTTAATAAATTATGTAAATTCAATTTTTACATCGATGGACAAGAGGGGCTTTAGACAACCCCTAAAGGCGAGGAGTTTCAAAATACAAACATTTTGATCAGTCCTTCAGAAGACATAACTTTGACCTTTGAACACTAAGTACTGTAGAGTGATATCAAAGGATACTTTAGTCCTTAACGATCAATATGAAACTATTTATTGTATTCACTTTCAAGCATTTAATCTATGAATTTCTAAGACCAGTCACCTTGAAGTCACAAGTTCACGCATATTTTAGCATAGTCTTTCCTTTTAACTTTCTCACTCTCCTCAAATTTTACTCTGTAACTTTATTTTATCATTTTTGGATCACTACATAAAGCAGAGCAAACAACTGAAATTTGCAATAGATGTTCTACTGAATTTAAGGCTAAGTATGCCATGCAATATGAAAACTGAATAAAAAATATTGTTTACAGTTTTAGTTCTGGAAGTTGTCTTAATTCTTTACAAATCCGTTTAAGTGTGTACTTTTAGCTGAAAACGCGGAAAATATTATGTTTTTACTAAACACTTATACTTAAAGTTAACTGTTATGCTTATATTCCTTTAAACAGAGAAACTATTCATGGAGAAAGATTCTACCCACACCGTTATAAGGAGAGTAGCACAAAACATAACGAAGAAATTAAAAAAGGCATATGGGCTTTCAAGACCAATATTAAATTGGAAGCTACAAGTAGTTTCAAAAGTTCAAACAGAATATTGAGGTATCTTTTTTTTTTAATAAATCGAACGATTTAATATTACTATTGTTTAATGATAACATTTCCTTCCTCAATTTGGATGAAAGAGCTTCAATGAAAATATAAGTGTTCCAAGGTTCATTAGAAGAAGCAGAAAAAGAATCACTTTTCCTAAAAATCTTCAGTTCTCAATTCCTGAAAAGTATCTCTCAGCTAATGGTCCTAGATTTTTACAAATGGATCTCCATTATGGAGACAAAAAATCCAGGGTTTTTTTAATGGAAAAACCATGCAACATGTGAATCAAGTGTCTCAAATAAATTCTATTTTTATTGAGGGTACATTCAAGAAAGCTCGAGACTGTTTACATCAAACGGTCACCACACGCTCGTTTCACAATCAAATACAAATACAAATAGTATATGCAATTGCATGCCAAAAAAGAGAAGAAACTTATAGGTGTTTTAACACTACCATTTAAACATTTTTAGATAAATAATATAAAAAAATTTTAATATTTATCAAGACAAACATTTGATTGCCTGAAAGATGTTGTTGATGAAAGTGGAATTAGTAGCACAACTGGAGACATTGAAATTTCCATAATGTCGCGTGCAAAAAAGCTAGGAAATTTTCCTCGAGCTCTATGTTCATTTTTATAATATTTTTTCAGTCTTTTCCCGAAGCACAATATCATGCTTGCTATTTTCATTTTTGCCAAGGTGTATACCGAAAACTGGTAACACTTGGATTTAGTTCAATGTATTCCAGAAGTCTGAGTTTTAGATCCTGTATCAAAATGCTTCTTTCTATAGCAGCGGTTCTTAACCTGTGGGGAATTCCCCACTGGTGAAGGATGGCGGAATTGCCAAGTGGAGAATTTCGTGCATTTGTTTCCACCCATAAAAAATCGATAGTATTTCAAAATCTAATGCATTACATTCAAATGTTGACGTACTTTGCAAAACACAACCATTTATTCACAACCCAGTCGAGCAGTTTTAAGTTTAATACCCATGTCGAATGATGATATGTAAACATCAACTCAGTGGAATAAACGCAACATTTTATTTGATTGGCCAAACAACACAATGTCACTTCTGTTTTTCGTGTTTTGTTTCTCTCTCGTATGATTGTCACTTCCTTCTTTTCGTTTTATTTCTCTTCCAATACCTTATTCTTTTATTATTTCATCATTATCCCACAGATACATATCCCAAAAATCAAGATGCCGAAAAGAAAGTACGATAACTTCACGTTTGTGGAGGGAGGTAATGGGCAGCTGCCGCAGTGTGTCATTTGTCACAAAACGCTCAGCAATGATTCTATGAAACCGCATCAACTGAAGAAGCACCTCTTCAATGTACACCCCGAGTTCGTTGGCAAAGAGAGGCAGTTTTTTGAATTGAAAGCAAACTAGAAAATGAAGATGTACCAGGGCGGAAAATTTCAAACTGAGTGGAAAGCGATAGTACACTCATCGTATGCTGTTTCTCTGCTGGCAAAGAAGCCACATAGCATCGGAGAGACGCTCACAAACCTGTGCCTTGTGTCGTGCGCTGGCATTTTTCTTGGCGAATATGCGGTGTCGAAGATGAATCAAGTTTCCCTGTCCAAGGACACTTTCAAGTCCTGCATTTTTGACATGTCGTGCACCATCAATTCCAACTCTTGGCAAACGTCAAAGCGTCTCCCGTCTTTGCAATTCAGCTGGATGAGTCCGTGGATGTGGCAAATTTGTCTCAACTAATTCTCTTCGTTCGATACGTCCATGACCAAAACATTGAAGAGGACTTGCTGTTTTTCCGCCCAATGGAAACAACAACCCAAGCCGCCGACGTCATGCAGCTTGTCGACGACTTTTTCGAGGAGGAAGGATTGGACTGGGGCAAGCTCATCCATGTCTGCACATATGGGGCTCCTGCTATGGTGGCTGCGAGGTCTGGATTCGCGAAACTACTGAAGCAGAAGAATCCCAAGGTACCCACAAGAATCACTTGCATCAAGGACGATGACACAACCGCTCAAAAAAACGCTTGAAACGGCAATCAGGATTGTGGATTTTGTCAAAGCGAGCGCCACAACTGTCGACTATTTCGACGGTTGTGCCAGAATATGAAATCCGACTACAAAGGACTGCTGTTCCACACGTTGTCGAAGGGCAACATGTCAAATCGGTTTGTGCATTTGATCCCCGAAGTTACACAATTTATGGAAGAAAGGAAGAAAGATGATCTAAAAGCTGCGATTTCGGATGAGGCATTCCAGTGCAGGCTGGCATTTCTCGCGGACATGTTCAGTCAACTGAATGAGCTTAACCGCAAGCTACAGGGGGCAGATTCCGATATAATCAGGCGTCGAGACAAAGTAAACGCTTTCGTCTCAAAACTTGAGCTGTGGCGAGGCAAGTTCGAGACTGGACGAAGCGTAACGACTTTTCCAACGTTGGCGCGAATCAGCGAGGCTGCTGTTGGCGTCAGAGACGTTCTCAAGAACGACGCCGTGATACACCTCAACAAGCTACTGGACGAGTTTCAGCGCTATTTTCCGGCCTTCAAAAGCGACAACCCAACAATTGAGTTCACGAGAAACCTCTTCAGCTTTCGAGTTGATAACTTCCCAGAGGAAGCAGAAAACATTGAAGAACAGTTTCTTGACCTGGTGCATGACTCCGCGGCAAAGGCTGTTTTTGCAAAGAAAAGCCTGAACGCATTCTGGGCTACTATGTATGGTTCGTATCCTCGCGTTGCTGTGGCCGCTCTCACACTACTGATTGCATTTCCCTCCACGTACCCGTGCGAGTCGGCATTTTCGAGCATGGTTGAGATCAAAATGAAATCGCGAAACCGCCTGATTGACCTTGAATCTGATTTGCGCTGCGCCATTTCAAAAGTGGAACCGAACATTGAGGCACTCGTCAAGGCAAAACAAATGCAAAAATCTCATTAACCCGTATAGTGTTGCATTTTTTGTTTGTTTTTATTTTCCCAATAAATTGTGAAAAAAAAACGAATTGTTTCATATCCCTCTCCAATACTGCAGTCTTAAATGTCAATTTATTGATTTGGTACCACATGCATGTTGTTGACGTATGCATTGAAAAAGATAAAATAATCCCCAAATAAATTTTAATTCCAACACAAATATTATATCTTTTACAAATATATATCCATAAAACAGATATATTAGAAAACATTCATTCATTCTTGATTTGACAAAAAATTTTCTCTTACTGTTAGTAATAAATCTAATGTATGCAAACAAAAATTAAAGGCCATAAAATGACACAAAGAAGCAAAACGCATATCTACGTACTAACCACTGCATCGGTTAAAATCAAATTTGTCAAAGACCGATGCTGTGCTGGGAAATGGAGAGTTGGCTCACTAAAAGTGATGAATTGGAGAAAAAAGGTAAGAAAATAGTACCACTGTTCTATAGCCTTTTTGCTTCAAATAGAAGTATTACTAAATAAGTATAAATTCATATATATGCTATTCCATTTTTGACTTGGTTGAATGTGCACAAAATGAAAATATGGTGCGTTTTTGGAAGAAAAATCAGAACAAACAATCATTGTGAAGGCTTTCATAATTCGTAAGTCGTAAGAGATTATATTTTTGCATTGATTAGTCAATATTTCCATTGTCTTTAGTTCACATGCAAGCCTTAGTTAGTTTTTGGAAGTTATGGATTTTTTATATGAAGAAAGGCTATTGACAGATATGCCTGAAATTGAGGATTTGAATTCAAAGTACAATTGGAATGGAGGCAATGATTTGAAAAGAAAGGAAAAAGAAGGGCTTATGGATGACGTGTACAAGGATTTATCTCAGCAACAAAAGTTTATAATTACTTCCTCTCACGAATATCATCTCTTATAAGCTCAGTCAAAAAAATAAATGTTGACGGCATTTCTAATCCATATAATCCCAATTTTTCCACTTTGAATCAGAGAGCAAGCTTTAATTTGAGCTCAATATTGTCGTAATATTTTAGGAATTTTACATTTATTCCGGTATTGCACTGTAGACTATAGCTGAAATAAGTCTATTGACGATTCTCCTTAGAAAAAAAAATTTTCGGTAAGTTTTGATATATTTTTGAAATTTTAGGGCAGTATATTTTCTAATTTTTGGATAGGAGAGTGGAGTAGGGCTCCTAGCGAAACCACTATAAACAAGCGTGCCAGGTGTAGTATCTCTTGCTCTTCTTTTGTGCTATGGAAATCTACATGGAAATTGTTTTTTTTAAATGGAAGAGGATTCATCTCTTTAACACAAATTTACTTGCCTCGCTATCGTATCTATGTATCAAACGAAGTGAAGATCGAAGCTGAAGGCATTTAAACGTTTCTCCAATAAAATCTTCACTCAAAACATTTACAAAATTCCAAATTCCATCCATATTATTGATATATAATTTTTGTGTTACTTCTTATGAATGCCAGTTCATAAATAAAATTGTATTGTTTTATCTTGTGAAGATATTTAAGAAGATGCTTTTCCTATATTTTCTAAACAAAATAAATTGAATTTTTAATTGATTTTATACAATACTCTTTTAACTTTCTTCTGAAAAAATCATATGATATTCGCTTTAGAGTAAATTTATCAGTTATTCAATATTAATTCAATCTCAACAAATGGGTGAATATCATGTGTGGTTTGTTAGGATTTGGTTTTGTAGTGTCCAGTAGCACTAGATTCAAAGTCTCGCAAACAAAGATATGTCCAACAAAATAGTTTTAGCAATAGTTGGTAAAACATATTCACTATTCGAGTTGATAGATTACATATTAGATTAAAATATCGGATGTCAGTATATAAAAAAACTCTTACTTTCTTTTTTCTAGCATCGACTTGGGTTGGTTGGCATTCTGACACGAAGAATAAATTCCAAGAAAATGTTGACATAATACATCAAAAATATTTGTCTCATCTAAACTTACGTTAAATTAAGTCTTTTAAAAGTTATAAATTTCATTTATTCAGAAGTTGGAAAAAGTAGATCTGTGTATGTAAAAGTAAACTTTAATGAATATTGCAAACTTGAATTTGTAGGAAAAAAAAGCAAAAATTGCAACAAATTATTCAGATTTTAGAGGACTGTGAGATGTATCTCGGGATTGCCACAAAGAGAAGAGCAGTTCTGAGGTCATATTAAACTAATTTTAAATGAGGGATCCTAAAGTTAAATCTTAAAAGATACTAAAAAATGGAGTAATATTACTCTTATACTTTTTAAACCTAAAAACGCTATTATTTAAAAAATTTTAGATCCTCCTTAAAATTTATTTTCAAACTCTCTATTCACCAAAATTTCATTAGATATCAATTTTAAAAATGAGTGTTCTTTTAAGGTTTTCACTTTTGTTTTCGGTGAAAAATTTGTTATAAAAGTTTTTTTATTTTATTGTCAACTATTAGCTATAAGTCTTGGGCACAAAAGCGTATCCCCAGTCGGGCAAAATTCTTCAAAAATGAAATATAGCCCCTCTTTCTCAATTAAAAAATAAATACGCCAAGGCTTACAACTTTAGTGAATGAACAGGAAAAAAGGCAGAGTGTGAACAAACAAACACGAATAAAGATTGAAAAAACAAAGTGTGAAAAATGGATGCAATCTTAATGTAAAAGAAATTCTAATAAGAAGGAAAATAGGGTGTTTTAGAAAAGCCTGTGCAGGCCGTTTGGTAATAAAACATTAAAAAGAGTGGATGGATTTATCGAAAGAAAAGTTTGCGTTTTTTTAGAGAAGGTCTTCTTTACAAAGCGTCCGTGAAGCAGCGTTTTCTGGATTTAAAGGTATCTTATAGAAGTTCTTGAACGCAGGAAAAAAGAGTTTCCCTTTTCTTTCATGAGTAAGATGAGTGTTAATAAGCATTTTATTAAATTTACTTTGCATGGTTTTAAATGCTAATTTACACCCAAGCTCAATTTAAATCGCAACGCTCCATAGTGAATGTGATACTTTATATTGCCAATATTTTTCCTAGTTTGAAGAAGTGAATAAAGTCTAAATGACCACCCCCTGTATTAACAGTCTGGCGACGGTGGTGCTAATACCTCTCTTGTTTGCCTCAAGGAATCACACATTTTGCAAAGATTGGAAGATATAATACTAAACAAGGTGACAGAAAATTTATAAAACAGAGAAAGATAGGCAGCCGAGTTAGAGAGAATAGTACGGCTCACGCTCAAAGAATTGAGTAATATTTTAAACTGACATGATTTACTATGGTCAGACATTTTCCATAATGAGAAATTTTCCATTATGAGACATTTTCCTCACAAAAATTGGACTGTACTGCGAGGAGAGGGCAGTGTGGGGGGGGGGGGGCAATTGCCCCGGGGCGCCACACCTAGGGGCGCCATTTCATTGCCACTGACGTCAACGCAGCAGAGCTTGAGATGGAAATCGATGACATTAAAATGTTTTTGAAACCTCGGAAGGAAAAACCGGCAAACGCTATGGAGTTACTTGGTTTCCTGTCCTCGCACTCAGGACTCTGTCCGAATCTACAAGTGGCTCTGAGGATCATGCTGACAATTGGAACTTCTATTGCATCCTGTGAAAGGTCATTCACCCAGCTAAAATTTATTAAGTCCAACCTAAGGAGCACTATGGGCAAGCCCATCTCCAAAGTCCGGCTCTTATGAGCATTGAGAAAGAAGTTCTCGATTGTGTTGATTTTGACGAAGTCATCGATCATTTTGCTGCTGCTAAAACACGAAAAATGAACATCTAATGGAGACTGTCTTTGACTCAGTCAGTATTAATCTGAATTATGTGTCTTAATAAAAATGTGAGCATTTTTTTTCTAAATCACTTTTTAAGTCAGAATGGGGTGGGGATGACTGAGAAAAGAAAGCGCAAGGGGTCAGGGACTCCATTCAAAGGGTGCCACGATCCCTTGATACGGCCCTGTGCGAGAGTTAAGCAAAATGTAAAACTAAAACACTCAAAAATTTATTTACTAAAAAAACTTAAATATTTTTTTGTTTCAAGTTTAAGATAGCAACACTTCATTGCTCTTTTCTCTACATTCTAAGGCATGCATTTAATGCGGCTTTTACATCCTTCATGGCTGGCTGGCTTTGAATTTCTGGTATTAAGTCATAATTATCTGAGTCGTTGAGTGCAGGTCTTAAACATTCAATCAATTCTTTGCCACTAAGTTCTGCAAAAGTTTCTTGGGTTTTGTCGACTGTGATAAATTTTTCAATTCTGGCATTTCAAGATTCAATGTATAAAATAGATATTGGGTTCTTAGAGTAGCTCAATTAGAGATAAAAGGTATTTTTCTTCCTCTTAGACATATTGTCTACGATAGTAGTAAATCCAGTTTGTCGCCAGCAGTTTACAATGACTGAAGGTTTCACAGAATCCCAAGATTTTATAGTAAACCTAATAGCATCAGCTAATGTGATGTAGTGAGTGCCTTTAGTTTCATATTGTTCTATAATTTGGTTTGGGTGATGTTAGCGAAAATGAATTTTTAAAATTTTAATATTTTATTTCAAAAATTTTTTATTTGTTTATTTTTTTTATAAACACAAAAATCTAAGAGAATATTTTTCCTTTTAAAATGTTAGTTATTTGTACATTTTTTTTAACCTTAAATTTAAAAAAAAATTAAAAATAAAAACAATATTAAAAATCATGCTAATAATTTTATGTGTGTGCCGAAGATTAAATTGGCGGATGGCGGACAAAGAAGGAAGCAAAATCGTAGACAAGTAAGGAAATCGGATCTGAGTAATTGTATGGCGATAAACGGGGTTGGCGATGAATCGGGAACAATGGACTCAAAATGATGATGAATTAAATACTTGGATCTTCTCAAAGTGGAAAATTATTTCAACGTAGATAAATATTTTTATGAGGAAATCTTAAATTGGGATATTTTGAGAATGCAAAATTTTATAAAAATTATTTTATTTGTTCTTTAAGAAATTTAAATTCCCAAATAAAACTTTTCAAACAGAACATTTTGATTCTAAAAGGGACAGAGGGACAAGAATGTGAAATCGGGACTCTCCATTGTCCAACCGCGACGTATGACTAGCCTAAGAGTATAATGGACTTTGATTTAAAAATTAGATTCATAATAAAAAATTCTAGCTCATAAAATTTAGCATTGAGACACTGAATATTGAAAGAAATCATTTTGATGGCATGTAAAGATACATTAGTCGAGCTAGGAAATTTACAATTGTCTAAGCTGACGAAAGTATGTTCCCTGATCAATTGTAGTTCATCTTTCAATACGAGTTAAACCCTCAAAAGTATATTGATTTTTTGCTACACTGTTGTTTTTCGGTGTACATTTTGTACACACGCTGTTTTAATGAAAAATTCAATGAAAATTTAGAGATGAAGTTTATTAAATCTAACAATGCAAACAAAATTCTTTTTTAACACTCTTACGATGAAGAGGGCATATTACATCTTTACATTTATCACAGGTAGATCTACTCCATTTCTTGCACACGACACATCTTCTAGGTCTTTTAGAAGGGTTATTCTCAGTGTTTGACAATGTCAAATACATGGAATAACCAACTAATCTTGTAGCCAATATAGTATTCTTCCTTAAACCTGTACATTCGAATCTCTTCGTAGCAAATTTTTGTGCTAGTTGAAAAGACAAATTTCTTAAAAACTGTTTTCTGCTCAGCTTATAACCATTTTTGCACATCAAAATGAAAGCATTGTGCCAAAAAATATCAATAATGTTATAGTTTAACAAGATAGGCCATCCTCTTGTTTTTTATTTCGTAGTGAACTCTTCTAAGATTCCATCCATCAAATCAACTCCTCCTTTATATTTGTTATAATCAAGAATAATGAATGGCTTTTATCATTACGGTTAGAGATGTCAATTGTAAAATGCGAAGAACTTAAAAGGAGAACTTTTCTGTTTCTTTTAGGTACGTATGAAACAAGAGAAATAGAGTTTTCATGATTATAAATCGAATTTTCTTTTCGTGTTGATTTAATAATGCCTAATAAAATTAATTTTTCTTTGATCAATTGCACAGCAATTCACAGGCCCAAAAAATTTTTATCCCGTAATTCCTAGGCTTGCATGGCTTATAGGTCTTGCCTGGGATTTTGTCTCTATAACCTAGAAGTTCTTCGTAAACTGATATCGAGCTTTCTGGTACATAAAAGCAGCACAAATTGGTTTGAAAAGCCGTCCATATTTCCTCAAGGAAATACATTGATGAAATTTACGAAGAATACTATTAATATAAATTTACTTTTTATAAATTTTATTTTTATAAATATAATTTACGATGAATACTTCTTGATATTTACGGTGACTTTATAAGGTTTATTGAAGGATACCAGGTGTGAAATTTGCCCCTATGGGCAGCCTTTGGAAAACGAAATTTTTACTCTTGATTCGGAAACCGAATAAGAATTGATAAGACTTGTGTATCACAATGCCGTAAAACGCATTCTTTAGATCTATGCGACATGCATAGCCAAAACGGTGTGACATATGCAGGAGTGAAGTCACCCCTTCTAGAGTAAGTTTCTCTTTCTTGAAGAAATCCGTGGAAAAGGTGAAGTTTTGAATGAACCTAATGGCGTTGTCCTTTTTGGGGATTAGGAAGGTTGGTGATACAATCCTGGGCTTGTTCACTTCTTGAATAATAGAGTGTTTGAGCAAAGTAGGAATGATCTTTGTTGGAGGAAATTTTCTTGACACATGGATGGATGAGCAAACTGAGAAAAGGAGTTGAAAGGCTTATCCGAGATAATCAGAGGTTTGTACCCATATTTGAGGATTTGGATAGACTTACGACAGCGGAGTTTCTTTGGGCATGTCCACGGTGTAGCGAAACCGTCAAAGGAAGCTTTGAAAGGAGGCGCTCTGAATGAGTTCGTGTTTCTTACACTCCTACATTGAGAATAGCTCGAGTGGGGATCCTGTTGGTATATCAGCTGGAGGATCATTTTCTTCGTGAACTGGTGGATCTTCCTGGATTTCTTCGAACTCGGGTGAAGATGTTGCACCAGGTGTCACCTTTGTACAAGTCTTTAGAAAGATAGTAAGTTTAGTACCGTTACTAGCTTTGTACCCAATTCCGGAGTGTCCGCGTGGTGTAACATTTCATGAATGAAGTGTCGATGATCGTCATACCCGCGAAAGTTTTCAGGCATTTTTTTCTTCTTCTTGATTCAGAAAGACAGGAATGCCGCCTGACCCAAAAACTTCCACAAGAATGGCTTCTAGGGTATCATCACCCACCACCTTTGTGGGTGTGCTTTCAGGAATTATAGGTAATGGCTCGACATTAGGAAAAGGCCAGTCGATAATATCTTGTGCCACAGCATCAATGATGTCCTAGAACAGAGGTTCCCAACCTTTTATTCACGAAGTATCCCTTGAAAATTTTCAGCCTTAGGCGAACCCCTAATAATTTTTTTTTCACACTAATTGATTTTAAGCCTCGCTAATCATCAGTCAAAGATGCATTTCAATATATACAAAACAACTTTCAACTATTTTTTATTATGGTTTTGGGGGAAATTTTCAACCCATTTAATGTATGTAGGTGGTATATATTAGTTAAAAATTAAAAAAACTTTTCAGATACCTTTATAAAGTACCCTTTGAAAAAGGTGAAACGAACCCCCAAGGGTTCGGAACGCCAGGTTGGCAACCCCTGTCCTAGAAGAATGACAGAGACGAGTCAATCATAGGTAAGGCGGATTGGCTCTCTGAAGGAAATGTAGGATCCTCGGTGTGCATCATTGCCCGAAGCTCTCAAACGTGAAGCAGGTGTTATTGGATTCAAACTCCATCTTATAACTTCATTAGGATCTTTACCTCTAGATACTAAATCAAAATCATCCGAATTTTGTCAACGTCATCAGAATCTTCACTGTTTGAATCATCAGAGCTTTGGTAGTATACAGTTATTTCTCCTTCTTCGTCTTCACAATCTTCTTCAATATCATCATAATCCCTTCTTTGAATCAGATTTACATCGAGTTCTTCATGTACAACCTCAACAACTTCGGTTTCGTCAAAACTGGCATCATCTTCGTTACACAGAGAAAGAAACGCACAAGCATTTTTGAAAGAAGTTCTCTTTCCCTTCATTTGAACAATTTCTTGTGAATAAAAGGTAAAGGTACCCCGGGGTGTTTTCATCGAGAAGGCACAATTGCGCCGCTTGTATCGAACTATGAGGAAAGCAGGCTTGATGCGGAATCGAACCCAAGACCTTGAGTTATCGAATCCAGCATCTAACCAACCCTACTCACGCCCCTAAACTATAATATAGTTATCAGAATAACGATGTCAGAGTAGAATAAGGAAAAGAAAAAGACGAAGGGAGTGAAAAAAGAAAAAGAATTGTGATGTCTGAAAGTAAGGCAAAACATCTGTCACATGCCTAAAACGTGCTTCACTTGCAAGCGCAATTGATTGATATGAACAATTTAAAATAACTTGGATGGATAATGTGCCATTACAGAAAGTATGTGTACATATGTAATATGTATAATAATATGTGTACATTTTGTACACCATTATATCATTGAAGTAAGTGTTGTTCTAAGTCAAACAAATTTAGACATTTTTTTTGTACTTGTCATGATATACACTTAACTTTTCATGTATTTGCGTCTCCTAGAATATTGAATGTTGTACTTTTTGGATTTTTGTTTTATAGCAAGCTAAATAATTTTTGTGTACAAATTGTACACCAAATTACAATTGAGGGTTAATCAATTTTGAACAAATTTGCATTTTTGCTTCATAGCAGAATAATTTGAGAAATCTAAATGTTAACCACTATGCAGTTTAGTTCAACCGAATAGGACCGTCTATACTCTTATGAGAATATAAAGAAATCAGAAGAAATCAATAAAGCAACAATTGTAACTTCCTTTTACAAATAAGAAGGTTACACTCTACATTCTTGAACTTCAAAAAACATAAAAATCATCAAAGGATCTTGGTTTGTTCACTTTAAAATAAATCCTTTAATCCTTTAATAAAAATCATTACTAGATGAACATTTAGAAATAGATGGCGAAGTAGCTTGAATGTAAGTAGCTTGCTAGTTTGATTTTCGCAGGTTCTAGAAGAGATGTGTTGGAAAGCAGCCCCATTGTTGACTAAATCCCTCTAACCCATGATAAAGTAAGAAATGGAATCACATTTTTATCATCAACATCAGATGAAAGATTAATGAAATTTTAGAATATATTGATCTATGTTCAGTTGATTTGACGGAATTTGGTACATTTAACTTTACAAACTACAAAAAATATATAAACGAAATAAATGTATACAATCCGTGGATTAAGAAATGCATTGAGAAGCAACTTACCCCATTAAGTCCCAATGCTCCCATTTGGGAACATAAGTAATTTAATCTTCGTCTGCTTTTTTCAATGACTTTGAATATAAATCGTCTGCGTTTTTTTAGTTATCGTCTGATTTCTATGGTACTTAATGGATTAACTTGAGTGAATGCCTTCCTCAAAGAGTTCTCAAAATTCGAGCAACAGAAAGGAAAACTAACTCGTGTTCCACTCCACTGTTTATTTGGATGCAAAATGAAGAATATTTTTAACTTTACAATTTTAGTTTCGCCATATTCTAATGGCAGGATATTCCTTCGTGAAAGGGATGTTGTTCTAGAAAATCTAAATGAAGACTGCTGTATCAAGACTCTTATTTTATACCACTATCATATGGTCGCGAAGAAGAAGCTAATAAGCTTTGTTGAAGAATAAATATTTATGCATATAATAATATCAAAATTTGCGTATAATTTATTTCAGTTTCGAAAAATTCTACTTACTCGAAAGAAAGCTTCGTTTTCAAACGCAAGTACAAATTGTGGTGAGAGTGCTTGCTTCTTCTCTAATTCAAGGAATATGGACCTAGACTTTACAAACGTTCTTTTTTCTTCAAAGTGCTACTAATTAACGCGTATAAAGACAGTTATCAGTTAATAGTGCGATTCAGAGAAACACTTCTCCTAATATGCAATTCTTAGCAAAAATAATTTATTATTAATTCTAAAGTGAGAGATTTGAAGCTTTTTATCGTTATACTCATTCTTCATCATAAAATACACATTTCTGCACTTTAAGGCAATGATCAATATTTTCCTAATTAATAAACATTTAATGATTCATAACTCTTCTTTCAAATACTTCTTTGATATTTTCGGCTTTGTTTAGAAAACACTTTTCTTACTTTATGAAAAAAGAGTTCTTTTTGCTCTGTTTACTCTCAAGGAAAGCAACAAACCATTAAAAATTTGAACGTCAATGCAGACAATTCCAAGTTGGATATTACACGCATGTGAATTTAATTTTTTTATGAAACAGCACGATTTTGTAAGATATCAAGATAACTATTTTAATTGCGATTCTGGCAGTGTTTGATGTGCACCTTGTTATAAATAAAATGATTTATTTTAAAGTGTTTTGCCTTCCAAAGTGGTCATTTTGGTCAGATTTCACACTTGTAAGAGATGTATGAATTTTTATAATTTTTTAAGACAAATATTTTTCAACTAAATTTCAAATTCATATTTTTCGCACTAAATCACAATGACTTTGTTAAAAAAATAAAATAAATGTAAAAAAGTCATAAAATGAGTAATCCTAAAATTTGTACACATTTGAATTTCTGGAAAATTAAAACTTCCCAAATTTTCACTTTCCAGCACAATTTCAAGGTAATTTAAAGCATTTGGCATCAATACCTTATGGCGCTGATAATATAGGCCATCCTGTATAATATAAATCATCCCTTTTGTTTAAATATAAGCAGATCTAAAGCAGGCCCGCTTGGTACTCAGTGTTACACAGCTACTATTAAGAAAAGAAAGTAACAAAAGTAAAAATAAACAAATTATATTCCAATTTTGGTTGAATATTTATACAAATTAAAAAGAATATATTCCATTTGGCATTTAAGTTGTCTCAAAATTAAAGATCTAATTTCAAACTTATTCTTGAAAAACTTTTCTCTAAATTAAAATGTTTTTTAGATGATAAAGAGATAGAGTGAATAGTTTGATCAGGATAAATTTAAGTTCTTCCTTTTCTGTTCCTCTGTTTCATACACCTTCTCCATATCTTTCCCTATTTTCTCGATTTAATGGAATATGAGCAATCTTTTTGTTCAAGGGCAAGCATAAATCCACTAAATTACATCATTACCACACAAGATTGAAGTCGACAAAGTTTAGCTTTTTCATTGGTGAAATAAAGCACGTGTGTATTTTAAATGAGAATTCTAAGGCCAACATTTTACAAAGATGAAAGTACTCTTTTTAGAAGCAATTCCAATTTAAATGCAAAAAGAAGTAATTTTACCTTTAGGTATAAAAATTTTTTGGGAGTAATAATGTCTTATTATGCAGAAGTAAAGCTATATGAATAAAGAAATGCCCGCTTCAAAAAGTTGCTGGAGAGCTCATTAAATTTCCTTTAAAATTGTATCAGTAGGGGGGCACGGGCGTGAATTAGAGTAATTTGGGGTATCGATTGCAAAAGTCATGCCTTCCATGCTCGATGTTTTCTGCCTTTCCTATTTCTATGAAAATAAGCATTCCTGAGGAATTGAAATAAGTAATTATTGTTATTACAAAATATAGGTACAATGTACACCTACGTGCATAACGCTCATTTATTGCAAATATTCTTATTATTGCAAATCTTGCATAACTCTTTGCAAAACAAGGTGCGTGCAATAATAATGTTCAGAAGAGTTAAGGATGTGATTGATTTTCCAATGAAATCTCCATGAACTCTTTGGTGATTGGGGAACGAAGCATTTCGATTGGATCGTAAATAAGGAGGTCAAGTGCAATCTATAATTGCCTATCACGTAAGCAAGCATACTCATTGTTTTGTAATGAATCAGATGCTGTAAGCGGTGAAAGGCAAAGAGTCTGCATCCAAAACATGGGAAACTGTTCGAGCAAGGCGCCTTCTGCTCAAGAAAAGGGAGCTACTCTTTGTCTGGGATTCAAGGATGTTGCGCAACAAGAAGCCTTCATAAAGGAGTGGAGAACGATCGAGTCTTTGAAGGACAAACTTGGATACAACGTTTTTCTTTCGTAAGCCCTTCTAAGCACACACTATTAGCATCGATGATTGTTACATGCACCCTCATAGAGTTTCTCATTTCTCGATAGAATCGTTTTCTCGGGAAATGAGAAATTAAATTGACATTTCAGCAGACTCCCGAATTACTAAATAGAATAAAAGTTGAAAAATTTTTATTTAAAAAATAAAAAACTCTTTATTTAAAAAATAACCTTTAGGTTGTATAGATATTGTGTGATATTTGCAAAGATTCTGATAATTTAGAAGTTTCAAACAAATTAAGAATTTTAAGAGATCTGTTTATTTTTGATGAATAAATTACTAAAATAAAGAGAATAATCTTATCGAGTCTCATTTTGTATTTTCTCGGGAATCAAGATGGTCTTTAAAACGCTTTAAATTTCGACAGACAAACTCTACAGCGTAGCAGTGGAAGGTCTAGGGTTCGATCCCGACATCTCGCCACTCATAGATCAATCATCTGTGATAAGCCATTATAAAAGTACATTGGGAGCATATAGACTAATCGCTAAAGAGCTTTGATATTCACACAACCAACAAACTTTAAAAAATATGATTACTTTAAAACTTTAAATCAATATTTAAAGTCAAATATAATATTTAAATAAAATAAAATTAAATTAAAAGACAAATGAATTAGATTGCGCTCTGATAAAACGAGATTAACTTCGTAAAAGTGTCTGGAGAAATAATAATAATAATCATCAATCAGAGAACAGGCTAAAACTTTTGACGTAAGAATTTAACATAAGTAGGAATATACTGACAGTTTATTACTATGTTTTAAGTTAAGGCTCTCGTCCTATTGGTCGATAAAGAAGCAGCTGTGAAATTTGTTTATGTTTGAAATTGAAAGTCTCATTTAATTCACAATTTATACGAAAGAGCATTTGTAAAGTATGCAAAACCAATCTCAAAAAAACATTCTTCATAAGAAAGATAATATCCTAAAAAATCACAAACCGAAAACAAGTCAGTGCCATATCATTTTTTCATGTCTATTTGCAGCTATCAACCACATCATCACTGTCGGTATAGAAAAGAGTTAAAAGATGGCGTTAATTTTTGCTTGATTTTATTAAATCCCAAATTGGATTTATGTTAAGTGAGAGCAACATTTTATTTATACAAAGAAAACATATATCCTAAAGATTATATAATATTATATGTATTGCAATGAAGTCTTTCAACTGGCCGGTGGACCTTCACTCTGACACACTTAATGTAGAGGGTTCACTGTTCAGTTTTTTTAATTTAATAAATGATATTTATTAGTATTTTGTATAGGAAAATTTACCACTAATTAGAATTTTTTTACAAAAAGCTTTACCCAATCAAAACAGCGGCAGGGAAAAGCTTTTCACCCGTCGAAAATATCCGAATTCTCTCAAATCGATATCTTTATTTCAAATGTTTAAAGGATTTGTTCGGCTTTTGAGTAGATTTTCGCAATTATTTTAATTTTTAAGGGGAAGTCTTTTAATGCATAATTAAAATCTAATTTTTTTCATAATGTTTTTTCTCTCAATAATTTAGAGCTTAAAATATTCATGCCTAATGATTACATTAACCTTCACCAATTTTTTTTTTTAAGATTTTTTTTTTTCTCTTTTTTAAAATTTGAAAAAATCGTCTGTTTTTTAGATTGTTTTTTTGGTTTATGGGTTACCGAAAGAGTAGGGTTAAATTAAGGTGTGAGAATACACATGGAATGATAAATGTCTTGATAACGCTGGATAGGTATGATATAAAGAGTCAAACCTTTTATTCCAGAATTTAAGTTTATAGCACCTTTATTCAGAGATACTCATTTCACGTAATGATTTTATCATGACTGCTTATCAATCAAGAAACTTATTATAAACAAATTCATTAGCAGGTAAGCATCGCTACTTTCCATAAATTTAACATTTGTAGCTTATTTTCTAGACTGTCAAATTCTTTTATTTAAATATACCTCTCAATTCCTAGACTTGATTCGTAAATGCATTCTCAAGCAATCAACTTTGCTAAATGAATATTAAACATGTAGGTAGGAATAATCAAGTAAATACTAATTATGAAAATTATCTCCATCTTATAATTATAGTATGACTATTATCTTAAATACATATATTGGCTTATTATTTGCTTTTCTATCTTCGTAATCTGGTTTGGAAGCATTTCGTTTCTAAAAATGTCACCCGTTTTAAATTCTCACTGCGGAGTAATCAATGCGCCTAACGCATTAAGTTGATATGTACCAGGCATCTTCGCAATTTTGAGAGAGGAGAGATTAAGAAAAAACCTTGTAACCGTGCTTTTCTTTGTAATAAATCGATTTGTTTATATCGATTTATATAGATCGATATAAAAAGATCTGACTGCGCGTCTGCTTTCTGGTTCAGACCCAACTTTTTAACTTAAAATAAAAAAACTTGAAAACTACTTCAAAGAAATATACCATAGAAAATGTGTATTCGCGCGCAAATATGGGTACACCAGTAGCATTTTGATACTTTGCATTCTTTCTTCTTTGTAGAAATTGTAGTACTCTCCCCATACAAAGTAGCAACGAGTAGATATTCTGGCATTTTTATTACTAAACACTTCGGCGTTATCGTGCACGGGGAGGGAGCTTTATCACAAGGGGCATTAAGGAGGGGGAGGGGCGTTCGACGAGATTTGTCTCCTAAATTTCATATATTTTCATATATAAATTACAGTGAAGTTTTTATTCTTTTGGATTTGATCATCGACATATCTTCTCTCTTTGCCCAATCATGATCGTAAGACTCTTACGTGAATATGCGAACTTACGAAGCGAACTTGACATGGGCACACAACACACTCACATCATTAGGGGGAACGACTTGTACGATTAACATAGAAATGAAGTAAGTATTGTTTGTGACGTTCGCACCCATCCTTTCGGATATCGTGGCCCGGCGGAAATGCTGGACTTTCCATCCCACTAAACGCCTACCGGCGCTTGTTACTGCATAACTTATACCTTGTTTGTTATATATATTATTTTACAAGAATGTCTGTTACAAATATATAAATACGGCTGAGTCAACGATACAATCCTAACGTGAACGCTCCCAAATTGGGAAACAAACTTAATGTCTAGTGATAGCTTGATTATTAACAAAGATAGAATCGGGTCGCCAGAGCACGCTACCTAACCGTAAAAAACCTTTGAATTCTTCGGATCTTTGGAAGGAAACAAAAATCTTAGTTTTCGCATTTCCTTCGATATCCTGATGAAAACGGGTTTCAGTGCTGCGCTATATCTGAAAAACAAACAAAGAAATAAATTAAAAATAGTCTGAGACAGGGGACTAAAGGGACTTAAACTTGCAAAAATAAGTCCTACTTTAGCTGCTATAAATCCTACTTTCAGAGAAATGCATGATGAGTTTATGGAAAGTTCTAAATCTCAAAATTATTTGTCTTCTCAATCATGTGAAGTATTTGTTATAGCCCAAAGCAGCGTCATTCATGTGAATAGAGACGAAATAGAAGAAGCGAGAATGTACTCAATCGCAATAGAAGCGTGTAAAAATAATAGTGGACATGAAGAATGACCAGTTTGTTTTCGCGTTGACTCTATCATATACGAATCATTTGTTCTTTTGTTGAGCTAGACACACCTTAGGTAACTCCATGATCATCTTCTGAAGAACTATTCTTTATAGAAAAGGTTGCGACAAGAACATCATTTATAGATATTTCACTAAAGAAAAAATGTGGATCAAAGACAGCAAGATATTTAATGAAAAAAAGTTGTCCTTAGAAAGTTTAGAATAAAAATCGATGAAAGAATCAGCAATTTCTTGGGAATATTTCAATCCTTTATCATCAAGTTTGAGTGTTATCTCTTCAAGGTTTTATGTTTAATGACATTATTCACTTCTAACCAAAGAGATTTATTGCTATTTTCAGATGTAATCATTTATTGGAATTTGAAATTCCAATAAAAAGTTTATTGGTTTTATCTTCACATTTTCTTGCTAAAATTTTTATGTAACTATTTTTCAAATTAGATTTTAGACCTCTCTTTCTTTGAGCATTTTCAAAAAATGGCCCTTAACACAGAAGGAAATTTTAACGTTGTATTTATTGAGTTTCACAAAAATGGTTGTATATCTAGTTGATTCATTTTAGGCTTTGCTAAGTGGGCGCATAACATAATTGGATAAACGTGCTGGGGAATCTGGTAGGTTCTCGATACTAAATTTTCAGACAATTTTAGCTACCATATCAACAATATTTTTGCCATCAAAAAGTGTCCTTTCAAAAGTTCTCCCTAAAAATGTGACATTTTAAGCTGGGAAGATAAATATATTAAAGATAATGATCACAAATCTTCTTTTTAGAATAAAAGAGTCAAAGTCATATGTGTAAAAAGAAAGAAAAAAATTGTCAATCAATGTTCTAGAGTTCTAGACTTAAATCAAGTGAAAAAGTAACAGATATAGCAATTGTTTCCATTGCAATCTTGAATGGGGTATTTTTCATTTAGGTAGTTAAGGTAACGAAGCACGCAGGGGATAGATATTTAAGGTCGAATTGAAAGAAAAAAAATTTGTTAAAGCAAAAAAAAGTTGAAAGAGTTCACCCCAGAGATAAGCAGTGAAATTTTTCATCGCAATATTATAATTATTTCAAAATCAATTTTTTTGTGCTTCACGTGCTAAATTTAAATGCTTATTTTGTTTAACTAAAAGCGATGATAATTTACTCTGTTTTACTTCAAATTGATGAAGTTTCGTTCTCAAAAGTTTGAGAACGAAAATTCATATTTTAAATCTTTCATATTTTAGAGAAATTATATTTTGGATTAGAATCATAAGCAGTAAATTATATAAATAAATCAATAAAAATTTGTCGAATCTTTAAAAAAGACTCGTAAATTTCTACTTAAATGTCTTTCAACAATCTTCAAATTCAAGAATCGAAACGAAATCCAAACCTTAAACTTGGAAAAAAATGAAGTCGTAATTTTTAGATAAAATAAGTTACATATACTGAAAAGAACGTTAATTTTCCCAGAGCAAAAACTCACGAATTATGCTTCGAAATTAAACATTCGCGAACAAACATTTCTAAAATTCTATATATTTACCCTAAAATAGTAAGTGTATGCTGGCTGAGCAATTAAATCAAAATTACAGGGATTCTTAATTTTTTAGATGAAATATTTTAAATGATAATTCAAATTTTGGAATTCCTTGAACAAATTTATGTTCGTTGAATGAACAAAGTATTTTTCTGAATGATTGGTTAATGTACAACCATGTGTATGTATTATTTATTCATATCGTTTTTTAAACTAATTTCCCCTGATAATCTTTAATACCAACAAAACTCTCAATGTTAAGACTTTTATTTATTTGTGTCGACCTATATGTAAATTAACTTGTAGAAGGGTTTTTCGAGGTTATTAAAAAGTTAATGCGAAAATATTTGCAAACTTCCTTATTTAAACGCCACCCAAAATGATCCCACTAAATATTTGCTGAGACTAACTGACCTTCGGTGCATGGATGCGGGTCCCAAAACTCGCGTCTTCTCGCAGCAAAGAAATGATCCTTTTCGTCTTCCTTGATATGTTTCATACTCGGCTACCCTTTCCATGTGCTATCCTGTCATTCACGTCCTTTGCCTCGGATGTAGATGTCTGTTTGCGGTTGCCATAATTTAAAGACACTTTATAACATCTTTTTATAATGGATAAGCGATGATGATAATAATCTGAAGTCAAGACAAAATATATTTAACAAATTAACTCAAAAGCTCAGAATATATTTAACCCTAGAAGGACCAAGTGGGTCAATTGACCCATACCAAATACTAAAATATATTTTAAAGCATAAATCTGTTTTATTTTTTACTAAAACTCAACCGATACTTTCATGTACACTCATTATTTACAAAAATATTTAAAATTCGAAATTTTCCTGTTTGACTTTCCTTAAATGGTACTCATATCCTACAACGACCAAAGTGGGTCATTTGACCCTTTTTTTCATTTTTTATACTTTACAAATTTTAATAATTAATTATAGTTAATAAATAGTTTTTAATAATAATTAAATAATATTTTTGATTCAAATAAATTCATCAAAAAATTTTTTATTCTTTTTTCACTCCAATTTTGTTTTCATTGGTAATGATGCCATTGGTTTCAATGCTCATTCTTCAAAAAATTTTATAATCTTTGATGATAGTTGCGATGAAAATACTGGAAGTTAAAGTTCTTCACCTGATTCAAGTACTTCCAGTAAATGTGAAGTTATCAGCAAAAAGTGTAAAAAAGTTTGCTCGTGTTTCGACTAAAAAAAGGAATTTGTTTCAAAAGACAAAACACGTTGGATGAAAAAAAATTTTTCGAAGAAAACGCAAAAACTAAATTTGTTGAGGAAAGAAGGTGGTCCATCAAAATTTCTTCTTGCAAGCGTTGATGATGTTATACACGTTTTCAAAGAGCTGATGAGTGATGTGATACTGGAAAAGATAATAAAGTATTCCATTTTAGAAGCCAGAAGAAAAGGAGATGAAAACTTGGATCTGACATTAGATGAAATTGGTGCGTTTATTGGATTATGTTTTGAAAGGCAGGAGTGAACCGCTACGCAGTTTCTGGAGTGAGGATTATGGGAGAGAAATTTTCAAAAAAACAAAGAGTCGTAATAAATTTGAAGCGATAATGAAAAATTTAAGGTTTGATGATAGAAACTCCAGACAAAAAGCAAGAAAGGATGATAAATTTTGTCTGATAAGAGAAGTATGGGAAACTTTTATTCTAAACTGTATGAAATGCTATGTTCCGAAAGGATTCTGCACTATTGATGAGCAGTTGTTATCTTGCAAATCAAAGTGCAAGTTTACACAATATATGCTGGCTAAACCTGGCAAATTTGGAATAAAGTTCTGGCTTTTTTCAGACTCCAAAAACGGTTATGTGATGAATGGCTTTCCATACACTGGTAAAGAAGATAACAAATTCAATCATTTAGGAGAGCATGTTGTCATGAAAGTTATGGCACTTTTTTTGAACATGGGACTCAACGTAACAACAGATAACTTTTTTACTAGTTTATCTCTTGCTCTAGAACTGAAAAAATTTCCAACATCTCTTCTGGGAACGATAAGATCACACAGAAGAGAAATACCACAAGAATTTGTTGAAAAAGCTAAATCTTTGAACTTATTAGAGTCTATTACCATTTATAATGAGCACGCTACGTTGCATGCTTATAAAGCAAAGAAAAATAAAGTAGTTTATCGCTTGTCTTCATTACACAATGATTTTGCTTTGGGGGAAGAAATCAATCCTAAAGAATTACAATTTTACTAAAGGAGGGGTAGATAGAAGTAGATACAACTAGAGCCTCAACAAGAAGATGGACCATGGCGGGGTTTATATTCTTGATATGTGTGGTCTGAACTCTTTCATCTTGTCTAAAGAAATAGGTTTTATTAACTGTTCAAGAAAAGAATTTTTGCTATATCTTGCAGAGAGTCTTACGAATCAATGTAGAAATAAAAGAAAATGGTCTCTTATGCTTCCCTTGGAAAATCCACAAATGCTTCCTTCTTCACAAAGGAATTATTATTTGTAATAAAATAAAAAGAATTATTATTTGTAAAAAAAATTAAAAAAAAAACTAAATGTGGCAAGTGCGTTAATTTAGTAAGCGGATCCTGTTCTAAAAACATATGTTAGAAACGTTATAAATAAAATTGTTTCATTTTATTTGTTTACTTTATACTCTCTATATTTTTATAAATTAGTTCAAGTTATCATAAATGTAAAAGGAAAACCATAGTAAAAGACTATACATATCTATAAAATTGAATCAAAATAGGGCAAAGAATAATTATTATTCATTCAAAACTGATAATTATATGCACAAAAAAAGATTATATTCAACAATATACCATATGGGTCAATTGACCCTTTTGGTCGTTAAAGGTATAAGACATTATACCTTTATTTTTGCTTCACAATTTTTTTTCTTTTTTATTGGATAAATTGTAAACACATCGCATAATGTGAAGAAATTTTCATTGTTGATTGAACGTTTTCAAATAAGTCTTATTTCTCTTAAACTCTTATAATAGGGAAATGGACTCAAAGAGGGATTCTATCACTACTTGCCCGGTGCGCATTGAGGTGTGGGGTTCTATTGGATAAAATGGATTAAACAGACGTGAAGCCTTTTAAAAAAATTATTCTTACCGTTGTTAAATATCTAACTAAAAACAATTAATCTTTTTTTTTATTTGTACTATTTTTGTTCAAAAAATGAAAAGGTTAATTTGGACTCAAGACAATGTGGAGTTTGGACAATAGGGCGTCTAAATATATTCATACTAATATTTGCTTGAGGCCGAATTGTTCAAAGCAGAACTGTCTTGAGATAAATTGTTCGTAAACGGTCGAAACTACTCGCCTAAACGAGTTATTATTTACGCTTATTCAAATCGGAATCGTTTGGAAACTTCATTTGTTCACTTTTTTCAGACTTTTCGTGAATAATGAAGAAATTTTGGAATTTTTCATAGAGCAAGGAGTCGACACTAAAGACAAACTAGAAAAGTACGCTGTGCGAGTCATGAAAGCGATAAACGACTTGACGTACTTGAATGACGAAGCCGCCATAATTTCAAGCCTGCATGCCATTGGACGAGAACACCGAGTCAACGTGAAAGGCTTCAAGGTCAAGTGGCTGAAGGTAAACGTGTATTCTTTAACGCAGTACTTCACAGCTTATCTTTAGACCGGGCCTCACAACTTTACAATTATTTAACTTTCACTAAAAATGGCAAAAACACATACAACCCTCGCCAACAATTAGAGATATAAAATTGCACCGAAAAAACGCAAATGTTTGGTCTTCAAAATTTTGGCCCTGAAAGGATTAAAACGCGTTTTTATTCTTTAAAAATTCGAAAATTGAATGCGACGGCTTTCAAATTCGCCGGAAATTTGCTTCTTTAAAACGTGTTCGTGAAGAGAGGTAGCATCTTTTCTTTTGCCTGTGTAAATGTTGTAGTGCAGTGCTTCTCAAAGTGAGCCTTAGCGCCCTAAGGGCCGTTTTCCATTTTTGAGGGTGCTGCTAAATTCTTCGCGTAACTAGTCTTATAACTCTTTTTTTGATTGACACCCACATACATTTTGGATCATTTATGCTGGGTTTAAAATAAATAATATTTAACTTGGTGTGATTTTTATAATCTTGTTCTATGAATCAAAATAACTTAGCCAAGTTGCAAGTCCGGCCACCTTGTAGATTCGCTAAATAATGAACTGAAGGGAAGATAGAAATGCTTAAAATTCCTTGACGCAAAGTGTCTATGAAGAAACAATTCTCTAAAAAACTTAGTTCAACTAGCAGTTAAACTATCAATGTCTTAATAATGCTTTTTTTTAATTGAAAAATGGCCTAACGTGCACTCTTTTGGGCCATGTCCAGTAACGTAGCCTGTATGAAGGGGCCAAATGGGGCGCTACCTTGTATGTTTACCTACCAACTTGGTTTAAATCAAAATACCAAAGGTTGCTTATAACAACTCTACACGATGTTCTTATGAGCTCTTTTATCTGTGTGTGTCTTTCGATTTCTTTGCTAACATTTCTGATTTTATCGTTGTTAATATTTCTTGTCTTCGTTTTTATTACATGTAGAAATTCACCTACATGTTGGTTAAGGCTACGTGCCTCCCCATGTCTATTTATTTCAAGCCCACGTTTATAAGCGCATGCGGATCAAAATACAATGCTTCATTTAACTTAATTACAGATGTCTTAATTTCTTGCTGAACCTCTTAAAACATTAACCTAAAAACATTATTTCATTTCTCACTAATAAACATCTTCCCTCGCGTCCAATTAAGCATATTGGAGACAGTTAAAAAATGTACCTCTAAATAACTCTGCTTTCGTATCACGCCTGAATCTACTTTGCACTAAGTATACCTACTGCTACTTCCAAACTCTTTATAAATGCCTTTTATTTAGTAAAGCAAAAGAAATTAGCTGCCCATTCTGAGTGCTGTGCTTTTACATCTCTGATACCCTCGTCAAGAGAGTTCAAAAATTTTAACAGAATCTAAACGATACCTTAAATCTACTTTGCCAAACTCAGCCAATAATGACGGCTTCCTATTTTTATTTTCTGGCTTAGCTTTAAAAAGCTCGTCTCCTAACAAAAAAATATTGGTATATAAAAAAAATCTAGCGTGAAAGTTTAAAATGTAATAAATGAGAATTTTTGTGAACAAAAAACATAATAATCATATGTCAAAGTGAGAAAAAATGTGTTTGAATGAAAGAATAAGTGATATTGATTTGATTTGCTAAAGCAATATATTTAATATAATAATTTATTCTTAGTCTATAAAATTCTTTGTTTTTTATTATGAATCATAATTAGAAGTTTTCTATTGGAGTATCAATATTAATGACTAAACTTTTTTAGATATTCAAGTTAATTTTATGCATTTTATATAGAAACGTATTCTTTAATTTTATTTTATCATAAACACGAAGACTAAACCCAAACTTTATTTATTTCAGGAAATGATTCCGATTTTCATGGATAATATGGATGAATTGTATGATGGAGACTGTAAAAAACACATTGCAGAATTGTACAAAAAATTTTTCTCCGCTATCATACAACACATGGAAGCAGGCTTCCTAGAATGAAGATTCGCTTAAAGAAAAACTTTTTTCACAAAAGTTATCTTGAAAATGAAGCATTGTTAATTTATTTGCAGAGAAATGAATGTTATTCCTAAAAATATAATTTATCTACTTTTCTACTTCAAGAAAAATGATCAAATGTAAAGTATTAAGAAAATAAAATGGTTAAGGACGCTTTTTTTTAAACATTCAAACTTTAAATTTAAAGCGCTTAAGAAAGGGCGTTCTGGAGAGTGGTGTGCCAGCCAATTGTCTTAAGGCCGAATTGTCTTAAAGCAGGTTTGACCTGCCAATTTCCAATGATATTAAAGAAATCTTTGTCATAACATTCTGTGATTCAATGCAAATTTGTGATTCACTTCTCTGTATTATCGAAAAATAATATTATTATTAGAAAAGTCAAAATAAACTATTTTATCAGAAGTTTGAAGGCAAAAGATAAAGTTTTCAAAAAATTGTATTCAAAAAAGTATGATTGTAAAAATATAATGAATAAGTATTTATTTATACTTTCAAAAAATTTGACAATTAATTTCAAAGATTTCAATAAGAATGATGTAATAATGCGTGTATTTCAAACAGTATTCCAAAATAAAATCGTCATCAAAAAAATGTTCTGCTCAAGAAGCTAAAATAGACGCTATCGAAAAAGTAAGTACTTTTTACGAACTAACACCTTCGCATTCATGGTCACACACATAAAATGAATGCTTCCACTCTAGGTCTCCTCTCGGTTAATAATAGATTTTGCTTCGCAAGCCATTTATCATTGAAATGATGTTTACATGGAAGTATATTTTGTAATTTTAATTTGCCCTGACTCGTAGCATAAATACTTTATAAGTGATATAAATATATAATGGCAGTGGTAGCGTAGAGTGTGTTCATCGAAAAGGCACGGTTGCGCCGCCTGTATCGAACTATGAGGAAAGCAAGCTTGATCGAACCCAAGACCTTAAGTTATCGAATCCAGCATCTAACCAGCCTTACTCACGCCAAAGATGGTGTAGCGATTAAAATTATTTAAAACGAAAACATACTTACGAGTTTATTGATACACATAAAAGTAAATATAAAAATTACCATGCCAAAATGTCTTTAAAAAAGGGGACTTATATACGTGATTTTTTATTTTTATTTTTTACAAAAAAAAATGTTATGTGCATTAGAGTATCAGTCTAAAGCACAAGATGAGTGGTTTAGGTTCTTTGAAGTTATTGATACATAAGAAAGTAAAAAAAAAACGCTATAAGAAAAAACAAAAATAAGTGCTGATGGTGAGAGATGCAGCTTTGGATGGTAAATGATATTTCGCAGGGAAGAAAGCTTTTCCAATTCTTTTCATCTCGTTTGATGATTAGAAGAAGCTGGGGTAGAGGACTCTTTTTGATGTTGTTGATTTATGGCTAATGCCCATAATATGTTTTTAAAAGTGAATATGCAGTTAAATTTTATCATGCCAACACTTTTGCTCATTCTAGTTTTGAAATGTGGTTAATGTTCACGCACAACCGATTTATAGATTTTCCCCTTGTTAAAACTTGTAACACATTTTTTTAAATTTAATGTTGCAATATAATGGCTTATACTTTTCCTACCATAAAAATCATTTTTTTAAACATCAAATCAAATATTTCAAAATCATATTAGTTGAACTGATATTCCAATACCTGAGATATTTTATATATTTTTTTTGTAAAAACAACTTTTATTTAGATGGGTAAAATATGAAGTTTAATTTTTTATTCAGATTTTTACAAATTGAAACATTCCTATATTAACCCTCATTTTCTTATGTGTAAAGAAAAAATATTTTTCTGTAAAATAAACCTGAGAGTTATCAAATTTTAACAGCAAAAAGTTAATATTCGCTATAGATTTTACAATTTAGATTATTTGAACCAAATAACAATAAAAAATAATATTTGATTTAATAAATGGCTAATAAACTATAGCTTATTAAAAAACAAAAATTTATGAACAGACCCTTGAAAAAACATTATAGCCAATATTGGATCAAAAAAAGAGTAACTATACTTTTATATCAAAAGCGATTCCTTTCAAAAACAGGATCAAATCTCTATTTTGGTAGTCGACTAGCAATTCTTTTGCCCAAATCTTGAACTTTTGTTGCTTGACGCTTAAAAAATTACTTATTTTTTACTTAAAAAACTTTACTTTTTTTGTAAAACGGGAAGTATTTGTATGAGTTACTTGCTCATTAATGATTGTGCCAACCTTTTAAATGAATTTATTGTTCTTGGTAAATCAATGCATGCTGATCGATCATGCATATTCCAAATCGAAATTGGAAACACTGAGTGCCTCTTTTACGTCGACGTATCCAGCGGATAAAAAGACCCTCAGAATAATCCACGATCATTTGGATTAATTAAATCATCTTGTAAAGTTTCAAATGGAGCACATTTTCTTTCGATACAAATGCCAAGGATGTTATTATACAAATGCTCAAGAAAAAGTTGGAATCAGTTTGGTACTTAGCTGACTGAACTTTTGGATGAACAACTTTTGATAAATTAAAAAAACAGCCTTTGATATTTGTATTTGGGAAAACATTTCCTAATTTATCAAATACTTTGAGGATTTAAATGTGAATTAATGGATACAAGTGGATAAATAACACTTTGTTTGTTGCTTGGCTTTTATTTGGTAGTAGCCACAGTGAATCGATCTTTTGGAAACGAGACAGTGTATAGAATATTGTAACTCTGGAACGACCTTGAAATTTCCATCTAAAAACAAATTATTCAAAGCCTGCAATAAAGTCCTATTTTTGTAAGTATTCGCTTTGGACTACATCTCATCATGACCATTTATTTAAGTCAGTTAAATTCTCTTTTCCGAAAGGAGTTTCTGACTGTCTCACAAATTGACAAACTCTTCTCCACTTCTTCCTATGAAGCGAATCTGCTTCTTCCATCCCGAGCCTTCCAATTTCTTTCATAGCTTTTCCTTCCAAACGCCTTTTATTTCCCTTTGTTTCTCTTAGCACTAATTTTTAATTGGCTCATATAAGATCCCTTCTTATAACATGACGCAACCATCCTATTTTTTTTCTTCTCGGCCTTAATTCTAAAATGGCAGATGAAGGCAACTGTATCTCTGTATCACGCTCTGTCGTCGAAAAAATGGATTCTCGTTTCAGCTTCTTTACCTTTTTGTGATTCCCTACTATAAGATGCAAAAAAAGATGAAGATATTTTACTTTGGTGGAAAGAAAAGGAAAAATGTATTTTTCTTATATATATCTACGTTTTTCTCTCATTATCTATACATAGTGTATACACACTAAAGTGAAACTTCCATATTTTTCACTATTTTTCTTAATAAATTGAATTGAATTGAATCCCAATCTATTTTTCTTACAAATATCTTCTATGCCTAAGTGAGGACAAAGCATTTATTATAAAATTCAAAATACCATAAAATAAAATATTTAATGAAAATTTTCTTCACCCTTTCTTAGCATAGCTCTTTCTGTTCTTTGAATGATGCTTCTTCTGGAGTCTTCATGTTACAGGTTTCGGAGTGATAAACTATTACTGCTCTAATACAACCTTTGTAGATTTGGCCTTTTAATTTCATCGCTAAATTCTTCAACTTTATAAGTTTGTTAGTAATAAATGTAGAGTATTTTTTATTTGCTGCCATCTTATAAGTGTACGTCTGATTGTATTCATTTCTGGTAGTTGAGTAGAAACATCTTCTGAAACATTTTGCAGAATTTGTGTTCGAATTTGTTAAGAAGTTTGGAGATAATTAGAAGATAATTCTCTGATCTCTCTGTTCGTTGGAGTAAAATTTTTGTTTTGCAATTATAATAGCTCAGCTTTTTACATTCATAAAAGTTTTATCTGACGATAGCTTTTATATTTAATGTACAGTAGAATCCCGATAACTCGGACCCTCATGGGGGGGCATGAAATTCGTCAGACTTAGCGAATGTCCGAGATATCCGAAGTATCAATTAACTCGAACTTTTTTCACAAGTTCAACTTTTTAATTTTTATTGATTTTTAAATTTTTATAAAAGTATTAATATTTGTATTCAATAAATTATATTGATTTTAAAGATATTTTATTCATTTTAGAGCTTTTTTATTGATTTTTGAGATTTTTAGTAAAATCCGTTATTGTTATTTGCTTTGAAAACGAGTGCGCTCGGATTCAACAAGAGAGGAAATCTTTGTTGCCAGTGCTCCTACTTCCCCACTTTCTGTAAATAGTGAATATGTAAAAAGTGTTTCAATAGCTTGTCGCACTTCTTCATTTGAAGTTTTAACAGGGACTTCATCTTTAGCCGTGCTTTCTTCTTCTTCATCATTTTCCACATCCATTGCATCACCTCGGATCTCTTCAAATATTTCTGCATCTGTTAACGCTTGGGCTGTTACTGCAACATCATAATCTACTGACAAATAATCTTTGACTTCGAAAGCTCATCTATCACTTCGTTTAAGTGAGGGAACGAAATATCATCCTCAGAAATAACTGTTTCTGAAAACCCTCCTTTTCTGAAGCAGTTAACAACTGTACTTGAAGTAACGTCACTCCAAGAAAGAACAAGAATTTTCATTGCTTCAAGGATAGAAATTGGGCGTTACTTGATTTCCTTGATCAATTGCGGCAATGCTCTTTTTGATGACTCGAGTACGATATTTAGCTTTTAAAGATCTAATCACTCCTTGATCCATTGGCTGTAAATCTGATGTTGTATCAGGTGGCAGAACATAAAGATGAATTGATTTGAGATTCTCAATTGAAGGGTGGGCTGGACAGTTGTCTAACGCTACTTTTCTGCCTTCTCTTTCAAAGTTCTTGTCTTGCTCTCTTACCCACTCTTCAAAAAGCTCAGAGTCCATCCAGCTTTTATTTTGGCCAGGGTAGCGACAACGTATGCTTCGTAAGTGTTTAAAACAACGAGGCTTCATTGATTTTCCTATCACAAAAATAGGAAGCTTTTCTCCAGCCATGTTTGCCGCAATAAAACCAGTTAATCGAATCTTATTGTGTTTTCCTCCGCTACATTTTTCTCCTTTCAAAAAAAAAAATTAAATGCCTTTTGGGGAAGCGCTCTATAAAACAGTCAAAATTCTTCTGCATTGTAGATATCACAAGGGGAGTAATTTGACAATGGCACAGTCGTTTTTTCCACGGTGCAGTCATCTCGATAGTGACATCTCGACTTTCGCCTGAAAAACAAAAGATAAATTTTCAAAAACTTTAAATATCAAATAAAAGTTATTATAAAGTAAAATTATGAAACAAGAAAATACATATTTGAAGCAATGATGAAAGAGAAAAAAGGTTAAAAACTTAAAGAATTTTTTTTTGAAATCTCGAATTCTTCACCCGCGCTCTATCCATCAGACCATGAGTCAGTAAAGAAAATTAAAAATAAATTTAAAAATATAAGTACACTTGAAAAAAAAATTTATTATTAATATTTAAATAATATTTTTTCATGATTTTTATCACCCTATTTATACATAACAAGTTTCTCTTTTTGTAATTATATATTTATTATTTTGAAATTATATTATTAGACATATTATGTAATCATAAGTTACCTGAAATAGCTTGAAATGAAACGTTTGATCGTTTTTTCCATCGATCAAGCCATCCATCTGATGCCTGAAACTGTTCTAAACCAAGTTCTTTTCCAAAGTATAAGGCTTTGTCTTTAACCCTATTAGTGCTGGGGGCGTAAAACGCCCCCCCCCCCTTCACTAAAAAATTAATTGTAGAAAATTGGCTGAATCATATCCCTTCAAATATTGTGACTTTTCCTAAAATCGCTAGCTGCATCTTTTGAAACCATTTTCATGGTAGTTGAATGAAACTTTCATGTCCAAAACTGTCAATCAAAATCAAAAATTAAAATTTTTCAGCAAAATTTTGACATTATCTGTACTTAAGTTTATAACTTAGGATCTATATTATATAATACCCTGAAAATTTATAATTATATACAGTTTGGAACGCATAACACTTTATATATTTAATTTTTTCAATAATCATGGCTACTTTTTTAGAAAATGTCAATCAAAATTTTGATTGATCAAAAATATATCTAATAAAATATACCTTCACATTTTACATAAAATATATGTTTTATACCAAATCGATCATGTTGTTATCATTTCTGGACTCATTTTTTACATTTAGGATTTGAAAATACCTATAAGTGTTAATCAAATTTGCGGTTTACTTCTGAAAATTGTCTCCAAAAACATTCCTTCACATTTTACATAAAATATAATACTAAATCGGCAATGCTGGTTTTATTTCAGGACTCATTTTTTACGTTTAGGATCTGAAAATACCTATAAGTATTAATCAAATTTGCGGTTTTCTTCTAAAAATTGTCTCCAAAAATATTCATTCAAATGTTACAAGAAATATGTTTTTTTTTATTAAATCTGCCATGCTGCTTTCATTTCTGGACTCATTTTTTACGTTTAGGATCTGAAAATACCTATAAGTATTCATCAAATTTGCGGTTTACTTCTAAAAATTATCTCCAAAAACATTCATTCAAATTTTACAATGAAATATATGTGTTATACTAAATCGGCCATGCTGGTTTCATTTCTGGACTCATTTTTTACGTTTAGAATGTGAAAATACCTTTAAGTGTGAATTAAATCTGCGGTTTACTTCTAAAAATTGTCTCCAAATACATTCATTCAAATTTTACAATGAAATATATGTTTTTATACCAAATCAACCATGCTGTTTTCATTTCTGAATTCATTTTCCACATTTAGAGGTTTCAAAATATCTGTCAATGTCAATCAAATTTGCGGTTTACTTCTAAAAGCTATCTCCAAAAATATTCTTTCAATTTTACATGAAATATATGTTTTTATACCAAATCAATCATGCTGTTTTTATTTCTGAACACAGTTTTCGCATTTAGAGGTTTTACTGCTAGTGTCAATCAAATTTGCGGTTTATGTCGTAAAACTATATCCCAAAATATTCTCTTTAATTTTACATGAAATATATGTTTTTATACCAATTCGACCATGATAATTTTTATTTCTGAAATCATTTTTTGCATTTAGAGGTTTTAAATGTCTGAAAGTATCAATCAAATGTTCGATTTACGTCTAATGTCTACAGAAATATTTTTGTCAAAAAAATTTTGACTGTGAAAAAGAAGTTCCTCTTTTACAAATGAAAAATATTTAAATCTATAGCTTACCATATAGGATTACAATTAACATTTAGCTAAGATGGGTAGGAAATCTGAAAATTTAGAATAGGTCAGATTTATCAAA
Organism: Nectonema munidae; assembly: GCA_030549495.1. NCBI lineage: Eukaryota > Metazoa > Nematomorpha > Nectonematoida > Nectonematidae > Nectonema > Nectonema munidae. Next base: position 296,939 of record JAUIRK010000065.1, on the reverse strand, counting down.
AATAGCATAGATGCCAATATGTGAGAATTTAGTCACTATAAAGATATTTTTAATTTAAATTGAATTTGTCCATCTTTTTACTTTTGCGTCAAAGAAATAAATTTTAGATGAAGAACGTGGACAACTTTTTGGAATTGAATAATGAACATCACGAATGATTCATCAGAAAAAAACCTTTGAACTGAGATTGGTTGACAAATATTCAGGCCTGATAATAAAATACACGATACTGATAAAAAGTCTAAGATCATCCAGAAGATTCTTTAATCAAAATGCTCTGAGAGAGGAAAAAAGTAATTTTATCATTATAAAAAAATTTTCGAAAACACATTGAAGAATATAAATTTCTAATGAAAAAATAGCTACCAAGAAAGCAGTGCCCGCGCTAAAGCTAAATTTCAAGGGGGGCTGAAATGGGGCAAAGAAACACATTTGCAAAAAATTTATTTCCTATATTACTTTATATCCTATATTACTTTGCTGAAAAGCATGAAGTACTTCTGTATAAAAACCTATAGAAATCTCATACTATACATATACACATACACCAGCATTTATATAAGATTATTGTGTACAATTTTTGCTTATTTATTTTTCCTTTAAAAAGTGCATGGGGCAAAACCAAAAATTTTAGGGGGAGGGGGCAAAGATTAATACAGGGGGGGGGGGGCACGTGCCCCAAAATTATATAGGTAGCGCGGGCACTGCAAGAAAGGATCATCATGGAATGAATAGCAAAATTACATACTGTAAATTAAAATATGACGTAGAGACTACAAGCCGATAACGAATTTGTAGCCAAAAAGATGGAGGTCCTATCGAGTTACATAAGTTACTGTAGAATGAAATATTTTGAGTGAATTATCGATTTTTTTGACAGGTTTTATTGATTTCATAAAAAATGAACATTATCATTAAATTCTACATGCTTGAAATGTATAAAAAAATTTTATAAGAATAAAAATTTTAATTTTGACATAGGCTGTCATTTTAAATTATTTTGTCAGGTTTGGACTAATTTTTTATATAAAAAAAAAGGAATGTAACCAATAAACACAGCCTACTTGAAAATGGGTATATGTGTGTAAAATGCCATACACGGTAAACTTCATCATCTCCCTATACTTTCTATTAAACGTAATTCTCTAATTCAAAAAACCATGACTGATCCTTTCTTTTTGGGATAAATCAATTTTTTGACAGTTTTGATTAATTTTCATAAAAAAATGAATATCACCACTGAATTCAGCATGCTTGAAAATGGGTGTATATGTGTAAAAAACTTTATATTATTACTTAAATAAAAGTTTCTTTTTAAGATGAGCTGTCATATATAAATCAATGCTTTGATAACTTTAATTGATTTTTATAAAAAAAAAAAGAATATCACCGCTGAATTCAGCATGCTTGAAAAAGGGTGTATATGTGTATTTTTGATATGTTTTTATTTTCAAGGGGTTTTCAGGTCCGTAGACACCATGTTTATATATTTAATATTTTCAATAATCACCGCTACTATTTAGAAAATGTCAATCAAAATTTTTAATCAGAAATATATCTAATATAATATTCCTTAAAATTTTACATAAAAGGTATGCTTTCATATTCTTTATAGATTTCATTTCTGAACTAATTTCTTACATTTATCATTTGAAAATACCTATAAGTATCAATCAAATTTGCGGTTTACGTCAGGAAACTATCTCCAAAAATATTCTCTCTAATTTTACATGAAATATATGTTTTTATACCAAATCCATAATTCAGTTTTTGCATTTAGATGTTTTAAAATGTCAGAAAATGTAATCAAATGTGCGATTTACGTATAATGCCAACAGAAATATTTTTGAAATTTAAATAAAATATCTGTTTTTATACCAAATGGAAGATGCTGGACTCAACTTTGGCATTTATGGTTTAAAAATATCTAAAAGCTTCAATCAGATTAGCGGTTTACTTCTAGATATCAAAAATATTTTCAAAAATATAAAATATCTCTTTCAAATAAAATATCTGTTTTATACCAAATACACTATGCTTATTTTATTTCTGTACTCCATTTTGACTAATACGGTTATAAAATACCTGGAAGAGGCAATTGAGTTAGTGATGTATGCCTGAATATCAGTTTTATAAAAAAATTTAAAAAAATCTTTATATATTATAGTAAAAATATAATTTTTTTTTGTATATTATGGCTTATAATACTTTCTTCAATCATCTTGATTATGAAATATTTACCTAAAAAAAACACAACGTATTATGAAATCTTTTGAAGTTTAGTATTAGAGAAGGAAGCAACTTGAAAACTAAATGAAAAGTAAACGTTTGACCGAAAGAAATAAAAAAAAATATGTATCTTGACTAAATGGAAGATCTACCATATTCTAAAGAACTAGAAAGTGATGAAATGATCTAATATGACTGAAAACACAAAACTCTCACAGAATCATATTGCATGCCGGCAAACACTTCATTCATAAAGGAAACAACAAGGCACGCAGCGATCATCAAACGTTACCACAAAAAATAAGATCACTCATAAACGAAATCAGAAAACACAATCCATGATATTCCCACACTCAACAAATATTCAATCCTAATCAAAAGGCTAAAACTCTCACTCTGCAAAGAACACATTAACAAAAACTGGTCAAAGCAAACACAACATATACACATACTGAAACATCATCAAAACCCCCAAAACAAGAAAACCTACACAGACACAAATAGAACTATTTCATTTAATAACACAATGAAAATGAAAGACAGAAATAGCAAACACTTTCAATAAACAGTTCACCAATACAGCACCAAAAGCTACAAACAAATCACACAGAATCATTAATAAACAACTACAAAAACTGCCAAAATCACACATACGAGAACACACAACAAGTGTGTCCACAACATCAACAACAGCAAATTACTAGGACCAGATCAAATTGCTAACATACACACAAAACATCTCGGACCAAAACATAACATTCACTAACCAAAGCATCACAAAGGCCACTCTCAACGCACAAACATGCATTGACAATATACACAAATGGCTCATCGATAATAAACTCAAATGTAACCACACAAAGTCACAAGCAACATTCTTTACACAACATAATTCTGAACACAGCACAAAAATCAATAACACTATCATAGACACTAACACACACCGAAAAATCGTAGCCATCACATTCGACTCAAAACTCACATACAACAGACACATACTCAACACCAAAGAATCAGCAAGTAAAACGCTCAATATACCCAAAGCCCACTCAGGAACTTTCTGAGGCAAACACAAGGAAACCATAACAAATACATATAAAGCTATAACACGTCCAATCTTAGAGTACGCTTCCACAATATGGGGACACTCTATCTCTCAAACAAACCTTTGCAAACTACAAACAACACAAAACACAGCTCTCCAATTGGCCACAGGTCACGCATCTGACACAAACACACAACACTTACACACAGAAACACTGATCTTACCTCTATATCCCCATATTAACATACACATTTCTAACCTCAGAGCCAAAGCCGCCACCACACTTCACCCTCTTCACAACCTCTACACTGCCCAAACCTCACAGACACATGGAAAACAGACTCTTCAACTACAAAACAACAACATTCTACTCCACAAATGTCAACGCATATACAACAAATACACCACTGCACTTACCAACCAAACTCTCCCAACACAAGCGGTCACCAATTACCTCAATTCACTTTCAATCTTACCAATCCTTAACTCTACACCATCCGCCATACATAAATCTGAAGAATCATTGCCAATCAACAGCAGACGTACTCTCGCGCAATTAAGAACAAACAAATCCTCATTTCTCTTCGAATATTTGCACAAAATCAGCCCAAAAACACACTTCCCGCCTCACTTCCGTCTCTGCAAAACACACCCACAAAACACAGAGCACTTATTCAACTGCCCACACATCGCTACACTTCTCCAACCACTCGATCTTTGGGTTAACCCACACGCGGTTACCAAACTCCTCTCAGAATGGAAAAACAAACTAGGATTACCGCCCCCTCAAACCACCATAATACATCATTAAATCTCATATCCCTAATTACTAACATTACACACAGATTTAGATATTAAAAAAAACAGATTTATATACATACACATCATCGCTCCTGGTTCCAACCAAAGCGGCTCGGTCGCCTCTGGTTTCGTGATAACAAGATATCTGCCAGTGGAGGCCAACAACAACAACAACATCAATTCCAGTATTTCATTACTGGCTGCTAGTATTTCATTATGCTTAAAGTATATAAAATGATTAAATTTTACTAGCATAAAAACGTCATCATCATCATCATCATCATCATCCATTCGCTCTAATGAGCAGGTCTTTGTCCTGGCGAGCCAAGGTCGACCTTGAATTTGCAGCGACGTCTCCATCTTCCTTTCATTTCAGCATCTTCAATCTCCAGGTTCCTTTGCTTCATGTCTTCTTTAACAGCATCTTCCCATCTTTTTTCGGTCTCCCTCTCCTCGCTTGTCCAGTGATGTTTTCATCGCATAGTCTCTTCGTTGGATCGATTCTCTCTAAGTGTCCTAGACAACGGAGTCTATGCTCTTCCAAATACTGCTCTATATCTTCCACCCTGTCATTCTTCTAATCTCTTTGCTTCGCACTTTGTCGAGTAGAGTTTTGCCACACATCATTCGTAACATCCTCATCTCAGCAGACTGCATGCGTCTCACTTCAACCTTCTTCATTGGCCAACACTCTGTTCCATAACACATAACACTCCTTACACACGATTTGTATAGTCTTCCTTTTAACTTCAATGACAAAACTCTGCCGCACAGTACGTCAGCAATGTCATTAAACTTTTTCCAACCAGCTCAAATTCTTGATATCACCGTTTTTTCAATTTCGCCATCTCTTGTTAGAACATCACCCAAATAACAATGAAAAAAAGAAGCATATTAAGGTATATAAGAAAAAGCAGAAAAAGAATTTCCTGTCCGAAAAACCTTGAATTTTCCATTCCCGAAAAATACACTGTAGCAAACGGCTCAAGATTTTTGCAAATGGATTTTCAATACGAAAACAAAAGGAACTTAGTTTTTTATGGAAAAACTTTACATCACATCAACCAAATTTCACAGATAGACTCCATTTTTGTTGATGGTACTTTTAAAAAGGCGCCACATCTCTTTCATCAGATAATCACAATACACACCTTTCACAATCATATTCAAGTACCAGTCCTTTATGCGCTTGTATGCGATAAGAAAGAATAAACTTATAGGTATTTCACAAAAATCTTTTCAACTAAAAAATTAAAATTTTATTTTAAAACTTTATTTTAAGTTACGTATTTGATTGTTTGAAAAGTGTAGTTGGTGAAAATGTAATTAAAAATGTCACTGGAGATTTTGAAACTTCAATTATATCAGCTACAAGAAATGTAAAATTTTTTAACTTTTAGCATGTTTTTAATATCACAATATTTTTTTAGTCTTTTCCCCAAGCCGACTATCATGGATGCTATTTTCATTTTTGCCAGGCAGTATATAGGAAGCTTGTATCCCTTGGATTCAGTTCATTATATTCCAGAAGTTTGAACTTTAGAAAATGCATCAAGATGTTACTTTCAATAGCTTTTTTATCTCAAATGGAAGTAAAAGAGATTTAAAATTTAATTATTTTGTTTTAAATTTTTAATAAACTTAGATAAAAGTAGCATATCGTAAAATGAAGATGTTGATGGTCCCTTTCTCGATTGATCCATTTTTCGCTTATTTTGAAAATACTTGGTTAGTTGATAACAAAATTCTACTTTGGAATGTATTTGGAAAAAAAGTCAGGACAAATAACCATGTTGAAGGCTTTCATAACTCGTAAGTTTAAAATATGTTTTAATAATAATGCTCTACAAAGGATATATTTTTTTTAGATTACATGCAAGTCTTCAATCAGAAAGAGTCAGTGTTTGGGAGCTAATGGAGTTTTTTTATCAAAAACGAAGAAAAATTATTTAAAGACATGGCTGAAATTGAACAGGTCAACTCAAAGTACAACTGGAATGGAGGTAATGACCTTAAACGTGAAGAAAAAGAAAGAATTATTGAAGATATTTACAGCGAATACGCCAGAACGAGAAACTTGTATTTTTTTCTTTCAAGAATATCATCTCTCATAAGCTCTTGCAAGAAAACTCCAGTTGAAAGTTGTGACGATATCTATGAAGTCAACTTTCAATGTTTAAATCAAACTCCTTCTTTTAATTTGCAATCTATCTTGAAGTAAATATTTAGCTTTTACTTTTACTTATTTATTTTAATTTTATTATTTGATTATTAGCTGAAATTAATAATGTTTAAAAGAATCAAAGGTAACTAAAAAAAATTTATTTCAAAATTTTTATATTATTTACTATTTTTAGAAGACACTGCTAAATGGAAGAATAAGGGGATAAGGGCTCAAGGCGAGACCACTCAAAAATTGCGTGCCACGTTGTAGTACCTCTTGGGTGGAATGGAAATCTACACAAAAAATCTAAAGAAACATTGTCAAACGCTGAAACTTTATACACAAGATTCATACAAATAACATCAAGAAACTTTAAACTTTGTTTTTAATGAAATGGCATCTAATTTATTTTTGTTCAAATAAAGTTTTAATTCATACTTTAATGTAATTTTTTTACTTGTGTGTGCTCATTTAATATTATTAACCACATATCTAGGTTAACGATTACTCCTCATTTTTTTGTGATAGTTTATTAGTTTTAGTAAAAAAATTTTTTATATGATATACTTACACAATCACAATTTTTTATATCAATACTGTATTTTATTACAAATACTGTATTTTAGAATTTTATTTTGAGTATCTTTTTTTTATTTCATAGAGTTTGTAGTTAAAACATCTAAATATTAAATTGTCCAAAACCATGGTTAAAAACAAAAATAGCCGTGATCTAAACTTTCTATTATATATAAATAATAAACACATTAGGAAAACTTTTTATATATGTATTATGTTTAGCCTCAAAAATAAAAAAAACTTAAAAATTTTTAATTTAAGGTTTCTCTTACTTTAAATATTTTACACTAATTAAAATAATAAAGTTAACAATATTTTGGCTGAGTTAAAAGAGTTTAAAACGTAACTCAAAGATTTAAAATGTGTGAAAAGATTTAATGAAGCTTATTTGTAAAAAGTAAATAGATATTACATCAGTGTTATTTTGTTATTAGTATAATAAAAAATAAATAGCAAAGTAACTGGTTAAAAACAATAAATATTTAATGGAAGAAAATTTTATACGGTTAATTATAGTATTAATTTTATAACATTATAAGCGTTAATTTATTTGAATTGGAATATTTGACTCACTTCTGTTCAACAGTTTGAAATTTAGGTTGATATTACAACTGTTTCACATATTTACATAGTAAGCAATTACACTCTTCAATAAAAGCTATACCTTTTTTTTAATTAACAGAATTGTAACTAAGTAAAAAATATAAAGTCATTTTCAAGCAACCTATATCAGCTTCTGAATTTCAAGTTTTTATCTTTTTTGTATTTTTATTAGAACAATAAAACTTAATTTATCTCAAATTTGAATTGTGATCTAGAAATTAAAACCTCTAGTTTAGAAAAATCCTTAATTTAGCCAAACGTAAAATTTCCAACTATATAACAAAATATTTCTCACATCAGTTTTTGAACATTATTTAAAGCTGAATTCAAAATTATAAAATATTACAAAACAAAATCAAAAAATTCAAATATTTATCATAAAAAACATTTATCAAAAGTTAAGAAACAAAAATTTCATAGAGATATATAAAATTTGGTAGTAATCAGCGGACACACAGAAAAGAATTTAACTTTATTCAACTAGTTTGCATTTAAAAACTGTGAAGGATGCTTTATCTTTGAGAGCGAGAAAAATTACTGCAGTAAATGTAAAAAATATTTTGGTAAGTATATATATGTAAAAATAAACTAGCCAAATCGATACTCGAACAAAACTAACTAAGGTTTTGAAATCAAGTTATTAAGAGAACTAAAGCTTTCGCTATGCTTGCAAAACCTCATTCATTATACAGTTAATCGTTTAACTTCGGCTATTTCTTCGTAATCGATCGTCGTTTTGACGATCTTAGTAAAAAGCAAAAGAGATGAATGAAATTTGCAAAGTTGCAATTCAATGTTGCACTGCAATGTTGTAAGAAGGACAGAGAAAATATAACACGGGAGAGATAGGCAAGTTGGAGAGAGTATCACGGCTCACTATCAAAGCGCAAATTTGACAGCGCGGAGACAGATCAAAGAGTAAGATGACATGATTTACGAGTAGCAATAAATGGCCGCTTACCGTTAGAACATCACCCAAATAACAAAACTCCTTTACTACTTCGAATTCATCTTCACCTAGTTTAACGAAGCCTTGATCTTCCACAATTTCATGATTTACCTTACAACTGCGACATATGAAATTTTTCGCTCTGCTCAATGAAAGAGATAAGCATGAACATCTCTTATGAACCCATATTTCGCATTTCACGCATTGAATAGCATTCCTAACTACTCTGCTTCCACACACACTACACGGATCGATAGCACTTACTGAGTCAAAACATTTTCTTATTGCTTTCGTTTTTGCAATATTCATCTCCAAACTCACATACAACAGACACATACTCAACACCAAAGAACCAGCAAGTAAAACGCTCAATATACTCAAACCTTTGCTTTCTAAGGCTTCTTTCCAACAACTGTACTTGTTTTCAACGTCTTCCCAACTGCTGCCAATCAATATCAAATCATCAGCGTAAAGAATTTCTCTCATGTTCTTGGATATGTTTTCTGCCAGTGCATATCCATCACAATCGTGGAAAGAAGTGGACTGAGCACGGAGCCCTGGTGCACTCCAACTTTAACTTCGAACCACCCACATTTTTCTCCTTCGATTTGTACTGCAGTTTCAGACTGTCTATACATTTCCATCACAGCTTTAATTTCACATTCCATTACGCCTGTCTTCCTTAATGCCCACCAAATTACCTCTCTAGGAATGCGATCAAAGGCTTTCTCAAGATCTAAGAACAGTATGAACGACTCCTTCTCCACGTTTACATGCTTTTCGATAAGCTGACGAACGCCAAAATCAATCGCACTTTTGTCGGGCATGAATCCCATTTGAGTCTCGCTGGTGTTGACTCTGCTTCTTATTCTTTTCTCAAAACTCGCTCTATCACTTTCATTGAGTGTTCGATCAATTTGAAGCTTCTGTAATTATGGCACTCTTTGTGATCGCCTTTGCCCTTGTAATATTGTTATCAAAAAGCTTTTTCTCCAACTTTCTGACATCCTTATTCCTTGTAGCATGTCATTACCTACTCTGGCCAGTTCATTTTCTCATCTGCACAGCTGTAGAGCTTCTATCGGTACACCACTCGGGCCAGGTGCCTTATTCTTCTTCATTTTCAACAAAGCTTGTTCAACTTCATCCAAAGTAATTTTATATACGGGACCTTCATTTGGCTCAGCTTTCAACTTTTTGTTCCATACGTGTTCTTTATTCAACAGATCTTCACAATAATCTTTCCATAGATCCAACCTAGCAGGCAAGCGTAACTTCAATTCACCACTTTGATTTTTCATGCAGGGATTTCCTATAACATCACTTTTGTCTAGAGCGCTTGTTCTGGCCATGCGAAACACATGTCTCAGCCTATTTTCCATTTTCATCTCTTCAATCTGTTTTGCTTCGTCACGGGCTTCATCGTGCATCGCTTTTGCAATTTCCTACTTTGCTTTGTTCCTAATCCTATGGAACACATATAACTTTCTGGCTTCTTCAGTTTTCTCTCTTCTCCATAAAAGATATTTTTCTTTCTTTTCTTTCACAGCGTTTTGAACAATCTCTCGATTCCACCACCACGTTGCTTTCCTTACACATTTTTTTGATTTTCCACAAACTTCTTTCATTATTTTTGATACTTCGCCTATGATTTGATCCCATTCAGCACTTTTGTCATTCTTGTACTTTAGCATCTTTCAACTTCTATGTCTTAATCACACTTCTTTTCATTTTTTGATTGCTTCCTAGATTTTTCATTATAACATCGATTTATCAAAAGGCAGTGATGTGACAGGATCATTTCACCTGGGATAACTTTAATGTTTTTAACTTTTTCATTTTTTCTGACAAGGATATAGTCAATCACTGTTTTATGACCCCCAGACTCATAGGTAATCAATTTTTCCACATCTTCCTTAAACCAGGTGTTGGCAATCTTCAATTGGAAGCTATCAGCAAAATCCAGCAATCTTTCTCCGTCAGCATTTCTTGTTCCAAAGCTGAAACCACCACGTACATCTCCATAACCGTCACAATCTTTTCCAACATGTCCATTAAACTCACCTAAGATGACACACTTCCTTTGCACCTTCAGCATCTCTCCACTCAAACTAGCGTAAAAAGCATGTTTTTCTTCTCTTTCCAGACCGCTCTGTGGCGCGTAAACAGATAGCATTGTCACAATCTCTTCTCCAACAGCAACTTCCATAGTCCTATCACTCACACGTTCCAAAGCTATAACTTTTTGCGCCCATTTCATGCTTACCATAAATCCAACTCCTCCTTGTTTGTTACTGTTTCCACTCCAGTATAACTTGTAATCCTCGTCATTGCCTCTAACAATTTTGGTTCCCTCATTTTTGTATCTCACCTCTTGTAGACCTGCAATGGCTACCTTTCTTCTACTAAGCATGTTTGCACATTCTATACTTTTTCCCACTAGGGATCCTAGATTTATACTAGCCAGTCTCAAAATAAGCTTACTGCTACTTTTTGAAATCGAATTCTTTGCACTTTTTGTAAGATTTAAAGACATGATCCTCATATTTTTATTTGCCCCATCTACCCGAGGATTTTGTAAGTGGGAACATTGTTTTATAAGATGTGAATTTCGCTGCATTATCATAAAGTGTAATATTAGAGCAAATATTTTATGACCAGATGCCTTTCCTGGCGTCAACCACAGTTTTAAGCGGTGGGCCTAGACTTTGTTCTTATTAACAGAACCTACAAGACAGCAGGTAATTTTTATTTCGAAGTTATTTACTCCTAGAGCCCTTTTAAACCAATAATAACGAGCGAGCTCTGCCCGAAGCAATAGGTTATAGCGCTTAATTACTCGCTTTGCACCTCTAGACCGTTCAGTTAAAACAACTCCGCCACTGGAAGGCAGGTCTAGAGATTCACTGCAAGAGACTATTTGAGACGGGAGCCTTTGAGACATTTCAATAGGGGAATGAGAGCTTATCCTCAATTCCCTGCCTCGGCATTTACAGCATTGGAGTCTAACTAACATAAAAACGTCTTTTAATTAAATAATGTTATCATCAAGAACTTAATGTCATTTTGATAAATATGTTTTGAGAAATTAGGAATTTTTCATATTCTTATCTGGAGAAATTTGTTTTAGAAAAGAGGAGTACAGCTGTTGACATATGCGCTATCATTTTATTTAAGTAAACATTATCAAAAAACAACATTTACAAACATGTCTCCACATTTTCTATATCAAAATTAAAGATAGAGAACATTTTCTTAAAAAAAGTAAACAAAATCGTCTCTCTTTTATTTAGATTAAATCATGTACGCCGATTAATGCCGTAAAAATTGAATTTTTATGACTAAAAATGATAAGAGGTTTCTTCCGTTCCAACCTCGGGAGGTTTTGGGAAATAAGAATTGATTTTACAACCAGTAAGAAAATTAGTAAAAACTGGTTGAAATCATTTTTGAATGCTTCGTCATGCAAGAATGATGGCGATTAGTTATGAGATCATAAACACGGGACATTGATTGAATCTGTTGAAATGAAAAGGCATCATAGAATCCTCAATTACACAGCTGCATATTTATTATATAAACGCGGCATGCAAACTATAATACTAAATTCTGCCTATAAACAACACCGAACCAAAGACTAAATTGTTCGGAATCCTTCTAAAAGCAGGAAAATTTGAATGTGATTGCTCTTAAATAATTCAATATAATTAGACTCAGAATCAATTTCCATTACATTTCATTTTCAACTTACAGCAATAATTATATGATATCTTACACAATCTTCATCAGTGAATATTTTATGCTAATGGTATGACACAGACAACATCAATATTAGGTATTTTCTCAAAACTCATCCTTGAAAAGCAGCATTCTAAAATGAATATCCTGTAAATTGTAAAATTGAAATATATGGATTAATATAAATTTGTTAGATATTCGCTAACGTAATGTTTTAAATAATTGATAGAATTTTGACTAACGTCTGTTTTACATTTATCGGCATGAATTGCACACCTCCTCATTCTCCTTAGTTGGTATGAATTCGTCATCTCATCATTTCAAAGATTCATCAAAGATGAAAGACGCAACATCTGCAACAATCAAAAACTGCTTGAACTTTTTCCAAGCCAAAAATGATGAAATTGTTACACTTAACTTGCTCAAGATTTCACTGAGTGGGATTTATGTTCTCCTTTCCATGCTGTTGGTAGTTCCTTGCTTTCTCATTTTCACGCGGCTGGAAAAAGCGGAAAAATCGTACGTCATTCTCAAGATTTCTTCATTTTTTTGCCTGGTCCTGGGATTTTTCTTGCTGACTTCGTTCATAAACATTTTTGCCCTAACCTCGCTCTTCCCATTTTACTTTTCATATCCGTGGCAGTTTTACAATGTGAAATTAAAGTGGCTTTTCATCCACACTTTAAAATCCTGCATTCTTTTCAGCATCTTTTTCTATATCCTAGACAAATACATTTTAATAGTGAAGCCAGCTCTAAAAACAAAATGGACGCGATGCTTTCCATTTAAATCTTCAGCAAGCATCGCCTTCGTCCTATTCCTAATCCTATACCTGCCCTCTTTTTCGTACAGCTTCATTGACAATGTTACATGCGACAACATCACTTTTTATTATTCTAGAATTGATACAAATCGGACTACAACTTTCAAAGTGTTTGAAGGATTTCGGGAACTCCTCTTCCGCGTCATTGTATCTGTTGTCGCCTCCTATCTTTCGATTGATGTAGCTCTTTGCTACAAATCCATTTTGCTCAGGATAACGGACAGGACAAATCTGCCTACCGACAGAAATCAGGGAGTACAAAAATTTCAAACAGTCGTGTTTTTTCTCTCGCATGGCATTTTATCATTTTTCTTAGTGATTCCGTCTGGCTTGGCTTCAATCTTTTTTTCATACATCAGAAGAGACAACTTTAACATTCGTCTCTTCCTGAATTTCTTCATTTACAATGAACTTTTCTACTTTCATTTATTTTACCTAACACTCTTTTTCGTTGATTACCGCTTTAAAAAAGAAGTTAAAACGTTTTTACGAATGAAATAATCTTTTCCATGTGTGTCTTATTTTAGAATAAATAAAATTAACTTTATCGTATTCTTACTTTTATTTTTGAAAATAAAACGAAGGAGATGATGATGATGATGATGATGATGATGATGATGATGATGATGATGATGATGATGATGATGATGATGATGATGATGATGATGATGATGATGATGATGATGATGATGATGATGATGATGATGATGATGATGATGATGATGATGATGATGATGATGATGATGATGATGATGATGATGATGATGATGATGATGATGATGATGATGATGATGATGATGATGATGATGATGATGATGATGATGATGATGATGATGATGATGATGATGATGATGATGATGATGATGATGATGATGATGATGATGATGATGATGATGATGATGATGATGATGATGATGATGATGATGATGATGATGATGATGATGATGATGATGATGATGATGATGATGATGATGATGATGATGATGATGATGATGATGATGATGATGATGATGATGATGATGATGATGATGATGATGATGATGATGATGATGATGATGATGATGATGATGATGATGATGATGATGATGATGATGATGATGATGATGATGATGATGATGATGATGATGATGATGATGATGATGATGATGATGATGATGATGATGATGATGATGATGATGATGATGATGATGATGATGATGATGATGATGATGATGATGATGATGATGATGATGATGATGATGATGATGATGATGATGATGATGATGATGATGATGATGATGATGATGATGATGATGATGATGATGATGATGATGATGATGATGATGATGATGATGATGATGATGATGATGATGATGATGATGATGATGATGATGATGATGATGATGATGATGATGATGATGATGATGATGATGATGATGATGATGATGATGATGATGATGATGATGATGATGATGATGATGATGATGATGATGATGATGATGATGATGATGATGATGATGATGATGATGATGATGATGATGATGATGATGATGATGATGATGATGATGATGATGATGATGATGATGATGATGATGATGATGATGATGATGATGATGATGATGATGATGATGATGATGATGATGATGATGATGATGATGATGATCGAAACTGAATGAATGAAAGATTTATTTAGACTGAAACTACTGCTAATTTATAGACTGTACAGTCTCGCTACACACATTCCATAATAATCTAAGAAACATGCAAACACAAAGTAAATATGAATACAAGAAAAAAAATAGAAGGAAATTTTAAATTCTGTTTGATATGATTTCTGAAGAAAATAGGTAAGTTTTCAAGCTTTTCTTAAAAGTATTTAAATCATTAATACTTCTCAAGTATAAAGGTAAACCATTCCAGAGTTTTTCTGCACTCATAACAGTTCTTCCATTGCCAGTAAAAGAAGTCTTTAATCGCATGCTTGAATTTAAAGACATCTTTTGAGCCAAATAAAAAGGTATACGAAAATGTAAGCATTTGAAAGTTTGGACCAAAACTTTAAAATCTATTCTTCTTCTAATGGTAAGCCAATGTAAATTTTCGAGTTCATTTGAAACTCTTTGTCTTCGAGGAATCTGATCGCTTTAAGTACGCTAAGGTATAATGGGAAAAAAACACTAGGTAAAAGGCCTTGATTAAATTTAAAAAGAAAAAGAGAGAGATGTAGCTTATACATATCTTTAAACTTGAACAAATTATTATAAAAAAAAAGGTTAGAAGTATGAGAGTAAAATGATTGATTCAAGACTATTCGAAGAATTTTCTTTTGGGAAAGAATTCAATCTTGACAACTCGAGTAACCCCAATTGATGACACTGTAGGTAAAATGAAGCACAAATAAGGTCTTATATAATAATAACTTAGTTTGTACAGGTAGTATTCTTTTGCTGCGTTTAATTTGCCAATAACGAAGTGTAGCTAACTTGAAATAAATCTAATATGCTTCTTGCACTTTAGTTTATTGTCGATTATTAATCCTAGAAAGTTATATTCGGTTACATAATCCAGTGTAAAGAGATTCAGTACTACAATAGTGTTTGTACGCAAATTGCTGATCATCAAGTAATAAGTTTTTAATACAATAAAACTGTAACTGTTTCAGAATTATGCGTTCCATTAGTTTACATAAGAATGGTAAATTAGACACAGGTCTGTAGTCATTCATGTTCTCAAAAGAAGAGCTATCTTGTTTGGGAAGAGGAGTAATATATCCGCACTTCATTCCATAAAAAGAAGAAATTTAAGGGATGAATTAATATCCATAACAAAGACAGGAAGCAAGATATCCCAGTAGTGTTTGATCAATTCTGTATTCAGTACATCAGCAGGGCCTGTTTTAATATCATGAACTTTAAATAAATCAAAAACTTCATTCAAATCTGTAAATTCAAATTTGGTAAATGAATAATGGGTCTATTCAATTTTTTCAAGAAAAAAGAAGTTAAACTTTTCAGTAAATCTTTCTTTTTCTATTGCAGAATAATTGCTATTATAATGACCAGATTTGCCCATGAGGACTAAAAGCATTTCTTCTTTTATTTCTTGAACGTATAAACTTTTTATTAATCCAAATGTGTTTCAAGGGTTATACAACTATAACTTTTTCACTAGAGTGTTTAGAAATAACCTTTCCCAACATCAATATTAAACTATCGTAAAATAAAGAGCATGTTGCATTAGAAAAATTCCTAACGCTTTGCTCCAAACCTTTACAAAAACTGTCTTTAAAAACTCGATTGAAATCGAATACATTTTAATGTTTTTACAATGCTTTTTATTATCACTAGTAATATTGAGAAGGATGGGAAAATGATCACTAAGTCTAAACTTCATAACTTTAACATTAGTGATTTTTCCAGGATCAAAATCACAAAATATATTATCGAGACAATGGCGGGCTGTGTAAGTAGGTTCACTAATGAGACATCTTAAACTAAAAACACCAAAATCCCTATCAAATTTCTTAACATAAGAACTCAGTTTTTTATCAAAGTGAATATTAAAGTCCCCCACCAATACTTTCTGATAAGAAAATTTGTGTAAATTTGAGAGTAAATCAAGATTACCCTCAATAAAATCATTAACGCTAAACATTAAAATTCTATAGACTTAAACAAACATAAAATTTGAATTTTCACCAGTCAAATTACAAACTTTCGACTCAAATGTTCTATATGATTTAGACTGAATAAATTTTATATTGATATTTTTTCTATAAACAATAGCTACCCCAACTTCTTTTGTTCCAAGGAAAAAGTTATTAATACAAAATCCGTTTTGAAAAAACTAGAAACAATAAAATTATACTCGGAAGACAGCCATTTTTCTGTTAAAAAAGCAACATCTATAAAATTTGCATTTTAAAAATCGAATACTTCAACAGATTTATTTTGAATAGAACAAACATTCCATAATAAAGGCTGAAGAGAAAAGAGATAGTTAGTTTTTTTGAGAGTATTTTTTTTCTTCATCAAAATTTACGAAAAACAGGAAAATGCGAAGAACTAGCATATCTTCCTCCGTGAGCTGATTAATTTCTAGTGAAATATTCAGCTAATATGGATTTTCCTACTTTGACTCTTGATGAAGGCAATATTACACCGCTATCTATCAAGAAATGCACCATCAGCTTAATCCAGCCATGTGACCAGGTAAACATCTGACCTCAAAAATCGTTATCGAAAATAGCCTGTACTTGGGCTGTAGCCTTTTTCTTGTTCAATTAATTCATGTTAAAAGATTTTTATTTAAGAATGCAGAATGTATTTATTTCTGTTTATGTTTGGAGACTGCGTAAGAAAATTGACATTGCTTCTCTGAAATGAGATGCTTTAATGTGTAATAATTGTAGATAGTCTAGGCGTATCACGCTCATCACTTATAATAACTCAGATAAGTACTCTTAATCCTAAATATTCCGTTTAAACGGTTTCGTAATTTCGGCAAGACTAAACGGCGCAATTTTTAAAAGGTAAAAAATTCTATTGAGCATAATCGCTATTTTTATTACTATTAATTTAGATGTAATAAAATAACCAATAAGTGTACATTTTAAACTAACCCCCTTACCCCCTACCCAATGGAACTCCTTTGAAATACACTTTCTTATAGTCGCGACTCCATTAAAATTACTTTTGCCGCCCACTAAATTTACTTAATATTATTCCAGATAGATAATTTCTCATAAATGAAGGAACAAATATAAAATTGTTTTATTTTTGTTAATTTAATATTTAGGTTTTTAAATGTACAATATAAGAAAAAATGTATAAATTTGTAGTTAGATTTCCTTGTGCTGGAAGGATAAGCCTTACATTTAAGACTAAAACGTGGATCCACTTTTACGAACTATGAGGGAATTAGGCTTGGGATCCAACACAAGAAGTTATCAAAGTCCAGTATGTAACCAGAACCTATAAACAAATGTTATACACAATCTATAAATAAATAAATTTGATTTTTGAGAACTTGAAATTTCTTGTGTACGTTTATTTTTCTTTCTTTATTTTCCTAAAATAAAATGGATAATAATAGAAAATCAAAAAAAAGTAAGAATAGGAAAAAAAACTGGAAAAAAGGTATAGATATATCAACTCTTGAAAATGAATTGAATGAGAGAAGATTTCAACAAAGAAACTGGTAATTATTTGATTTTCTATCATTTTTTTATTAATTTTTTTTATTCATTAAGTAATGTTGTTTCTCGAAAGTCAAATTCTGAACTTTTTTTTCTCGATAAATCAAAAAAAGGTAGTTTTTTAATATTATCTCTGAAATTAACTTGATTAATTTTTATTAGGTGATTCTAAAGCAGTAGTAAATTACCTGGATGAAAATGTTCTAAAATGTCACAAATATTTATATCCATTGAACGCCTTTCCTTCTTTGTCTTCGTAATTTATTATGTTCTTAATTTTTTCTTGTTCACTTTTATTTTTAATTGATATTGATTAAAATTGTCTTATAGTTTCATAATTTTTTAGTGAAATTATTAATTAAAAATACTTTTGTAAATTTAAGCTTATTTTTTAAGTTTAGAGAAGTATAAATAAATAACCCGTCCTGTGGTCGTTTTTCGCTCCCTTCGCTCAAAACATTTGATCATTGGTAGAATGTTTGTTTCTCGTATCGTTCTAAACATAAGATGATTTATCAAGATACATTTTTTATCGAAGAGAAATAATGAAATTAAATAACTCACCCTGGAGACGACCATGCTACTGTCTAGCATAGAATAGTTTTATGCATTATGGTTACATATACACAATTAAAATATAACATAAAAATCTAGTGCTGAAGGTGGCTCATTAAATTAGTGATAAAATAAAGAGGTCAACACTAAAATAAATAATTTATTGAGCACAAATTTTTAAAATATAAATTTTCGCCGACAGTCGGCTTTTTCAAACATATGCGGGTGAAAACGTAGGTTGGGGCAAAGAGTGATGGAGAAAATGATGTAGCTTGAGGCAAAGAGTGATGGACTCAACACTTCCTGGGACATCTTGTAGAATAAAGGTTGTATCCCTGTTTTCATCATCTAAAATTCCATCATCAAAGTCTTCGTCAGTCAGTGCACTTACTTGTGGAGGAATTTCAACCATGTCAATAAAATTTAACTAGAAATGGAAGTCATTTTATTCTGCAAAATTTGTTGCATCACTAACAGAATTTTTTTAACAGATTTGTCAAACACCATGAAAAATTATATCAGAAAAAGAGTAATAAAAATTCCATTTAAAGTAGGAACTCGTCTGCGTTCCCTTTGGGAACATTGGTCGTAAATGGGTTAAACACCCTTATTCCAATTCCTCACACATGCAACATTTGATAGCGCAATTAAAAAGCTCTCTCCCCCACCATATGGCATTTACTTTTGTATACCTTTCATATTTTTTACTCAAAAAGAAATTATCCTTAATTTAGGACCAAAGCTTAATCATCTAATTTTTAATACTATACTAAAAATTAAAACTTTAATGTTGTTGTTTAAACGACAAAAAATTGGTTCAATAGTTAAAATACAATATGGTTTACATCAATGTTTCCCAAACTTTTTCAGACCAACGCCCACCAAAGTTTCAAAAACTTTTCTAACGCCCCTTATTAAAAAATTGATACACAAATACATAAAAATGTTTTATTTATTTAAAAAGTTAGATATGTCTTTTTCTTTTTGAATGCGATGGATGAGTTTGATGTATTTGGTTCTATGCTGCAGTGAAGGAGTCTTAAGTCGCCTCTGCTTGCGATTTGCAAACGATTTCTTTGTCTGCTGAGAATCTGTGTTATAACACTGAAACTGTGTTCATTCATATACGTAGTAGGAAAAGCAATGAAAAAATCTTATTTTTTTCCCATAATTTCGGAAATTTACAGGAATGCAAGGTTGAATCCAGAAGGTTTGATATGATTGTTTGAAGAGATTATATTTATATTACTAAAAATTAAGTGAAGATATTTGATTAGCTAATTTTTTACACCCTCCAATTGCCCAAAATTATTTCACCGCCCCTTAAAAGCTTTTAACGCCTCTTGGGGGCGCTGGCGCCCACTTTGGGAAACGCTGCTTTACATGATTAACTCAAAATATCTCGAAAAAATAGAATTATCGTTACAAGATTATAACTTATTATTTAGGTCCTGAAAAAAGGACCATGGGCGCTAATGATAAATTGACTATCTCAATTATATTTAAAGGACTTATTTGGCTTGTGTTTAGACCTTTCATTATCTTTCAATGAATATTTAAAATGTATTCTTTTTTTCAATCCGAATCTGAGCTATAGTTGATCAGATTCAAGAATACAGCCTGGAATTAAAAGCTAAACTTACTAAGCGTTCAAATTAACCCTTACGTTTTATTTAAATGAGTGAAACGATAAGACTTCTGTAGATTTAGATCAATTAATAGAATGATCACATTTTTTATATCTTTGATCAATATTTCTATTTGGGTACTCAACTTTTTAACAAAAATGAAACAAAATTAAAATAATTCACCTTACTGTGTCGTCAAAATGACCTTATAAAAATTTAATAAATTTTGTTACTCATAAAAATGACATGAATATTTTATCATTTTGCTACTGATTCTATTTAATGAGTATAAATGTAGTTTAATTGAACATTTGAAATAAATCAATATGAGGTTTTTGTGATATTATACGCATACCTGTCAACTCTCCCGGCAATACTGGGAGACTCACGGTTTTTAAATAATTTATAATCTACATTTAAAAAAAAATTGATATCAATTTTCAATTTCAATAAATAAATTAAATTCAAATTTCAATTGATATCAATATCAATGTTCCTGGAACATTAACAGACAGATTCGAAATCCTTCCTTGTGTAGCTGCCTTAATTCTTGTACTTGCACATAGGAATGCAAGCCTTGAACGATTATTATTCAGCATTGCACAATGATCAAGGCTTCAGTGAAGATGAATTCTAAGTAGTAAAGGAATTTTGTTATTTGGGTGATGTTCTAACAAGAGATGGCGAAATTGAAAAAACGTGATATCAAGAATTAGAGCTGGTTGGAAAAAGTTTAATGACATTGCTGACGTACTGTGCGGCAGAGTTTTGTCATTGAAACTATACAATTGAAGACTATACAAATCGTGTGTAAGGAGTGTTATGTGTTATGGAACAGAGTGTTGGCCAATGAAGAAGGTTGAAGTGAGACGCATGCAGTCTGCTGAGATGAGGATGTTACGAATAATGTGTGGCAAAACTCTACTGGACAAAGTGCGAAGCAAAGAGATTAGAAGAATGACAGGGGTGGAAGATATAGAGCAGTATTTGGAAGAGCATAGACTCCGTTGGCTATGACACTTAGAGAGAATCGATTCAACGAAGAGACTATGGGATGAAAACATCACTGGACAAGCGAGGAGAAGGAGACCGAAAAAAAGATGGGAAGATGCTGTTAAAGAAGACATGAAGCAAGGGAGCCTGAAGATTGAAGATGCTGAAATGAAAGGAAGATGGAGACGTCGCTGCAAATTCAAGGTCGACCTTGGCTCGCCAGGACAAAGACCTGCTCATTAGAGCGAATGGATGATGATGATGATTGCACGAAAAAATTAAAACGATATGCCGTCTTTCTTTAAAGTTAGACGGTACATCGGCAATCATTTTTGTTATGAAGACACATAATCCAGCAAAATTATTTGCTATAATCTGAGACGAGATGAAGAATTACCAAGCAACAAAAGCATATAACAATTAAAAAGAATGATTAATTTGGTCTTTGTTTTTGTTTAGCTTAGTACTTTATTGTGTTACTAACTAGTATATCTGTATTTAGATGTATTTCCATACTATACATTATGGAAATATACACTATAAAATTTTCTTTTCTAGAAGCAAATTCGATCAACATCGGAAACAAGAGCTAAAGAAGGTCATAAAAGTAAGGTGGTGAGGATTGAGGAGTATAATTAACTATTATAAAACAAAAGTGAAAGAAGAACATCATTTTATTGACAATATATCATTTTATTGACAATATATCATTTTTAGACTAATAAAGCAATTTACATGTCAAACATTCAGCCTTCTTGACTTTTCGTTGAAATAGTTCAAAAACTCGAAAACTTTTTTAAGGGTCGAAAAACTTCTTTTACAGGATGCAGTGCTGATTCCTATTGTTAGAGCAGCTTGAATAAATATTCAGAAAAATATTCATATACTCAAAAAATACTCTAGACAATTTTATAATATCTTTATTAAAACTACCAATGTACAAAGAAAAGACTTTTTCACAAGCGCACTTTATCGGATGTAATTCATTTAAAACTTGCTTGAAAAATTGAGTGGAGAGGCTTGGAAAATTGAGTGGGGATGAGGGGTAGAGGGGGGGGGGGGGATCAAGCCCCCAAAATAAATAGGGTGCGTGGGCCCTGCAGGTATGTAGTAGTCAAATACTTATAAATGTATTTCAAACCAATTACCTTACTGTCTGAATATATGTATAGGTAGCAATAATATGAAGATAATATAAGATGTTTCTTTCCTTTTCTATGTTAGTAATTTTTTTTTCGTTGCTAAAAATTTAAATATTTAATTTTAAGCGGCAATGTCTCTCAGTACAGAGTAAGCAATCCACCTAACCAATTCATTAGATATGAACAAGGCCCGTTGACAATTAGTGAAGGGAGAGGTTGAGAAAAATCTTTTAGTTCCTATCTTTCTTTGTAATAAATCAATATCTTGTATGGGACCTTTCCGTAGTGACTCTCTTTTCTGATTCACACCCAATGAAAATATACAAATTAGTACATTATAAAAAATTTGTATTATTTATGCCATATTTAAAAAATTCTTGACTTTTTGAGAATCTGCTATATCGTCTGCAGTAAATCTGTGAGCAAGGATATCCTGTTGTAGTGACTGAGTTTCGCTCTTGATGAACTTCAGGGCTCTGAAAAGTTCCCCTCAAATTGTTGCTGAATAAGTCAGAGGTGTGGTTTCATCATCACTCTCTGGAATGTCTCTCTTCTGTTGTATATGGTACTCTCATAGAGATGATTTCTTCCTCTTTCGATATTTGTGCTTATAGTTGCGTCTTCTGTTGCTGTGATAATTGTTTCAATTACTTCTCACTGTCAATTAACACTAGAAAAGCCATGGACCCCTCAACTGATTTCTAAAGCTTTTTTATTTAGAAACCAAGAGTTCTGTTCTCTAAAGATTTACAAAAGAGATTGTTTTTAGAGTAATGGTATAAAGCCTTCTCTTGGTTAGAGTATATCACGTTTCTCGATAAGGCTTTTTATTATTCAGGGATTTGTTTCAGTTCTAGAACATCGAAATATGAAAGCGCATTTATCATCATCAGTTTCAATAACTGCTGGAAAACAATAGTGAGGTATAAAGGCTCTATTACATGTGATGAGTAGATTAAACTGCCGATTTATTGTATTGTGGTAAATTTGATGAATTTATCAAGCTCATGATACCTACTCATAAATCGTACTTTCGAAGAAATTCATTGTAAGTTTCTAAAAAGTTATAAATCTTCAAAGTATTTGTCTTCACGCTCATATCAATAATTTGTTATAGCTCAAAACGTTATTCAGGTGATTAGAGACGAAATAGAAGAAGTTTAATAGATGCATAATGAATTATAAGTTTCATTTCGATTTTCGATTTTACTCTATCATATCAATGATTTTTTGACCCAGAAGGTATTGATGCGATCACAATTATAAACAAGGTAATTAGACTTGATAAAATCCTTGCAGTTGTCCGTAGTTGGGGTGGAATTTGGAGTTGGCAGTGCAAGTGTAATGTCGGGTAGTAATGATAGTGTGTTCATTGGATGAAAATTAATCTTAAAAGTCCGCCTCTTCTGAATATTTTGAGGTTGTGCGCTCCTGATTTTTTTAAAGAGAAAAAATAATATTTAGTCATAAAAGAAGAAAAATATTTAGAATTCTTATAATTTTATCTAGTATAATCCTTCTAACCCTCAAAAGAATAAAGACATCCACTACCCTATCATAATTTTATTCATTATACTCAATTACATATTACTACCAGTTAGGATAAAATTTGCTGCATGTATGATTTGATATAACAAAGCAGAGACAAGGGTGTAAAGATCATTGTGATTTAAGTATAGCTACACTTTCCCGTGTTTAATTTGATACTGTACGTAATAAAGTTTGCTCCTTGTTTGATTTGAAGTAATAAAAATTGAAAGACAACTTGGTAAAAATTATGTTTTTGAAAAGGAATAGGAATGCAATTTTTAATGACCTCAATTTTATTTTTTTGCAAATAATGCCGGAGCCAACAAAATTAAAAAGTTTCACTTTTGAAAATATATTTTAAAAAGGACATTATCTAACCCTAAGCTCAAAATTCTCTTTTTCTTTTTCTAATACTTCATTATAGTATCCCTATAACATAGAGATTATTAAAAATGGCCTCACTATTCCCTTTCAAAAACACGATATTTTTACCAAGTTGGAATAAATAAAATATATAAAATATGCATCTTATTCTCTTGTAGTTTGTTCGATATTGGACGAATCATTAATTATTATTCATTTCTAGTTTTGATGGAAAAAAGTTCGGCAAAGCAGCTGGTGAAAATTTTCACCTCTCCCTTCACCCCGGATTTTTTAAGATCCATTTTTGGAGTGTTGGCTTTGTTAGTAGAGTATTCAAGTATTATATGTTGGAGTATTAAAAGCCGTGTAAGAATTATAAGCGCCAAATTCTTCCTTATTACTCATCTGCTTTGCATAAAAACAATTTTCTCCATACTCTTTATATCTATTTTTTATATATTTAGATCACACAAGGGAAATAGAGTTGATAGATCCTTATTAAAGAAATTCATCAAAAAGAACAGGAAAAAAAAGTCAAAAAGCTCTTTTGAAGAAAATATTGAAAATTTCAATGTCTGGGGTAATATACTTCTTCACAACTTTGATGAACAGACTTTTGAAAATGCGTCAAAATCAATTATTTCAAGCCAAATATTTTAACTCAAGTTAAATGTATTTATTCTCCACTTTAGCGCTCATTTGGGCATCAATGAAGTTTCCTTTAAATTTACAAACTTTTTAATTCTAAGATTGAAAAGCATGTAAAACCAAAATTTTATTGATTTATTAGCAAAGAAAAAGTTTTCGTCAAACGAAGAAAAATAATAATACAAGTTTTATGGCCTTTCTTGAGTAGAGTGATTTTTCAAACCGCGTTCCTCTTAACTTTGAACGGCAAAAAACTGTGAAAACGTTTGAATTAAAACCCCGACACTACACAAAGCATCATATTTTCATTTCATAAATGACATAGTGTGAGTTACAACGTTTCTTGTTCATACCTGTAGTAAAAAATCATATTTCTCTCTTAATTATCCGCATCTGCTTTTTTTACCTATCTTTTGGCACTAATTAAATTACGCTAATTATTACTTAAGCTTTGGATGAGGTATTCTGTAAGAGAAGCTTATCAGCAGGGCGAGTAAAAGTCAATAAAGTCAACTTTTATTTCGGTTTAGCAAAAACTCTTTGAAGAAGATCTTTACTTGTTTAGTCTAAAAATTTTTGAACTAATTTCAAATTTTTAAGTCAATTAAAGTCAATTTTTCGAGTTTAGGTCAATAAAGTCAATTTTTATATTTAACACTTTTTGATTCAATGTGCCTAAAATTGTTATAAGCGATACATACAAGATTTCTTCTTTATATCAACACTTCCATAATAGTTGGGCTTTTTTCATCTAATAAAAGGTTTTACTGTAAAGTTTGCCTGACTGAGGTTAAACATGAAGAAGTTTTTTGTAAGACAAATTTTTTTGTTGACAAACGCGGTTACATACGATATATCCGCTGCAGAAGTTATGAAATTTTATTCCCAAACTTTTTTATCATTTCATGTTTTTCACATCTTTTACACAAGTTTACTTTAAAAATTAAGTTATCCTGCAAAATTGTCAATTACCGGCATTAAATCATTCAAAATTATTAATAGAAAAAGACGTTCTCTTTTCAAACCTATCGACAACACTTCAGTTCCAATTGTAACGAAATTGACAAATTGGTTGCAAGCAGCAAACTATTTTCATTAAAATCTTCTAACAGTGAAGAAATTAATGATGAAGATGATGGAATTTTATTGCCAAATATCAAGAAATTGTTAAAAAAGAAAATCAGTGTCAAAACTTGCTAACAATAATAATTATTAGATTATTCTCTAATTATAATTAGAGAATATTCACGATTCATTGATTTAGTAGGAAAAGGTCAACATAGAGACTTTTTCAGTCGAAGATGCCTTTTCTTGTTTCAACATTATTTCATTTAAGAAGAATGTCGCGTTGAAAGTTAACTTGAAAATAGATTCAAATAAAATGAAATCAATAAAATCATGAATATGGAAAACTCTCAAATCTCTAGCAGTACTTATCCCAAATTACAAAATTGTCAAGTTTTAACTTTAGAAGTAGAAAGATCTTTTTCTAAACTGGAAAAACTGCTAGAAAATGATCAAATTTTAAATCAGAAAATGTCATTAATTATATGTTGTTTTATTACAAAGTCATGGATTCTTTGAAATAATTTTCAATACTTTCTCTAAAGTGTTCATAGTTGTTCAATTCAATGAAACTTTAACCCTATTAGTGCTGGGCAAAATTTGTCCGCTCAAGTGCTGGGGGGCGTAAAGTGCCCCCCCCCCCCCTATTTTTCTCAGAGATTAATAAGTTTTTATAAATATTTTTAATGTTACATATATATTTCAACGATGCTGAATTCAGTGGTGATGTCCATTTTTATCAAAATCAATCAAACCTGTCAAAAAATTGATCTGAATGTGACAGCTCATCTCAAAAAAGAACTTTTTATCTAAATAAGTATATAAAGTTTTTTACACATGTATACCCATTTTCAAGTAAGCTGAATTCAGTGGTGATATTCATTTTTTATGAAAATCAATCAAACCTGTCAAAAAATTGATCTAAATGTGACAGCTCATCTCAAAAAGGAACTTTTTATCTAAATAAGTATATAAAGTTTTTTACACATTTGTACCCATTTTCAAATATGCTGAATTCAGTGGTGATATTCATTTTTTATGAAAATCATCCAAACCTGTCAAAAAAATGATCTACATATGACAGCTCATCTCAAAAAAGAAACTTTTTATCTAAATAATTATATAATATTTTTTACACATATACACCAATTTTCAAGCATGCTGAATTCAGCGGTGATATTTATTTTTTTTATAAAAATCAATTAAAGTTATCAAAGCATTGATTTATATCTTAAAAAGAAACTTTTTATCTTAGTAATAATATAAAATTTTTACACATATATACCCATTTAAGCATGATTAATTCAATGGTGATGTTCATTTTTTATGAAATCAATAAAACCTGTCAAAAAATCGATTAAACCTGTAAATCAATGTCAAATATATAAACATAAAAATAACTTCTACTTGCAGTTTTTCTCTGGTAATTATTTTCTTAATTTATTTAATAAACCAACTTTAGGTGTTTAATTCACTCAAAATATTTCATTCTACAGTAACTTATGTAACTCGATAGGACCTCCATTATTTTGGCTACAAATTCGTTATCGGCTCGTAGTCTCTACGTCATATTATAATTTACAGTATGTAATTTTGCCATTCATTCTATGATGATCCTTTCTTGGTAGCTCTTTTTTCATTAGAAATTTATATTCTTCAATATGTGTGTTCGAAAATTTTTTTATAAGGATAAAATTATTTTTTTCCTCTCTCAAAGCATTTTGATTAAAGAATCTTTTGGATGATCTTAGACTTTTTTTATCAGTATCGTGCATTTTATTATCAGGCCTGAATATTTCTCAACCAATCTCATTTTAAAAGTTTTTTTCTGATGAATCATTCGTGATGTTCATTGTTCAATTACAAAACGTTGTCTACGTTCTTCATCTAAAAAATTATCTCTTTGACGCAAAAGGAAAAATGAACAAATTCAATTTAAATTAAAAATATCTTGATAGTGACTAAATTCTCACATATTGGCATCTGTGCCTGACCTATTCTAAATTTTTAGATTTCCTACCCATCTTAGCTATATGTTAATTGTAATCCTATATGATAAGCTATAGATTTAAATATTTTTCTTTTGTAAAAGAGGAACTTCTTTTTCACAGTCAAAATCTTTTTTGAAGCACCTAATATTACATAATTAAACCACTTCCTAGTTCATTAGAACATGGTAGATCTTCCGTTTAGTCAAGATACATATTTTTTTTTAATTATTTGTTTTGATCACATGTTATCTTTTCAATTAGTTTTCAACTTGGTTCCTTCTATCATACAAATTTTCAAAAGATTTTATAATACGTTTGTTTTTTTTAAATAAATATTTCATACTCAAGATGATTGTAGAAAGTATTATAAGCCAAAATATACAAAAAAAAAGTATATTTTTACTATATACCTAATATGCAGCGATTTTTTGAAATTTTTTTACATAACTGATTTTCAGACATACATTACTAATTCAATTGCCACTTCGAGATATTTTTTAACCGTATTATCCAAAATCCAGTACAGAAATAAAATAAGCATAATCGATTTGGTATAAAACAGATATTTTATTTTTTTGAAAATATTTTTGAAGACAGTATCTAGAAGTAAACCGCAAATCTTATTCAAGCTTTCAGATATTTTAAAACCATAAATGCCAAACCTGAGTCCAAAAATGAAACCAGCATCTTCCATTTGGCATAAAAACACATATTTTATTTAAATTTCAAAAATATTTCTGCAGACATTAGACGTAAATCGAAAATTTATTGACACTTTCAGACATTTAAAACCTCTAAATGCAAAAAAATGATTTCAGAAATAAAAATTATCATGGTCGAATTGGTATAAAAACATATATTTCATGTAAAATTAGAGAGAATATTTTGGGATATAGTTTTCAAACATAAACCGCAAATTTGATTGACACTAGCAGTAAAACCTCTAAATGCGAAAACTGTGTTCAGAAATGAAATCATCATGATATATTTGCTATAAAAACTAATTTTAGAACTAAACGCAAATTTAATTGATACTTATATGTATTTTCAAATTCAAACTGCAAAAATTGAGTCCATAAATGAAACTAGCATGGTTGATTTGGTATAAAAACATATATTTAATTGTAAAATTTGAATGAATGTTTTTGGAAACAATTTTTAGAAGTAAACCGCAAATTTTATTAACACTTATATGTATTTTCACATCCTAAACGTAAAAAATGAGTCCAGAAATGAAACCAGCATGATTGATTTGGTATTAAAACATATATTTCAAGAAAATATTTTTGGAAACAATTTTCAGAAGTAAACCGCAAATTTGATTAATACTTATAGGTATTTCCAAATCCTAAATGTAAAAAATGAGTTCAAAATGAAAACAGCATGATCGATTTGGTATAAAAACAAATATTTCATGTAAAATTTATAGAATATTTTTGGAGATAGCTTTTAGAAGTAAACCGCAAATTTTGACTGATAATGAGTTCAGAAATGAAAACAGCATGGTTGATTTGGTATAAAACATATATTTCATTGTAAAATTTGAATGAATGTATTTGGAGACAATTTTTAGAAGTAAACCGCAAATTTAATTAACACTTATAGGTATTTTCAGATCCTAAACGTAAAAAATGAGTCCAGAAATGAAATCAGCATGTCCGATTTAGTATAACACATATGTTTTTATGTAAAATGTGAAGGAATGTTTTTAGAGACAATTTTTATAAGTAAACCATAAATTTGATTAACACTTATAGGTATTTTCAAATCCTAAATGTAAAAAATGAGTCCAGAAATGAAAACAACATGATCGATTTGGTATAAAACATATATTTTATGTAAAATGTGAAGGAATGTTTTTGGAGACAATTTTCAGAAGTAAACCGCACATTTGATTAACACATATAGGTATTTTCATATCCTAAATGTAAAAAATGAGTTCAGAAATGAAAACAGCATGACCGATTTAGTATAAAAACGTATATTTTATGTAAAATTTGAAAGTATATTTTATTAGATATATTTTTGATCAATCAAAATTTTGATTGACATTTTCTAAAAAGTAGCCATGATTATTGAAAAAATTAAATATATAAAGTGTTATGCGTTCTAAACTGTATATAATTATAAATTTTCAGGGTATTATATAATATAGATCCTAAGTTATAAGGTTAAGTGCAGATAATGTCAAAATTTTGCTGAAAAATAAAAAATTTTTATTTTGATTGACAGTTTTGGACACGAAGGGGTCATTCAACTACCATGAAAATGGTTTCAAAAGATGCAGCTAGCGATTTTAGAAAAAGTCACCAAATTTGAAGGGATATGATTCAGCCAATTTTCTACAATTAGTAGAATTAAGGCTAATAAACTAATAGGGTTAAAAAGTCAATAAAGTCAATTTTTTCTATGAGTAAAAGTCAATTTTTTCCAATTTTTTGGGTCAATTTTTCCTCGCCCTGCTTATCAGCTATCTACCATTGCTTTCTTGCACTATCGTGCGCAGGGTTTAGTACCAATGGCACCAATATGATATGACGATATTTCTTATCAAGACTATTCCTTATTATATTTCTTATTCTTATTTGAAATCTAAAACGATTAAGAGTCTTTATTTAAAGCAACCTCCTTTTTATATTACGTTCTCGACCACATAAGTAACAGAGATCAGTGTGATGCTGATAACTTCATTCATTCGTTTATTTTAGGCCTTACTTTTGATAAGAAGATTGGAAAATGCATATAAGTGGTTGAAAAGGGTATTGTGGAAACAATTGCTAAATTGTTATAGATTGAATTCCTGGACTCATTTAAGGATTTTTTATGGCCAAAGAATCATTTCTAAGATCAAGGAGTTCATCTTGAATATCATGAGGAACTGATGTAATCTCAAATTGTACTATTAAAAGGATTTCCTTACAATCTTTGCTTCTTCTTCCTTGACTTCTGGGGATTACATTTTTAGTTCAGTTTCCAAATATTTAAGATGCTCTGTAATTTCAATTTTGAGTGAATCAAGAACGGTTGAAATGTTTTCAAGCATGCCAATATTTCTATTTTTATTTTTTAGCTTTGCAATAAATCCAAGAAGACTATCTACAAAATTAAACAAATTTTCGCCTTTACATTGCATCTTAAGAAAGCATCTGCTAAATATGTGAGACGTTCTTCCCATAAAAACTGATTTAAATGAGACAAGAGATAACATTTCTTTGCATTTCTATAAAAAGTTTGATTTCTTTACGAAGTTCAAATACTCGTTTCACAAGATTACCCCTTGAAATCTAGCGTACTTTAGAGTAAAAAAGGAGGACTTTATGTTCGAAATCAATTTCCTTACAAAGCCCTTGAAAAGGAGAGAATACAAAGAATTCATAGAAAGTCCAGAAGGAAAAGTTTTTGACGCTAACGCAAAAGCATGTATTATGCAATGTACTTTTTGGCATTAGGAGATTATTCTAATACACGCTTCTGAAACTCTGATTTTGATCCCATCATTGCAGGTGCTCCATCTGTACAAACTCTATAATAATTTTTCCAGGAAATTCCATTAGCTTCAAGAAAGAGATTACCTTTTCCATTGTGTAGTTGCAAGAGAGGTACTCTTCTTTAATTCAAAAAAATACGTATCTAACAAATACTACTAACGGTGCACAGGAATCCTCCCTCGTTGACTCGTCCAATCGCAGTGCGAATAAACGAGTTGGAGATCATATAATTTACTGAGGTCTTTGTTGTCTCTTTTGACAATGAAATTTGTGAATTGTTCTCCGAGAACAAGCTTAACTTCTTATTTTCAAAGCACACGGTCTAATTAAGTTTCTCCAAATTTGTCAGGCTTTTTTGGCTTTGCTATTTCAAGAAAAAGTCAGTATGAAGTTTCAATTACACTCAAAGCTGGATATCTAAAAGCACTAGTTTTGTCAAGTTTTTGTTCATTCAAACTGTTCTCCAAACGTTTGAAAAAATCGAGAGCCTTATAGCATTATTGTTTGTACGTTGAAATCAAATGATGCTTCAACTTACTTGGTCTCAAAGAATCATTTCCAAGCACTTTTAAGCATAACACACACCGGGCCTTTTCACTACCATCAACAAATAGTTTTGTAAATCCACACCATTATATTTATCTCTATACTTTTTTTCAAAGTTATTTGACAAAAAAGGAAAAACAAAGAAGGTAGGAATGATATAAATGAATGATATAGTGGAAGAAAAGGAAAGAATGGCCAAGTTGTTGAATATATGCTGAATGAAATATAATTTTTGATTTTTCAAAAAGCATCTTTTTCTTCAAAACTAAATATAGCGGTTGTTTATTCCCTTTTGCTTCTGACCCAGTGTTTGTGTTGTACGTTTTTATCATTAGTTGCTCTGGGAAATCAGCGATCCCTTATCAATTGAGTAGCGAAAGGGTTCGCGGAAACACAAACGTTTCCAGAGGCTAAATAAATTTCAATGGGGCTCAGGCCCACCCTCTCTTTCCTTTATCCACGCGTCTGAATGTGGAATTTTGGTACGCTAAAAAGGGCTTTTCTAGTTTCGAAATCTGTTTAGGTCATTGTGGAGAGGAAGAAGAGGACAACGAAAACACACGACTGCTATTTTCCACCTCTAACAACTTCAAAGTATGTCTGGTTTTTATTTCCTTTTTCAATTATATTGCATACACCTCTCTCGCTTATATTTTTTCATGTATTTATGACCAAGAAGGTTCACTATACATTATACAACTTATTAGAAAAAAGTTGATTTGTTCTGTTAAGTTTTTCTTATCATTGTGCAGAATTTAAAACTTTTGAAGCATCATAGTAAAATTTGCTTGAAAAAAAGGAAAGCCCACTTTGAAAAATGTAATTAACTCAGTAACTTTGACAAAAATTGAAACATTTTGAGAGTACTTTCTTAAGAGTTTGATTCGAGCCTGACTGATGAATAAAATATTTTTGCGGGCTGGCTGAAATTACACTGGTTTATCGCTGCTGCTGCGAAAGTGTAACAAAATTCGACACTCTTCCCTGAGAGTACTTGCTTTTATGGAAATACTTTTTCAGTTTAATCAAAGCTTTGTCTGGAACTGGTAGATTATACTCATATAGAGATAGTATAATCTAGGGGCTAACAACAACAACAACAACATAAACTTGAAAGTACAGTCAAACCTGTTTAAGACGTCACCCTTGGGACCAGTCAAAAGCAGCTGTTTTACGCAGGTGGCGGTTTTATCAAGGTTCACCTTTAGTATCTGAAAAATTTATCATAGAAAATTGAATTAATACAATTTCGAAAAAATTTATTTATCAATAAAAACATTTATTAGAATATAACAGGAAAAACGCATAAAAACATTTAATTCATTATGTATAAAAAATTCACTTTGTTTTAAAAAAGTTCGTGATGGTTGTTTGCTTTGTATATTTTTTCATTCTTATGTTAATGGTAATATCTTGCAAGTCGAAACAAAGTTTTAACATGTCACTGTTTCCTGTTTGCAAAGCAAATTGCCTACATATTTCTATGCACTATTGGACTTGAGTTAAAGAAGGTGGCTTGAACGATTCTTCAAGTGGCTCTTTATCATCGTCATCATCATCACCACCTGAATCCTTTTCGTTATCATGAAGAATATCTGAAGCGGAGCGATCCCAGTCAATAGCATAATTTGAGGTAGGAAGGTCATTATCAATGTGGTGAAGATTGTTGAATTGTAATCCAAATAATTCCTTGGAAAGACATAAAACTGATGAAGAAACATCATTTGTTTCTTCGAAAACATCAACGTCAATCTCCGTGCTTTCCATATCTGATGTGTTTACATTCGCGAAAACCTCTGTAGTAAATCCAGCTCGAGCAAAACACTTATGAATAGTGGAAGAGGTCATTTCATTCCAAGCTTAGTGAATTATCAATGTTTTTAAAACAACGAGGATTTTCCGATCAGAAGTAAAAGAAATTTCTCTCCAGTCATTGAAGCACATAAAGCAACGGTAATGCGGTATTTGGACTGTTTACCGCCATGTGTGTTATGCACTTAACATGAATGATTTGTTTCACTGATTGTTTCTGTAGAACAAGCCGGTTTCATCCATGTTAAAAATGTTTTTTGACTCATACCCAGCACAAATGGTAGAAAGCTTTTGTTTCCAATTACAAACAACATTTTCTCCAGACACAGATCGAAACACAATATTATGACGCTTTACAAACGCAGCCAACCAACCATTCGAAGCACTAAATGAGTCGATACCAAGTTCCAAAGCAAATTTTAAAGCCTGCTTTTGTAAAAAGGGTCCACTGACTTGTACTCGTCTAGTTGTAGAGTCTTGAAACCACTTCCAACTTAGTTCATTAACTTTTTCATTTCTTGTTTTTCGCATTTTACGTTTACGATCGTCTGAGCA
Organism: Nectonema munidae; assembly: GCA_030549495.1. NCBI lineage: Eukaryota > Metazoa > Nematomorpha > Nectonematoida > Nectonematidae > Nectonema > Nectonema munidae. Next base: position 262,519 of record JAUIRK010000065.1, on the reverse strand, counting down.
TTGTTTTGAAAATCATCCAAAATTTCGGCTTTTCGCTTCATAATATTTTGAACTTGATCTTTGTTGACGCTGAATGCGCCAGCCACTTTATGTGAACTTTCAATTTTTTCGTACATTTCAATCACTAACTTTATCTACAAGGGACAGAGTTTTTTTTATTTCCTTTATACATTTTGATAGAAAACAATTATTATGTGTGATGAAGAAACTTTCATTCTAAGTAAAACACTTGCCACGTAAATACGTATACATCATTAATTACAATTATCAATGCTACATGAATGACACAAGGCATATGCGTGTTAGTCGTATACATAAAATCTTATTCTATCTACTACTCTACATAACTTGATACACATCGAAGAATACCGTTCATTGTTAAAAGTGATCAAGTTGTACACGTGCCAGTCATATGATAAATTACATTTCAAGTTTAGTTGTAATTCACGTAACATCATTACAAAGTTTCTTTTTGCCATCTCAGTAGTCAAGAGATGCAAGATTTCATTTTCTAGTAATGTAGACAATAAATAAGGAAGGCTAACAAAATAATATACTAGTATGGTGCGTGGCGTTCTTGTGCAAGTTTTTATTAAGATTCGGACTGCAATGTAGTGGCGCGTGGCGCCGTTACAGAGGTGGTGGTCTTTTACAGGGTATTTTTAATGTAAATTTGATCGGGACTGTAAGAAAGTGGCGCTCTTAAAGAAGTGGTGGTCTTATAGAGGTGGCGTTTAGAGCAGGTTTGGTATGTAGTGTTTTTAGGAAAATCTGGCATTTATATAAATTGTTCTGTTTAACTCGATCTGATCAAAACTTTGACACATAAAGCTAAAAGAAATTTTATAGATGAAAAGAATCATATTTTTGTTAGCTTAAATCAGTCGTTCTCAACCTTTTTTACCCATGTCCCATTTCTCTTATTTTTTTTTTGCTGGACCCCTTCATAAAAATTGGACATAAAAAATATTTTATTTTAAAAATTTTCACTAATAAAATTTTTGAGGTTATGATAAAGAAAATACTATATACAGTAGTGCCCACTTAATATCATACCGTTTTATAGAATATCCCGTTTATTGTCATAAAATATTGAAATCCCAAACCATTTCCTATACAAAACATAGAAATTTGCTCGTTTAATGTCATAGATATTCCCGTTTATTGTCATAGAAAATTAGCCAAAATTAATTTTTAGAATAACATTTTGCAGGATTATCGCGCCGATACACGCATTTTTTCATCAACTTGAACTCCTATCTTATCACTAAACCAACAGTAATGCACCAATAAGTTACATCAAAGTCTAATCCCTTAATTAACCATGACCATGACGATGTTATCGATAAGCATCACCATGATGAGTGTTCGCGCATGGTCGCACTTTCCCTTTAAAAATCATTTGGCTTTAACCATTTGGTGAGACTTCTGACAGGTTAATGCGTCGATAAATCACATGTGATCACGAAAGCAACATTGTGATCACGAAGCTTCGCGCATGCACCCACGCACCATAGCAACACACACACTGCACACACACACTGCACACACGGTCTTGAAAGGATGCATCCTTTTGATCTTAAATAAACTTCCCAATCAAAACATTTGCCGATCTGCTCTATTGTTACGGACACTGTGCTAAGCTATTCTTCAGTTTTTAATCATGAGTGCTAAACGTAAGCGAAATGACTTCTCCCTTGCCCAGAAGCTGGAGATCATAAAGTGGTCATCTAGCCAATCACAAACTCAATTGTCCAAAACGTATGGTGTTTCACAGTCCACCATTTCAAAAATTCTCAGCAAGAAGTCCCAGATCCTGCAAGATGCTGAGCAGAACAAGAACGGCAACCGCATGCGCACGCGGACTGGCAAGGCAGCTGACGTCGAGACGCCCTTTACACCTGGTTCGTGGATGCCCGCACCCATGGCTGTCCCATCACCACTGCAGTCCTGGAGGAGAAGGTCAATCAGCTCGCTGCCAACCTAGGAAAGGACGATTTCTAGACAACCAATGGCTGGATCTGCCGTTGGAAGGACCGTTTCTCGATCAAATATAAAAAGGCACATGGGAGAAAGTGATGTGACATCCCAGCTGCAGACACATGGCTTTCAACTGTGCTGCCCGAGCTGCTTGAGAAGTATGAACCCTGTACGTCTACAACGCAGATGAGACGGGAATCTACTTCCGTGCCCTACCTGACGGCACGTTGGCAGATGCAGCACAGAAGCTGAGCGGCAGGAAGAAGGTCAAGGAGCGTCTCACCGCCCTCGTCACTCCAACATGGACGGCAGTGACAAGCGTCCTCTACTGGTGGTTGGCAAAAGTGCCAAGCCCAGGTGCTTTAGAGGGTCCCCAGCTTCCAGTCCCATACATGAACAATAAAAATGCATGGATGACTGGCAACCTGTTTCAGACTGGCTAAGAGACTTTGAACGTGACATGGCCAGGCAGGGGCGCCTTGCCCTTGTCCTCGACAACTGCTCGGCTCACCCCAAGGATCAGCAGATGACCTTCCCCACTTCGCCTCTTCTTCCTGCCGCCCAACACGATCTCCATCATGCAGCCATGTACATGGGGATCATCCGAAACCTGAAGGCACTCTACAGGAAGAAGGTGGTCCAGAAGATTGTTGCATACATCGACGCAGGTGAAGCTGGTTCTCTGCCAGCACCTTCGCCCGCAAGTTTACAGTCCTGGATGCTATGCACATGTTGAAAGTGGCATGGCAGGATGTAAAACAGTCCAGTGTGGCAAACTGCTTTGCCCATGCTGGCTTCCCATCCCCTCTGCTCCAGATGCTCCCACTGCAGACCACCAGGACCAGACACAAGATGGGATGACAAAAAAAGATAGTTTAATAATAATAATAATACAAAAAATACGTTTAAGCGATTATGTAAAAACTTCAGCTACTCCTTATGATGCCGCAGAATATGACAAATTTGAAGAAGGCGAAAATTACATAGCAACGACTGCTTATAGCTTTTATGAAATATGTTCAAGCGTAAGCAATCCAGGAGATTTTTTACATTCAATAATGTCTTATTTATTCTGTATATCTCAAAAAGTAATTGCTCCCAAAGATGCTTTAATGATATCGGAAGAAGGTCCTGAAACACTATCTTCAAAAAAGCAAAGAGGGTTATTATTCAACTCATATTGTTGTCTTCATTATATTTTAAGACCTACCCCACTCACAAGCCTCACAAACAACGCATATATTAGATGATATAAGGCAGCCATATCTGCAACCAAATTTAATGACACTCTTTTCTCTACTACCATGGCATTTTCAAGTTTAGATGCTATGAATTGGATTCTTTCTCAAATAGCAATTAAACTGCCAGCCCTTAAAGTTCTAAATTGATTCAAATGATCTCTACATCACCATAATGGCTGAATTAAAAAATCAATTACTCATGGTTGCATCTTTCTCCGGTATGCATGCAATTGAACTTACATCTGATTACTTACGCTCCCGCAATCCTGCAATCTGTTTGACCGAAGTGGCAAAAGAAGCTAAAAACTTTAAAGAAAACTATGATAGACTTCGTAAAATACATGGATCAGATTTTGAGCATCTCCGAATTTTAAATCCTCAAGATTTAACTTTTTACAATCAAGCAGATACCCTGCATTAACCTATGCAGCATTAGAGTATTCACTAATAAACGGATCATTAGGAGAAGGATTTGTGTATAAAAAAGAGAGAACCTCAAAAATTCTCAGAGATCAAATTGATTCAAGTATAAGAATGGCAACAAGTAAAGGTACAGTGAGTATGGATCCAGAGTATCAAAAAACGATTAAAATATTTGGTCTAGACGAGATAGACGCTGCGAGAGTCTGTGGAGCTAGAGACGTTCCTGATTCAAGCAATATCGCCACCTTACTTAGAGAACTTACTCGCAAAGACCAAAACTAATGTCTTAATTCTTTATTTTTTGCTTCTTGTTTAATACTCATTTTACTGTAGTTTATACAATTGTTTAGTTTAAAAAAAAAAAAAAATTTCTCCGCATCCCCTCTGCTCCAGATGCTCCCACTGCAGATCACCAGGTCCAGGCACCAGATGGGATGACAACAGAAGAGTTCCAGGTCTACGTGGACGTGGATTCCCAGACTGAGTGCCATGGGGTCTTGACAGATGACGACATCTGTGACACAGTACGCCAGCCAGATGTCTGCCCCACTGCTGACAGTGACGATGAGTCAGCTGAACTGCCTCCACCACCAAAGGCCTATGTTGCCCTCGACGGCCTGTCATCTGTGCGTGCCTATCTGGAAGCCATCGGCCACGATCTCACCACCTTCTACACTCTGGAAAGGGAGCTGCAAACGGCGGTTGCAACATCTGCCAAACAGACCTGCATAACAGACTTTTTTAAATCTAAATAGACAATTCGCAGATCCACAGCTTCAAATGAAAAAAAAACTTACCTGATGGATTGTTTAGGCCTACTTGTCAATGCGTGTGTATATATTTTTTATTTGTACATTTTAATAAATAATGTATGAAAAAAGTGATACTAAATAAATTTTTTATTCTTTTATTTGTATATTGTGATAATAATGTCTGAAAAATGTAATAAATACTTGTTTTAATTGTTAACCATCGTGTAGCCACTTATCAGTGTAGGCCCCTACATGTATAACCCCGCACAGTTAAATCGTTATAACCACCATAATCATGAAAATAGCTAAGCCCGGATATTAGAATATCCCGGATTATGTCATAATTTATTCATACACGGAGGGTATGACAATAAGCGGGCTCCACTGTAATTAGAATTCATATTGAAATAAAATTAACTTTTTATAAAAAAAAACTATTATGAGCTCGTTTTCTTCATAGACCACCAAAATATCATTACGGACCCCCAAATGATGATATTTCGTCTGTGGACCCCCTGAATTATTATATGGACCCCTGGTTTAAATGAATAGCTCAAATCTTCCTTGATTAGTGTTGATCATGTTGTGGGAAACAGTGTCTGTCTACACTTGTTTTGCCTTATAATAACTTCTGATACTTACTACCGGTAAGTATCGGAGATACTTACCTGATACTTTTGGGTTTGAAGACTGTTTGTTTGCTAGTGGTAAAACAGTAGACCGGCTTGTGAAGAATAAAATTAGTGTTGAACAATTTTCTTATCCAATCATAAATGGTGATAGATAGCGATTTTGTTTTCATAGAAATTTTCTTTTTTCCCATTATTATCAGTGTTCCTTTCAGTTTTGCAAATTAATGTCAATTCTTTCCATAAATAAATATTTTCCCCACAATATATATTATGTTATCTTTTTTCTTCCATTTACTTTCCCGGAGTAAGAATTGGGATCTTGTGATGGCAGCAGCAGTATTTAGTAAAAGGCGAGAAAAATGCTTTTATTTAATTAATATTTGGAGCTCGATGTGCGTCTATAAAATAAGCAGCAAGATATTAAAATATGTTTCGAAAATCGTCAGATTATTACGCGTTAATGCTTTAAAACGATATCTACTTGTTATTTCTTTTGTTCAGCGCCCTCAAAGTCTGTGTTCCAAGCCTTCATCTTTGCAAGCAATACCTCTTCCTCATGGCGGGACATCGTACAACCCCGATCCTGCATCCCATAGAGACTTGATGCAAGAGGTCTTTGCTCATGAAAGCAAGATGTCCACCCGTGAAAAGAAGTTGGATCAGCGAGTCTGTTTTGCAAAAAAAACATCCTCACAATGTTTGGTAAGGGCTTTCCATTAAAATAGGAGGTCTCATGGCGGTGGAACCTCATTATTTAAAAATATTTTTTAATCACTTGTTCTAAAGTTTTGTTCCCTTTAAACCAACTATCTCTTTTTTAAGCTAATTTGAAAACAAAAATATATAAGCTAGCAAAGTTTTTATTAAAACAATGAAAACCGTTTAAACACCAAGAAAATTTCAATTAAAAAATCAAAAGGTGAAGTTTGTCTGTAATTTTTCAAAAGAAGGAAACTCAAGCATATCCCTTCAAATTTCCTAACTCTTCCTACAATCGCTAGCTGCATCTTTTGATACCTTTTCATGGTAGTTGAATGACCTTCTCATGTCAAAAACTGTCAATCAAAATCAAAAATTAAACAGTATTATTAGTAGAAATTGGCGATATCAATTTTCTTGCAAATTCTAAAATATTTCCCTTTTCTGTTTGATCTCATGGATGGGTGGAAATGTAAAAGTTTTTCACAAAGAGCTTTACAAATTTTATCTTACTTGACTATGCATAGTGAAGCTATGGAGAAAGGGAGAAAAACTGCGAGTGCTAATTCTTAGAAGTGCAAGACAAAAGTATCATCTCGAGTAGAGAGAAAAAGGATAGGATTAGAGAAAAACGTAAAAAAAAGCTGAAGATGAATGAAATAATTTTAGAAAAATGCTGAATCTTTGAAAGGACCATTTTTTTTTCTTAATAAAGTTGCTGACACAGCTGGAAATTTAGAGTCTACTATTCCTATTACAAGATCCAACATAGCACGAGAAGAAAAGGACAAAGTATTATGATAGAAAGTAAGATTCTTTCAAATATGTAAAAAGGGGAAGTTGAATGAATAAAAATAGATACTAGCCTTTGTAGCTCTTATCTTCTTACGGTTCTTCAATTTTCAATGGTGTTAATTTTAATTAAATATTTGTTTTTTGTTTTAATTTAATTTCAATGTTTTATGATTAAAATACTTTTCTATAAAATTCATTTACTATTTAATTGGTAGAATTTTAAATTTTCAAGATGATTTCAAATGAAAATAAATGTATGCACGTGATATACACTTAAAATTATTTAAGCAAACAGTATAATAGTGTTTATAATCAGTTATCCCACATAAGCAGATATTGTCAGAGTATAGTTTTAAATCAATAGTTACCTTAACCGGTTATCGACCACAGTCGACTTTACAAAAATATGAATCGTCTGCTTTTATAAATGCTATTTAATACAAATCTTCTGCTTTACATTGGATATCGTCTGATTATTCTGGTCGATAACGGTTTAATCTGTTAGTTGATCATCGTGCATTCGTTGAGGGCATTACGTTTTTTATGAGAAGTTTATCAAGTTTCAAATTCGCACAATTTCGTAAGGGATGAGAAAAACATTGACTTTACGAAATACATATTGCTCTCTATTTCTCTAAAACAGTTAAAAACTTTAAATCTTATTAAATTGAAAAGATCATAAAACTAAAACACGCAAGTTCATTCATCCATTCCATTTAAAAGACAGAGTGCGTCCTTCGTGTGGAACTAAGAGCAAAACAGGTTGATGATGCTGGATTCTAACCCAAGGCGTGCAGCATCTGATTCAGGCATCAAGATAACCTCTAGTCTAGATAATAATATATGCCGTAATGTGATTTAAGATTCTAAAGCAAAGTATCATATGTTATGGACATGTTTCAAGATCTACTATACATATACGAAAAATGTTAAAGGATTTTCTTACAATAAGGCATAAAGTAAATGATTGTACCTCCATGTAATTCCTATGAGTCTTCAGCAACGAAGTTAACTAAAATGATAGAGAGATGGTTGCCAAGAGGTGCTTGGAATATAAAATAAAACATGTGTTGAAGAGGCAGTTTTGATCTGTGGCGTAGAGTCTCTCTTAATACTCGTTTTGTTCGTGTCTGTAATCTAATTGTATATTGCTTCATTTCTTCAAATAGGAAACCTGGAAAAAGGAAATGTATGAAGGCTTGGATTTCATTGGAAGTTCAAGAGGTGTGCGCCAAGAAGACTCAGCCGAAGCAGCTCTCGCCCTCGAAAATCAAGAAAGCATCGTCCGTTCTGGGACCACTGCGCGATCGAATAAAAAGACCAGAGTCCAAAGAAACGCTATGAGGAGACTGCGTTTCCAGGTAAATTAGACGTTACTCACTCATAAATATATTTCATATCATTTGAGTTTCTACGTATCTAATGGCATGAGATCTTATGCGTTTATTTTCTCAAGTATTAATTTTAAATTCTTGTAACAGCTTACTCTTTTGTCTACATGTAAAAATTGGGAACAGGCAGATTGATAAGCCTAAGATTATCCAATCAATTTAAAATTTGACATGTTTCAAAAAAAATAATTTCTAGGAGACATACAGAAGACCGATAATAATTAAACAAGAAGAAAACGTTTCACGCTGTTGATTGAATGGAAGAATTATGTTTTTACTCTTTAATTTGTTTTTATATATTTATGATATAAAACAGCCACAGCATCTGTCATTTAGCCATTTTTCACTGATACAACAAAGAGCAAAGTTTTTTAAATATTCAATATCCCACTTTATTTTTTGTATTTTTTAAAAGTAATAGATAAAAAATCTATTATATTTCTTTAAACTGACTTTTATGTATTCAATTGTTATGCTATAAAAATGAAGGAGGTATATATTATGGTTAAGCTTAAAAGAAGGCTTACTAAAATTCATAAATTTTTATTTTAAATATCATTTCTTGTATTGACAGAGAAGTTATAAATTTGTGCATAAAAATAATATATAACATAAAACTAGTAAAAACTTTGCAATAGTAATTTTTAATTAAAAATCCTTCTTGCTTATTTACACAGGCAAATGCCTCTATTTTTGCCTTCTATAATTTTTATTCAAAATAAAATTATTGGTATCTAGGTAGTCTCGGACCTTATGAAGGAGTACCTGCCAATAAGATTATGGCAGGTACTCCATAATCATAAATTATGGTTTCCTGATTTTTTGTATTTTCGGAAAAAAACGTGACAAACCTATATACACATAAACATCCGAAGAAAAATATTAAATAGAAAAACTTGCACTCCTCTACTCGCTATATTATTAAGTAACGTGTCTGGACATTTGGCCGACAGTCATCTGACCGAATGGACATTTAGCCGACGTACATTTGGCCGAACAGACATTTGACCTAACCGACATTTCACCAAACAGACATTTGACTGAACGGACATTTGATCGAATAAACATTTAGAATAGATTTTAGAATTTAGAATAAACATTTAGTATAGTTAGAATATTGTTTGAGTTAGTTTTGGTATAGTTAGAATATTGCTAGTCTTAGGGTTTGTGTTAGCATATTGTTAGTGTTAGTATAGTTAGAATATTGTTAGTTTTAGAGTTAGATTTAGCATAGTTAGAATATTGTTAATCCTAGAGTCCATGTTAGTATAGTATATTATAGTATAGCATATTTTCAAATCCAACCATAAAATGAAAGATTGTGGGTCAGTAATTTAGACCCTTATAACCTACAAAAATATAGCAAATTAGTCCCGAGTGAGCAAGAGTGATTTATTACATAGATGCTTAATACTCGATGAACAAAGGTCCGAATGTAGTTGTAAGCGTGAAACTTGTGCTCTGTAGACGAATACATTTCATTGGTGGCACGTAAGGGTATACAAAATTGTGTTATAAATAGCGTAAGATAACATACGCATCTTTACCGTGTCCGGTCATTTGGCCGAAAGATCAATTGTCTGTTCTGTCAAATGTCCGTTTGGTGAAATGTCTGTTCGGCCAAATGTACGTCGGCTAAATGTCCATTAGCTCAGATGTCTATCGGCCAAATGTCCGAGTACCATTAAGTAATGCATTGGTTTAATGGGCGTACCGTTTTTTGTTCAATTGACGCTCGTCTCTGAATATTTCATCTTTTTTCGAACCTTTGTTTTTACGTGTCAGAAGTGGGAGCCAATACCTTTTTTACTTGGGCAGCTGTTTTTACGGCTCAGCAGTTCTGCGTATAGCTAATCAGTTATACAAGTAACTGACCAACTAAACAGCAAATAAAAGATCATTCCAATGATCAGCATAACACGCCATCTCAGAACAATCTCTACCTATCAATACAGGACACACTCGCCGAACTTGTCCTTTTAAATCTTCGTTTCTTCAAGAATACCTACACAAAATAAACGCCAAAACACACAAAACTCCACTTTGTAGTCATCACGCACTTACCACTCAACATCTTTTCAATTGCACGAGATGAGGCAAATAGCACATGTTCGGATACGGTGGCTGGCAGAACACTAAGTTATCGTTACTGCTGCGAGAGTGTTACCAAATTCCCCCACTCTCAACCTTATTCGCTTTGATTCCAGGTGATCACTAGCGCAGTTTTCATTTCTTATTTTTTTTATAATTCACACGTCGATAAATTCAATTTTTGGTTAAAAGGTAAATAAATATTTATAAAGAATAAATACACATACTCTTTTTGTATTAGGCCAATAAAATTTTAAAGTTTTTTTTTTTTAATTTTTTTGCTATTTCTTTTAACCATTCAGACTCAATGAGGCGCCAGAGTACGACAAAATAAAATGTTCTGCTTTTGAAATAATATTAAAAAACTCATTAAAAAAGATAATAATCCGGCGTTTCGCATTCAAACACGCGCCTTAGCACTTTGAGGACCGGTAATGTCGCAATAAATGAAGCTCGAAATTTTAAAAAACTAAAATTCCTAATTGTGCTATAAGCCTCGAACATTTGGTAAAAAAAAATTTACCTTGTAATATCATAAACTATTTTATATTTAACTATAGTTCTTGTTTTTTTAATAAAATATTTTTACAATTAACCTTAAAATTTGAATAAATCTATTATCCAAAAAAGGAATATGTTTCCTTAAAGTTTTTCCATAATAATTATTTTTAATGTAAAATTTCCATTTTTAAATTTTTTTCTTTTAGCTTAATTTTTTGCTTTAAAAAATGATTAATTTTACTATTTTTAACCTCTCTAGTGATGATCACTCAGTTACACTAGCTGATATATTTGGCTTTTAATCAGATAGTGTAATTTAGGGGCCAACAAAAACAACATTATTTCCTCGAACATAAACATTTTTCTTTTAATGCAGAAGGTGCAAATTCTCAGGAAAAAGTTACTGCACAAAAGACTCAACAACTTTTTGCGCTTAAGAAGTATCAATCGAGAAATCTTGGCAAATGAAAGACGTCTTCAGGAAAAGAAAAACAGGTGAAATGCTTCTACTTTTTGATAGTGCGCTTAGGGACTCGCATACGTAGATTAAGTGCCACCAAGAGCCGGTGTTCATTTGTTCTCTGATAACTGAAGGGTAATGAAGACAAACTGTAGCAAGCATTATTACATCATTGGAGTCTATGATTTTTGTGTTGCATTTTTAATGATATATAGAGTTAACGCTATCAGTTACCGCGGCCATTTTAGCGCCCTTCTCGTTATCTAAAACTTCTATTGTATAAAATTGGCTGGAATTATCAATCAAAATTTTGATATGCTTTTTAATGAAACTCTTGTTCTGTTAATGGGAAAGGATGTTTCTTTAAAACCCTTTAATGCTAACATAATTATGATAAAAAGTTTGGACTAAAAATTAAATTGCCCTAATTCTAGGCTATTTAATCAATAATATTTATTAAAAGATGAAATCATTTTTAGATTTTTTCATAAAAATAGCCGTATCATGTGTGATATTTTGGCCATTGCTAAGTTTATTCAATAAAAACAAATAATTATAACAAATATAAAAAATTGTAAAAATTGGGCACTTTATTGCTAATTTTGCTGACTAGTTTCGGAGTATAAAAAACTCATTTTTCAAAGCAAATATATAAATGACAATTTTTTATATTTGTTATAATTATTTCACGTCAATGTGCATATCTGTCAAAGATTTTATTTTTAAATAAAAACAAAGTATGAATGCCTTTGAAAAGATTTCAGTATGTATGCTATTTTAAAAAGAATCTACATGAACACCGACTTGGCATTATCTTTCACATTAATTTGACTTTTTTGCGATGTAATTCTATAGTTTGTAAAAGAGAATATTTTTGTTGCTTGTATGTAATTTTATTGTTAAAGTTATTAGCTATTAAACCATTTGTTCAGCAGAATAATTCACAACTTCACCATTTTATTTTTTCAGTTTTATCTTCTTGAGAAAAGAAGTATAAAGGAAATAAATGTTCGGGTAAGTAGCATAAATGAGATTTAAACTTTTTCATTGCCGCAGTATAAATTATTTCATCAACCCTTTTATAGTCCTCAAGTTTTACTAAAGTGTCCAAAGCATTGTTAGGTGCGTTAATTGGATCCTGAGCTGTGAACTAGTATAAAAATATTATAAGCGTCTCACGGCCTTTTTTCTTCTTGGCTTAAATTTATCTGTGAACGAAAAAGATTCATTTTTACAGATTATACCATTCTAGCCATCCGCCTCGCACTGTGACATGCTCCTGGTGCTGTAAAATGTATGCCTATTTCACGCATCTCTCCTAAAGCAATTAAAGATCGCTCCAAGAATTCTCCATAACCCTTCCAATCCTGTTTAATTTTAATTACTGTCCTATCAAATTTATTGTATTATCTTTGTTGCACTCAGGTCATTTAATTTGCTCTGTCGTTCCTCCTTCAAAATAGGCATGATTTTTCTTGTCTATTGAACTCCAGTATTTTTAATTTCATAAAAGATCCATATTTGGTCCTGTAGAAGTGAAAAATAAACTGACAAAATTTCCTATACTTATCTCAATAATAAGATGCCAACATATCAAAAAAAGTAAATCTTGTTTCAAATACTTCGAAATAGTTAGTTACACAAGCTCCATTGTGAATACCAGTGTTACTTGCAGTTGAATAGAAAGACAAATCTGCTTTCCAATTCTCTTCCACTCTTTTATTGCATTAAGTGCAGCATTGTCCATTTCATAAGCTTCTGCTTTTTCTAATTCAACTATGCATAACAGTTTTTCTAAACAGCTAAATAATAATCTTGATTTTCTAACTAATCTTTTATATATTTTCCATCAAAGTGATTTTAATATCTTTTGTAATTTATCTCTAGAGTTGAATAAAAAATTATATTAATTAAAGTAGTAAATAAAAATTACAATCTGAAGCCTCCATTTTCGAATTTAGAAGATAAAGTAATTTGTTCAAGTAATAATATTTTATAAATAATTTTTGACATTTATGCATAATTAAACCAATTTTTTTTTATTTGTAATGACATTTACAGTTTACACACATATGACTATTGAGCAGTTACTAAACAATTCTCAATTCAAATAAAAAATTGTATATACTATTTTTTGATGTAGTAGAACATTTTATCTACGGCTGATATTTATTCCATCACAGCTTGTTAAAATTTTGTCAAACTCGTTCTTTTTTTGAGATCACTTGACCATACTTTTGGAAAGTTTTTACATCTTAATTTTTAATTTTTTTGTCTTCTTTAAAATTAAAAAAATAAATACCTGTTATAAAATGATGATTATTTCAAAATATTTTGTTTACATTTTCGTGGAAATTTTAGAAGTGTAAAAGTGAATGACCGTTTTCAGATTGTACAATCATATCCCATTTTTCTCTTTTACTATGACAAAAGTTTCGTTTCCATCATAATTGATGCAAATTTATAAGGTTTGTCTCAATTCTAACGTTGGGCGTGTATTCTATTTATATCTTTTTTTTGTTTTACCGCTCCAAGTAAATGTTGCCGGTGGGCATATACCCCCTCTCCCACCATATGTGAGAGAGCTGTTTTGTTCGTATCTGATTACGATGCTAACTTTTGAAAAACACACAATTGCGATGCCAACACAATTTTTCAACAAATGAAGTAGCGCTTTATTTAATAATCTTTTGTTAATTAAAATATAATTACGTTTAGAGAATTTTTGTTGTGCTTGCCTATTTCTAGCTATGGGTATGACTGACCACTAAAATAAATCACAGTCTTATCCTCTTATTCAGAATTTCACTATGCATGAAATTCTCAACAGTTTATTCAAAAAAAGATTAAGAATTTGTCGAAAAATGAGCTTAGCTTGCCTCTAAGGTCGCGTATTTTGCTTCTTCATTCTTTATGATATGCATAAGAATATTTGAAATTGCATTTTTAAAGTTATGAAAAAAGTCTTCTAAAATCAGTATTTGATCCACCCCGCCAACTACACGTGGTAAGCGGTCATTTTTTGCGAATCCTATTTTTAATTTGAAACATTTCCTGCAGGAAAGAGAAGATAAAGCGTGAGTCAGCTTTCAAAGCAAAAAATCTGAGCAAGAAGAAGTTCCAAGAAAGCATCACCGCTTTTCCGTCGAAGAGCGAACTCAAGGGCAGTCTGCGCAAGATGCGGCCCCACAACGAATCGGTCATGATGGATCTTTACCAGAGCTTGCAGAGAAGAAACATCATTGAACCAAGGGAGGTTCATTCGGGCAAAATCAGGAAGTACAAGAGAAAAGCGTTTGAACGAAAGAAGCACAAAGCCGTCTCCATTCTAAATCCTCTTTTCATTGGACAAAAGAAAGAATGAAGACAAATTTTTACCAATAAAACTTTAAAAAATTATGGGTAATTTTTTAAGACGAGGTTTTCAATATTTTTATACAAAAGGTATGCTCAAAGGCATTTTTGCATTTTCGAAAGATGGCTTTAGACAGGGGATGTCCTATCTCTGATAGATCCATTTTAAGTACGAATACTGCGCCACAATTAGGGTGCTTTTAATTTATGAAAAGTTTAAAATCAAAATTTTACAAAAGAATCATAATACATAACTTTCAAATCAGATATTTCTAACTAAATTTTTAATCAAGTCTAAAAACCTGATGACAAAAATGATAGTTTCATTTTCTAACAAAATCATTTATTTGGGACTAAAAATTAATAGGAGGTTGGCATTTCATAATGTTGCGCATACACAGATAGATGTAGGTCAAAATAGTAACTAAGAAGGATTCCGACATATAAAATTGTAATAATAAAGAGCAACTGATGAAGTAAAGAAGTAACATTATTACAAGATATCTAATATAATATTTCAGCTTTTATTTGAAAAGAATTCGTCTCAAATGTGTCATAGAGAAATTAAGTAAAAATGCAGACCTTTTCAAATAAACTTCGAGCAAAAACTCGTTAACGAACACAACAAAAGACAATAATGATTTGAGTAAAAACGTGAATGAAGTCTACCATTTCACAAAGAAATAATGTTTGCACTAACAACACATGAGAGGTTCTGCGAAAACAAATCTAAATTACTCTCTTCCCTTATAAATTGCAAATGTGTGGAGTAGAAGTGTTAAAACTGTTTGCTCAGACATTATTATATGGCAGACAAAAGTAAAAAATCATTATTATAAAAAATAATCACGTTATTTGATTTTTAAAAGCGCTAGCTTGAATGATGGTGGGCCATATGAAAAGATTAAGTAGGCTGGGTTGGGTATCCCTGTGTCCTGTCCAATGTCTCATTCTTAATCATGAAGCTTTCCAGTAAATTTGTTGCCAGAATAGCTGGACTGTATTCAAGCTAAACGGTTTCATTATCGACTCTTTGAAAGCAGGTATTTTCTGTTTGAAACGACAACACCCATTATATCCCAATAAAAGTAGATTAAATTAAGTAATTCGATATATTTTATGCCTCATTTCTGCAATCAAATTAAGAAATGGACGGTGTTCTTTAAAAAGGAGAACCTAATCTAATAATGCGTTAAATTATTATTTTGACAAATAAGTTTTTTCTTTTCAAATGTTTTTAGAGCTAAAGAAATTAGTCAAAACTTGCAACCGAGATGTTCTAGAATAAAGGCCACATTTTCTCCATTAGTAAAGCTATAGCGTGACAAATTAGTGAGTTATTAAAAATAATTATAAATCACTCTTTTCAATCTAAATCAAAATATTTAAAATAAACTTTTGAAACTATCTTTCAGGTATACTATCATCGATCATGTAAATATTTATCAGTCCTTTGAACTGCCAAAATATCCGTGATAATTTAAAGTTAATTTAGGGGCGCGTGAACAACTTCAAAGTTTTCGTAAAAATTGTTGTGCAAAATAAAATGATTTTTCGACTTTTTTATTGGCCAGTTTATAAACTAATTCAGCTGATATAATTTTAAGGCCGCTATCATACACATAATGTGGTGAATTTAAATCAACTAAGTGTTAGTAGAGCAGGGAGTTCTTGGTCTCTTCTATTTAATGTATGAGTTAATGATATTTTCAACTTGACACTAAATTCTCCTGCTTACATGAACGTTGATGATTGTGCGACGTTATATAGTGGCACAAGGAATGACTGCTCCTTCTTGCCTTTTTTAAAAACGCAAAGCTAAATGTCCATTTGATATTAAAGTTGGAATATTCTTTTGAGTAAAACTGAATGCTATAACTATTTAGGCATTTAATACAAACTGACATGACATTTAAATCCCACCATCCAAAAATTTTGAAAGAAATCCCAATGACAATCATATAAATCTAAAATCTGTTTTACTGAAAAGGTTTGAATAGACATTTATCACTCTTTAATGAGTCAAAAATATTTTAGGCAAAATATTCTCTATCTCTTTTTCATAAGTTAGAAAGAAAGTTAGATATATCGGTAAAATTTATTGATGATTCTAATATCGTTGATACGAGGAAAACATATAACAATTCTTACACTTGACAATATTGACAATTTACAACTTGTAGCTTTTTTAAGGTGCATCTATTTCTCTCTTGTAGCAAGAATGATGTCAAGACGTTCCTTGACTTCTTTATCGTGGAAGGGGGGATTTTTAATTTCTTTGTTTCAATTAAGAAAAAAATTTATTCGTTATTCGTAACTTTTCACAGCCCCGTAACATTTTGAACACGTCCATTAGCCACTGTCCTATTCCGATCGATTCCTATAAAGCCTTTAAAAAGTTGGATGATGAGCTTTCAAAAGTTGATAGGCTTATAAATGCTTAAGTCAATGAGACCTCATCGGCTCCTGTCTAAAATTTAAAATTTACTCACCTTTAACGATGTATTATAAAAAAAATAGTGAAAGTAAGAAATAAAAAATTACAATGTTGGCGCAAAATTTGTGAATATTTTTTTTCTAGTGTCGTAAATACGTAAGACATTTGCTCAATATATATCACTGTGAGTGTGTACAATTACCCTCTTAGGTGGAGAGTCGAAGTTTCAATCAAGGTAAGATTTTTCTAATCAAAAATCTCAGCTGAAAAATCACTTATTGTTCAGAATTGAGGATTTGTTTGGGCTCTAACTAGAAAAATGGGTGATTAATTCTTTTCTTGTAATATGGAATGGAATCTGTAAAAGAAAGTGTTTAGGAAGAATTTATTGAATAAAATGGAATTTCGAATTTAAAAAAGGCTGAAAGATTTTCGGCTTATTTACTTTATAATGGGGGATTTTCGGATTTCTCACTGGGCGATTTAGACAAAAAGTTTGAGAAATTCAGATTTAAAGAATGAATGACTACGGATTACCCAATAAAATCTCATAATTATTATTAGCCAATCAAACTTGCATGTATAGCTTATATTGTAACGAGTAGATATACCCTATGCAAGGGTAAGCCAAGTAGTATTTGTTCAAAAGAAATTGTCTACACAAACTGGCCATTACTGAATAAAAGATTTATTGATTAGGGAAACCAGTATACTAACTATATCCTTTAAATATTTTCATTTCTACTCCTTATACATATCTATACATTATGGAATTAGTTGTAACCTGCATATTCACATATTGTTTTTGTCATCCATGAACACATAAAAGGTTTATCTTTTTTGGCCTAACAAAGCTTATTATTATTATTATTAAATAGCTCCAATTAACTGATTTAAAAAAATTTAAGTCTGAATTTTATTAATTTCAATAAAAAACCTAAGTTGACTTTAACTCTCTTAGAACATTTGATCTCGTGAATACATCGATCACGTATTGATTTTAAGGTAGGAATTTCACTTGAGGGTGAGTGATCTTGAGTAACTGATTAATTTAAAGTATAAATCCTTGAACTTTATTTGCTTCACTCGACAAATTATTACTTTGACTTCATCGCCTATAGCTTTTCCCCAAGTCGGTCGCCATGATCCGTTGCTTCCGATTCCATCTATCTTGAGCGTCTCCATTTTTCAGAAAAAGTTGTTGCATGCTTTTTACCAACCCATCTTTTTCCTTAGCACATGATCATACAGTCGAAGTTTCCTTCTGTCTATTGATGCTAGTACGCTTTCTGGCACCATTGTCCTTCTCACCTCCTCATTTTTTGTTCTTTCTTTTCGAATCACGCCCAACATCATTCTTAACATTCCCATCTCTGTTATAATCAACTTTCTTTCCTCTTTCTTCTTCGATCTCCAACATTCTGATCCATACGCATTCGCTGGTCTGATCATTGTATTATTATAAATTTTTGCTTTAAACTTCATCGGTACCCTAATATCCTTTATCACAGCTTTTACTTCCCTGCATTTGTTCCAGCTTTAGTTCCTGTTGATGTGAGTCTCTAATAGTTACATGTTCCGCTATCTTTCTGCACACCATAATTCCCATCTTCTTGGTATTCCTTTTCAGTCCATACTTTTCAAGACATTTTGCCAACTTATAAGTTTTACTATTTTCCATCAAATCATCTGAGAAAAGTAGCTCCCATAGTTCCTCTCCTTTTAAGCTTTCAGACAAAACATCCATCACTATTGCAAACAAATGGGCTTAACGCGAACCTTGATGGAGACCAACTCTAATCTCAAATTCTCTTGATTTTCCTTCCATTGTTTTAGCAGCTGTTTTTGTACAATTCCTGAACTATTCTCACCAATTTTCTGATATTCCTTTCTTCCTCAAGGACCAGAAAACTATTTCTCTAGGAACACAAAACAACCTACAAACTAAAAACGTCAACTTCTATTCTACACCAAAGAGATTCATTGTTAGATATAAACTAAGATTCACAGACAAACATGGAAAATATTGGACTTCTTTTTTGAGCAAGTACTCTCTCACAGTCAATCGTAAAAATGTATTATGAAAAAGAATGTTTAATATTTTGTAAGTTGGAATAACAAGCATGTTAAGAATTTGTTTGCTTTAGAGGACTCTCGGTGTCGGAATAACGGGGGAGAAAACATTGAAAAAATCGGTTAGATCCTAGTGTGAGCGTGGTTGTAGGATAAAGGAGGTCTGACTAAGGGGCGCACATCCGGGGGAAGGGGTGGCGAAAATGACCTTCCAAGAGTTGCTTCAAAGCTTGTTTATAAAACATGTAAGATGATCGCATTATAGGATGTAATGATCATTCAAATACATGATAATGTAAGAAGAGAATAAAAGAGGGAATGCAGACTTTCGAGTCAAACATCAATTCAAGCTGCTCTGAAATTCCTATCGAACATATTTTACAGACGATGCGTGAGAGCTATATAATAATAATAATCCATTGTTTCAATATGCACACAATAAGTAAGCAATGTTTATCACAGTGCCTTGTAGTATTTTTGAGCAAACACATGTTGATGATCCACCAGCTTTTTCTCGTCATCTTCTGTCACAGTAGAATAGACAAGAGAGGAGTAGGAATTCAGAAAAATTTGTTGTCCTGTGCGCCCCTGGTCTGACCGTATTTAATATTTTATCATTATATGAGAAATTGACAATCTAGATGCTATATAAGTTTTAGTATACAGGGTTCCCCATCGGACTCGAGGGGGAACTGCAGAAGTGCAGAGAAATGTCAAAGAAAAAGCTTCTTGAAGACAAACTTTATGTTGATTTGATGCATTATTATTTGGGTGATGTGGCATTAATTTATTTGACATTGTGAGAAGTGCGTTTGTTGTTATGAGAACTTTGTGATGTACTGAAATGCCAAATAAAGAACTTCACCCCTTTTGAATTCCAATTAAAGGACTATTTTTTAAATACCCCGAAATTAAGTTATGCCTCACTCATCTACTTCCACGACTCCTGCTCAACTCGTTCTTTAGTGTTCTCTCAAACAAGATCGTTTGGCTGTTAGTAAAATAAAGCTGGAATTTAATTTAACCTACAAAAAACGCCGCTCACTTCAAGTTTTATGATGGCAGTGCATGCGGTCTTTCAAAGATTTTTGAGGGTCCGTAGTGAAAGAAAGTTGAGAAATGCAAACTAATAGGAATCACATGGGATAAAATTATGTGATTTTGTCGATAAAGTAGCAGAAAATAATTTATTGAAAAGAGAAAAATAATTAATAATACTTCTTTTCAGGAGTTTTCTTGGAGGCCACAGAGCATGTTAGCTGGAACTGCTACATCAATCATTCTGGGCAGGTCTAACTTCAGCGCTGCCATAATCGCACAAAACTCCTTCTTGCTCTTTGTGAGTCTTGGATTAAAGAGTTTTTCTTCCCCCACTGTGCTCATCGTTCGGCCTGTGTAGTCATGCGCCGGAAAAACAGCGTATTCATCGGGAAGAGAAAGGAGATGCTTGTGAATGGAATCATAGAGTACTTGGGAGTTTCCGTCTTGGAAATCAGTCCTACCGCAACCGCGGATCAAGAGAGTGTCTCCAGTGAAGGCACAGAGTAGGTGGTGACATATAAAAGACATGCAGCCATTTGTGTGTCCGGGAGTCAGTTTGCAAAGGAGTTCAAGCTCTTGGCCAATCTTGATGACGTCATTGTGCCCCAAAAGAATGTCAGAGTGGGCTCCTGACGCTTTCGATATCATGGAACGACAGTTGGTCTTCGTGAAGAGTTTTTTGAGTGTGCCAGAAGATGTCACGTGGTCTGCGTGGACGTGGGTGTTGATGGCAAATTTCAAGGACAAGTCCAGCTCTTTCAGCAACTTGAGGTCACGGTCAGTGCAGTCCTTTACAGGATCTATGATCGCGGCCTGCCTGGTCCTATCGGCGAGGATGTATGTGTAGGTGCAAGAGCTCTTATCAAACAACTGTCGAAAGATTATTCCACCTACGTGATGGTGCTTCATTCATTACGCGCAACACTAACAACGTCTTTCAAAATATGAAATGATCGAAAGATATAGCGCATGATACGAATTCGGCGACTTAAATGGGTTCAGGAGTCGGCATCAAATGAAATTTAAGAGGCGAGGTCGGTTTTTTAGGCAAAGAAAGAAAAAGCGTTAAGGAAATGGAGTTCGGCTTAATTCGTTAGTTGGAGTCGGAAGCGAAGAGTTGTCCTTAAATTTATCAAGTTTTTAAATACCTGGGAGTCAGAACCCGAGTCGGATAATTTTCGTCCGCCTCCCCAACCCTAACGTAACACAATAGAAGAATGGGTATTGCGTGCCGAAACATTGGCAAGGGTAAGGCCATTTTTATAAAGTGTGACTGTTTGAAAGAAGTTAAGAAATTCACTTATTCACATGAAGGTTTTAATAAGGACTCTTGGAGTTGGACTTTACTCCTTTTCTTTCTAAAATAATTAAATTATGGAAATGTGAAAGCAGGAGTATATTCACACGTTTGGCTTCTTTCAATTTTCACATCCGTGGAAAGCATTCAACCAAGAGATTTAAAGTAGTGTATATATTATCCTCTCAGCATAAAATTTGAGGGTTAGTGATGTTCTCATTTTAAACCAAAAGGTTTGTTATCATACGATCAATTCAAGAGTGGATGTATCTATCCAATGAGATGCTGAAATCGTAGAAATCTTACTAGCCAAACATAAAATGGACAAAATTGGGACTTTTTATAATTATCTGCAAATGTGCGTCTTGAATGGCTGAAAAAGTACAAAATTTATTTCTTCTGAAATTTCTTTATCAACGAAGCAAATTGGAAGAAAACTCTTCATAAAAAGATTAGCCTCCATCTACTAGGTGAAGAATCGATGAGAATGAGATCAATGAAATCTCAAATATAGTTTACGACATCAGAAGTTCATTTTCATTCTGTTTTTTTCAAATAATATTTCAAAAAGATAGCGGTGTTCTATTTCGATTTCAAAGAGAAGGAAAGCATTAAAAAAGTGTAAAAAGTTTGTCTGTCATTTCCGTATCTAGTCTATCGTAGCTATAATTTCTTTCAACACTTTCAGCCATCTTAGAACTAAAGTTATTATGCACTTATATGATGATGATGATCGTTTTAAAAATATTTCATCTTTTTTTGAAGGTTTAAGTTAATTTTCGAAGTGCAGAACATTCCTTCATATTTTGAGATTGATAAAAATGCTAGTCAGTAAGATGAAAGCACACCTGAGGCAACAGATACTCAAAGAACCAGTAAAGGAGGCATGAAAGCAAACTAAGAAAGCTGGCTTCGAGAAGGAGGCTTAGGGCTTTCCAGTTTTTTCATCAGCTTCTCTTTCCTGCTAAACTTGGAACTATTTCACATTCACTATTATTTCACAGGCTATACAAAATGACTACTAGATCATACATTTATAACTGGCTAAAGTTACGTCTCCAATCCAACTTTTTATGCCCCTTCTTTTAGCGCATCAATTACCTAACTTTTGTTTACCTACGATCTAGGCTGATGATGGTACATTAACGATCAAACTTTCTTCTTCTACTTTTATAAATGATGTGAATAGGCTGTTATCCGATATTTATAATGGAATCTGACATAATGTGAAGTATAGTTCTATAGGATTTGCAAAAAAGTACAGATTCGATATTTTTTAAATATAAGTTACAGGTTTAAATATCAAGAGTTGGCTTCATAAATTATTTAGGCTTGAATTTGTAGATAACGGTTCCTGGACACTGCTTTAAGTATGCAAACATTTTCTTCTTGAAAAACAAAAAAAAATCTAAAATTTAAGTCTTTATCCTTCGTTATTTTCATTTACTATTTATTGAAACGGATGGTCCCAATCTATCTGTATAGTATTAAAAATAAAACTAATGTTAATCTTTGGATCCACCTAAAATGGTAGCACATTTTTATGTGTCTTACTCTACTTCTGTTTAAAACAATTGATTTTTTATTATGGATATACTGTTCAAATATTTTTCGCACCATCAGTCAGAAATTGAAAATTTAAAGTAAAGAATTTTGAAAGCTCTTGTGAATGCTCAGACAAAAGTTATGATAGGTCTGGAAGTATATTCGAAAATTATGATGACCTTCAACCAAAAATTAAAGGAATACTCATTAACGACTAACACATAACCTTCCTTGTGTTGCATATTCTATAAATTTAGTGAGGTTGGCTATGCCAAAATGCTGTATCGATGCGATGAACTTTTGGGTTGATGTTGCAATTATAGTGGAATCTTATGAAGAGGTGAAACCTATTGAAAAACACATTGTCTTCTACACAGGGCGGCTTATGCAAGAAAGTCGTTAGTCAATGAATAGTAAGGAGATTGCTTAAAACATGAGAAGTACAGAAGTAGAAATGGAAGTAATGATGGACTTGTGCTGAGAAAATCAAGTGAAAAGCAAACAGACTGCATTATATCAAAGCCTGCATGGGTTGTTCTGTGATGCTCATCTTATGAGAGGAATAACAGCACGAGTACCATAATATTATAAGGTATAAAATATAGCCTAGAAGTTACAAAAAATACAAGTTCACTTGTTTGCAATTTACATTTGTCGAGTACAGTATGTTATCTGTTACACTCTTACTCTATAACAGCGTTTCTCAACCGGGGGGCCATGGCCCCCCAAGGGGGCCACAGGCCTTTAACCTAGGGGCCACAAGCTAACACTAGAAAATGTAATTTAAAATGCAGAAGCTTGAAGTGTGAGAAAACTGCGGTCATAAGAGAAGTGTTTTTTCAATTAATTTGAAAGTTTTTTTTAAACTAAAAAAATTTGAATTTTTTAAGATTTTTTTTCTTGTTTTTTTATCGTCCTTACTATAAAAATGGCTGATAGAAAAAAAAACTGTTTATAAATTTTCTTTGCTCTCTTATTAACACTGTTTCTGCAAAGTAATCAAAGAAAGGCTTAATCTATTTCTTCTTTTTTGTAAATTGTAAATTTTTTTTGTCTTTTACTTTTTGATTAAATCTAATATTTTCTTTAGTTAAATTTCTTTTTGATTAAATCTAATTTTTTCAAGCCAAATTTTTAACTTTGTTTTGTTATTATTTGTTTTCGGATGTCGAAAGTTCGAAAATGGAATGACAGCTACGTCAGTTTTGGATTTACGAAAGTAATTCGAGACGGCATGGACTGTGCACAATGTCTGCATTGCTCAGTAGTGATGGCAAATGCATCACTACGTCCTTCTAAACTTTCAAACCATCGCGACAAGTTGCATCCTCAAAAGAAAGATGATAGTATTGATGCTCTGCTTACAAAACGAGCACGGTACGACCGTGAAGCGACGCTTCCAAAATTTGGATTCCGGCCAGAAGAAAAACCAGCTCTTCAATCTAGCTACGAAGTAGCTTACCAAATTGTAAAGTGCAAGAAACCTCACAATATTGCTGAGGAACTTATCAAGCCATGTACAGAAAAAATGGTGGAACTAATGATCGGATCAGAGGCAAAAAAGAAAATTCAGCAAGTTTCGCTATCTAATGACACAATTCGTCGACGGATTGATGACATGGCCGCTGATGTGTGTCGTCAAATTTGTTATGAAATTAAGCAAAGCACGCTTCAGGCTAGCCTTCAACTTGATGAGTCTACTGACACCGCTATGGAAAGCCAGTTGATTGCCTTTGCTCGCTACGAGAAAGAAGGGAAAATGAAGGAAGAATTTTTATTCTGCAATACCCTGCCAACTACAACAACAGCAAAAAATGTCAAAGCCATCGTGGACTCGTTTTTTGAAATGAATGGACTAAGTTGGCAGAATTTCAAGCATATCTGTACTGATGGTGCCCCGGCGATGATTGGCGTTAAAGGAGGGTTCGTCGCGCTTGTGAAGAATGAATGGCCCCACGTAACATCTTCCCACTGTTCACTACACCGATATGCTCTTGCGTCAAAAACTCTGCCGCCGCGTTTGTTAGAAGTACTGGACATTGCTGTCAAAGTAATCAACTTCATTCGTGCAAAGGCCAAAAATCATCGGCTGTTCCAACTTCTGGCCAACGAAATGGGAGCGCAACATGTGGGACTTTTGTTTTATACCAAAGTTCGTTGGTTATCGAGGGGAAAATGCCTTTCTCGGTTGTATGAACTTCGGTTGGAGACGGAAATTTTCCTGCAAGAGAATGAAAACTATCTTCATGTCCACTTCAAGAATGAAGAGTTCGTCATGATGCTTGCCTACCTAGCCGATATATTCGGTAGACTAAATGAAATGAACCAGTCTTTGCAGGGCCATGATGTCACAGTCAGTGACGTTCAAGACAAGCTTACAGGAATGTCTGCTCGAATAACAGTCTGGCAGGCACGAATTGAAGCCGGATCCACAGCTTCGTTTCCTTTATTGGACGAGCATCTTCAGACAAAAAAGATTGAACTTCCCATTGGCATCAAAAATTACATTATCAAACATCTCGACATTCTCTTCTCCGAGTTCAAATCTTATTTCGACAATGCCCCATTAGATGTTCTATGGCACAAAGACCCATTTAACACGGAAATTAAACCTACTGAAGACGAAGCAGAGGAGCTCGCAGAGTTTAAAGTCTCGAAAGCAATGAAGCTGGCCTTCAGTAACAGAAAAGATCTTTCCAACTTCTGGTTGTCTGTTCAGGATGCGTATCCAAAGCTCAGCAAGAAGGCATCCGAAATGCACGTTCAATTCGCTACAATATATCTTTGCGAATCTGGATTTTCTGACCTGGCGACGATCAAAACAAAGTCCAGAAACCGTCTTGATGTTAGGAATGATATTCGCCTTGCTGTGTCCAAAACAAAGCCGGACATAAGAGGCCTGGTCACACGAGCTCAACAGCAAGTGTCCCATTGATTATACTGTTGAATAAAAATTTTTATTTAAGTTTATAATTTTAGTGACTGGATAAACAACATAATACAAAATTTATTTTTTTGAAGGGCAGGGGGCCAAGAGTGTTAACCACTCGGTGAAGGGAGCCATGGGCTGTCAAAGGTTGAGAAACGCTGCTCTATAAAGCAAAAGCAAAAAGATTCGGTCCAACATTAAAAGTAATGTTAAAAATAAGTTTTTACAATGCATATTGCAATATAAAAGTAAGCTGTTTATTTGTAAAAAAAAGCAAAATAAAAGATTAAATTTAACAACGAAAGAATATTTTTGGACAAAGTATGTGTGTTTCTTGATTTAATATGCCATGCGTTTTTACAATTACAACAAAAATAAAGTATGCTCGCTACAAACAAATTTGCAACACTCGCTACACTTTCTTGTTCCCCCTCTTCTAGGCTTGCAATTACTCCAAGAGTAGTAATCGTTAACGGTGGGTGGTGCTGTGCTTCACTAGTTTTGGTGAAAACGAAAGCCGATTTCGAGTAGATATGCGAGTAAAACTTTCATTTCCCATTTTCATAGACCTTTCAGCAAAATGCTAAGCTAGATGCCTTATAAAGCTATCCCTGTCGATTTTGCAACAGATTGGTAAGCATTTCGATTAGCTTTCCAAATTAATCGGTATATTTGTTGTAGTCTAAGATTGTTTGCGGTTGTTTTTTTGAGTAAATGTATCAATTCTTGAAAGATATTGTCTTGACCCCACATAAACAGTTTTGAAATTTTTTTTGGAATGCTTGTGTAGAATGTTAATGCTCAAAGAGGAATAATTTGTAAATAAAAACATACTTTTACATCCATTGAACCGTAAAAATTTTCAGGTATGCAAGCCGTAGCACATGTGGACCTAACCGTACTACAAATTGAAAAATGTTATTTTAGGCGCATATACACAATTCATGATACATGAAAAAGCTGTCGATATAAATACAACAGCAAGGAGATAAGCTCGAAACGAAAACTAATCTCTTGACAATATTAGCAAAATTGAAAAACTCCATATGTAAAAATCGAGTCTGAAATATTTCACTAGAAAAAACACAAAAATTCTATAGCTCATCTATAGTTACACAGTTGTTGCAAACTAATATTTGATTGCAATTTTTCGGTTAATACATCTTATCGCTACCAATCTTATAGAATTGTCGCTTTCTCTCTTTGAATCAAATCGTGTGAAAGTACGATGATAGCGAACACATCTCTTCTAATTGCATTTTTAGAAAATTGATTTACTTATTTTTCTGAAGAGATATTTAACGCGAATCTGCTAGTCCTTTGTTTACCGAAATAAAAAAGAGAAGCAAATGCTCGATGGAATGTAGAAACGAAGTTGAGTATTGCCTGGATCTGATAAATGTGCTACCCACATTCTCGGTGAAGAAAAGACTAAAATATTTTATTGTATCTTTCACATTTTTGGCATTGCCTTTTGGACGGGTGAGGAAAAAATATGTTTCTTGAAGATCTTCTCCTAGAGCATCTCTGCTCTCCCAAAAAAATGTGATCAATCTAGTGCTTTGAGCGAATCTCCTTCTTGAGCAATTTCTTCCTCTTCGTCGCTATTATTTGAACCCAGTCTTTAACATAAGTTAGGGAAAACATCTGAACCATTTTCTAACAAGGATTAGAGGATGCAATAAAAAGTTTCAATACAAAAAGTGTGTGCTTTCAATCAGATTTACTGACCTTGTTTGCCTCAAGGTGGCAAAAAAAATTCTGAATTGAATTCTTTTTCAACGTAGAGTGAATTTGTTTCAAGTATTGGAAAGCATTCACATGTTGAAAATTTTAAGCAAATTTATTTTGTCCTTGAAACCAATGAGAAAGCCGTTTTTAACTTTTCTGTTGGTCTAATAAATCAGGCATATTGCACCCCAGGTGTATAGGCAGAAAAATTGCTTTATCAATGTTTTCTGAAGACATGACATAATGATATGGCTAATAAGGCAATCAAAAAAAATATGCTATCAAAACAAATTACTTCCATTCAAGACTAAAGGTTTATTTATAAAAAAATCTATATTTTTGGCACTTGTTATGTAAATACTATTTAGAAGTATAAAATGAAAGCACACTTTTTTATCAGCAATGATAGGGTGTTGCTTTTCATGTAGAGATAATAATGTAGAAAACATCAGAATACATATATGGATAGCAGGACTTTAGCTTGTTTCATTCAAACATATTTTTGATTTACCATTCCTACTACTAGTGGCAGTCTCTATCTATATCTTATGTAAAAATAAGGATAAAATCTGATTGAATGAAACTATCTCCTCTTTGTAAAGTTCACGCGATAAAGTGAACAAAATCCAATAAAAGTAACCTTTCATGCTCTACATAAAAAATTAAACAAAATTACCTATGCTATGAACCATGTAGATAGCGTCAATTTCAATGTTTCTTGTTAGTTTTTGTTATTTAACTTGATATTGTTTATTCGTTTCATCAAATAGTACACAAAAAAATTACAAAATACATAATAGTAATTGATATATTTTATTTTGACTAAATTAGGTTTGAAGATTTTGCTTGTCACAAAAGCTCTACTCCGTCCTTCTAATGTTAATAGTACTACTCCTCCATATAATCTCTTTTTTTAACTTTAAGATTCATTTGTTAATTTCTTTCTTGCACATAATAAAAGATTTACTTTTTAATTTGAGATACATATTTTTAATATATATATTTAAAAATAGCTTTTAATTTTATATTTGGTAAACTAAATTATCGTGTAACAAGAGAAAAGCAGTTTGTTATATTTTCAAAAAAGTACTATTAACTGTTTATATAAAAGCATAAAAAGTTAAATTTAGTTTCAATGAAGTATATTTTAATTTCTCTATATAACACAGGCACACAGTAATCTAAAAAGATTTATTAAAGTTTTTGCTATTTCATTAAAAAAATTGCAAACCCTTATAAAATTATCTTTGGTAAGCCAATCTTCTGAAGGCAAATTATGCCTAAATAAAAATTTGAAAAAATAGACATTTTGATTATTAAAAATTTACTTTATTTATTATAAAAATAAAATTTAAAATAAATGCTACTAGAATTAGTTTCTTTCTCTTTAACCATCTTGAATAAAATCAAAATTTGAATCCTCTTGTTTTACAATTTCTAGCATCAACATTGAATTTCCAATCACAAACACCAAGGACTTCATTAAATCTGGTATTTTTTGGACAAAATATTTTAACCTTTTTAAGATTTGTACAAATTTCAAAACTTTTACATCTTGAATTTTTTGAAGCTTTAAATTTACTGAAGTTTTCTAATTCTTCACAACCTTTAGATCGGATTTGTTGAACTTTTTCATCAAAATATTTCATAGTTAAGTATTGATTTTCTATTTTTTTTGGATCTTTCAACTCTAAATTCAAGCTTCTTACAGTATTTTTATTAATGCTATTATTAAAATTTAGATCCAAGATTTTCTTTATATGTTTTTCTTTTTTATTTTTTTTTTTATCTATGATAAGTTTGAACGACTTTTTCTTCATTTTCTTTAGCTTTTCTAATGTCTTTTGTTTACTAATTAAAAAATAGTGTAACCTTGACATTTTTCCAACTTTATGTCCAACACTTTTCTTTTTTTCTTTCTTTGGATAAAGTTTATAATATAACTTTACAAGATTATGAAAGCTAGGTTTCAAAGGCTTGCTATCTTTATTTAATAATGAGGTTGATGTTTCAATCGTTCGGTTTATTCTAGGATGTTCGTATGGAATATTCTTTTCTTTTGAAACTTTAAATTTTTTCTTCAATATTTTTTCAGATATTTTTAACAACTTTTCCTTTACTTTTTTATAGGAATTTATCATGTTTATAGCTTTAAATCTTTTATAAGTAGCAAATTTCTTTCCAGTTTCTTTTAAAAGTTCATTCACGCTAATAGTACTTTTTGGATTTCTTTCTCGAAAATTTGTTCTTTGAAATGTTGAAAATCTGTTGAAAGTTTTAGGCGAAGATGTTTTAAATGTAGGTAATTGTTTAATAGGATATTTTTCTTTCAAACTTTTATTTGTTTTTGTATAGCTTCCATTTTTTTCTTCAGGCAAAGTTTTTGAAACATTCTTTATTTTTACTTTTTTTTTAGGTTGTAAGTAAAGTAGAATACTTTCATTGAAATTTGAACTCTTTGAATTTCCAAAGTACATGTTATTTTTATTCAGCTCCTTTATAAATTTAAATGGTTTTTCCTTCATGTTGGTTCTATATCTACCATAGTTATCGACTATTTCTTTTTCGGTAGACTGTTTTTTTCTTTCGTTGTTAATTTTGTTTGATATTTTTCCTTCTAAAGATAAATATTTTAAACTAGAATCATATTTAGAAGGTGACAAAATCTTCGGATTTGCTCTTCTTAGAATTCTATAATGACCTATTTCCTTTCTTTTACCTCGGGATTTATTACTTTTGCCTTCAAAGGTATAATTATTATATTGATTTGATGCTTCATCATCTTTTTGATAGTATCTTCTCCGAAAGCTTCTAAAATTTCTTTCTTTATATAAAGGCTTTTTAACATACACCCTAAAATTTTTTGTTAGTTGTATGCTATATGTATTTCTATTACTGCGTTTGAGACGAGGTGAATTTTCATTTGTTTGAATATTTCTGTAGCGTAATAAATTTAATGCCTCTTTCTTTATATCAAAAATTGTTCTTCTTGATTTTAAGTTGGGATACATTATATATCTGTATTTCTTTTCATTTGTTAAACATGTCTTCATTATCTATAAAAGATATAACAATAAAATTGGTTATTAATTGTAATGAATTATTTAATAAAAATAAATGGATACCATTAGAACAATCATGAGAAACATCCATTTGAACAACTCCAATTCTATCAATAAAAATATTTTTTAAAAAGTTTTTCATACGTTTTTAAAACAACAATTGGACTTTTAAAAGTTAATTTGTATAACATTAAATTCATAATATATATCTATTTTAGGGTCAAAAGTTTGGGAGAATTAGCTAACACCAAATTAAAATCTAGAATGACGATGAAATAACATCTTTTTTTGCAAGAAATTAAGATTGTGAAAAGGTAGAGTTAAAATTAAATTTTTGGTTCATAATTAGGAGTTTGACAAAGCTTTAGAGCTTAGAATTTGTCTAAGCTTAGAATTTCAAGGGATCCATAGAGATTCTACTTATTTTTAAATTTATTATACTGGAATTAGGAGACATTCGGCTCAGAATAAAATACATACTACTGTACACAATCCCTTATAATTGCACTACATTAGCTAACGGTATCAGAGGTGTCAAACTCACGGCCTACGTGACAAATTTGGCCCTTGGGATGGTCATGAGTGGCCCCGAGATGACAGGAAGATTTATTGCCTCCTGAAATGACGAGTGTTATGAAAATACGTGATATATGAATAAGATAGAAAAAATTAATAAAATTTTCTTTTTTTTAATGACCTTTATTTTATTTTATTATATTATACTTTTTTTTTCCACCCACAGTTTTTGCATAATGTCAAGTAACAAGAGAACGTTCTCGGAAGATTATCTTCAGTGGAGGTTTACTTCGATTCAAAAAAATAATGTAGATCCCCCACACTGTGTTATTTATTTTCGTGTCCTGGGAAATGATTCACTGAAACCTTCAAAATTACAACTTTACCTGACCAAATGCCACCCTGAGTATGCTGGGAATGAAAAGGATTTGTTCAAGAGGAAAGCTGATGAACTGAAGAGCCAAAAGCTTGATGCGACTGGTAGCTTCCAAGAGAAGAGACGGAACATCGTGGCAACACCTTACAGAGTGGCTTATTTAGTAGCACAGAAGAAAAATTCACACAAAATTGCTGAAGAATTGATTCTACCTTGTGCAGAAGAAATGGTAAGACTGGTTCTTGAAGCAGAAACTAAGTGATTTTTCTCTTTCGAATAAATCTCTAAGATTTTTCTCTTCGATCCAGCGTAGAATCAGGAACATGTCAGGTGAGAAAATCAAACCCCTCACCCACCCCCCCCCCTCCTAGGTAAATCCATCCCTCATATATATATATATATATATATAATTTTTCAATTTTTTTCGCTTTGTGAACACTTTTTCTTTGAAATAAAATTATTCTCTCTCTCTCTCTCCTCACTATAACAGCATTAGGGAGCGTGAGTAAGGTTGATTAGATACTCGGTTTCGATAACTCAAGGTCTTGGGTTTCCCCCATCAAGCTCACTTTTCTCATAATTTGATATAAGCGGCGCAATTGTGCCTTCTCGATGAAAACACACAACGGTACCTCTACCTTTAACATAGTAATCTTGAAATGTTTTTTCTTTATCAGCATAACAATGCAAGGCATTTCAATACATGAATATATTCATTTTTTGTAGATTGGTCCACAGGTAAAAAAAAAAGTGTCTGAAAAAGGGGGAACAGGACAAAAAAAGAGGAACCACTGCTTTAGAGGCCAAAACGAAGAACGTGCCCAGATATTTTGTATTTAAATTTACGATTCTTCATCTGCAGAATACATTATTCATTAATAAAAACAGTTCAAATTTTGAATATATATTCTAAATTATATATTTCTTTCATCCACCACCTGCACATGGTGTTGAGATTTGTGTAAATTTACAAAATTTGCCTTACTTTATTTAAAAGTTTCTAAATCATGCAAAGAAGGCTATAGCCCCGCCCCTCCCTACCCACCTAAATTTTTTAATTAATAAATTTCTATAAAAATTAGAAAACTTTTACATAAAATAAGACTAATTTTGTACATTTACAGTAATCTTAACACCATCCGACATTCTTATCTACAAGTGAGAGATGAAAGAAGAATGAATATAGAAATATAATAGGATGTAGAGAATTTGGAACGCTTCTGCTAATTTCTTTTTATTTTTAGGCCCTCCTAAATTTTTTCCTGGCTACGAGCCTGCATACATACATAAATAAAAATAATGAATTCATTTTTTCGTTGTTTAAACCAATTGAATGGTGTAATTATTAAAGGGATCTTAGAACAATCATTTAAAAAATAACCCATCATTTGGAAATATCCCACATTTAATATTTGTACGCTACTCATCAGTCATCTCTGTCCACAATCAGCAGATAGAACACTACATAAAGCACCATTAAAGAAACGAGTCTATCTCACATTTTACGTAGTTTTTGATAGGTTAAGTAATACAAGCAATCATGTAGAATTTTTACAACGATCTTATGTCGAATCATGACGTGTGACACATCTAGATGTTGTCAATTTTATACTAAATTTGAATATGGTATCTATCTTTCGATAACTGTTTGCTAAAAAAAATTCAATTTAGGCTTTACTTTATTACTAATTTCAACATTTATTATTATAGATTAAAACCTGATCTTCCTATTCCTTTTGCATCAGATCTTTGTTCTTCTTCCTGAGCGCATGCCCATGCAACTGAAGTTTGGTGTGTTTTACCATTATCATTACACGTGTAACTGCTTTTCTTCTTCTCCTTCAATGTTAGACGCACCATCTTTCTGAAGTCTTTACTGCCGTTACTGTCAACATCAGTCAGTTTAATTCTTTTTCTTCATGGAGCAATATTTGGACCTATATGTCCTCAGCAGTCGCACAAGTGTTGTATATATTTTTGCTTTCAATCTCATTCTTTTATCAGGGATAACTGCTCTCACCTCCTTCAACTTCATTCAGCTGACAGTCACCCTTATTTGAACGTTTTTTCACAATCTCCCCTATCTAGAAACTGCGAGCACAAGTGCTTGCAACTTTTCATTTGTTTTTGCTCTTCTCCATGTCTGTCTTTAATGGTCGCCTCCTTGTCTTCCTTTTTACTACGAATCATGATACCTGTCTTTTTAGTATTCATCGTTAGTCCGAACTTCTCTAGGCTACCTTGTCACATTACAAGTCTTCACTGGAACCGTTCTTGGTTCACAAGGTCATATTCAAAAACAGCTCCAATAGCTATCCTTTTCTTAGTTATTCAGACGGCATGTCAATGACTATAGCAAACAAAACGGGGCTTATAGCAGAACTTTGATGTAACTTACTCTGAAATAAAAACTTTCTTCAAATTCCTTCTGTTGTTTTGATCGCTGTTTTAAATTTCTTATGTTTGAATTGTCATTCTAATTCTGCACCAATACACTACTACCCTTGGAATACCATTCATATGATTTCTCTAAATCAACAAAATCTCAAAAGACTGCTAGATTTCCTTCTATTCTTTTCTTTTCTAATTGCCTGGCAATAAAAATCGCACCTATCGTACTTTTTCAGGGCATGAAGTGAAATTGATTTTGCTAAATCTTTACGAATGACTGTTTTCGTTCACCTAAAAAATTTTCTAGTTTTTTTAGCCCTTTTCCAGTAACTTGATCTAAGGATAGCTAAAACATCACATGTCACTTCTAAATTGGCTCTAAAAGACTCTTTTTTCAGTAAGGCTGCAGTCCATTTCAAACACTCTTCGACTCCTTCTTTAACCTTGTCGATACTAATTTCGCTAAATCCTCGTTCTTAGTTATTGTCCCTTTTCTTCATTCCTTCTCTTACTTCTTCCACGTCTTTCATCTTTCCTAGTTCTTCAACGTTTTCCAATATCTTCTCTCTTCTTTTCTACATCAAAGTTTTTCAAAATAGCCTGCCCACCTCTCCCTGATCTTTTATACTTCAAATAGGTTTTATCCTTCGTTATATTGGATCATATCAAAATATATATAAGTTAGTTTATATAAAAAGTTTTTAATAGGAAATATCTGAACTCAATATAAGCATCGGTATCCGCTAGGGTTGGCAAATAGGTCATTTGACCACCGCACCCCTTAGATTTTAAATATATTGTAATGAAAAATATTGTTGTTCCCCGAGGTTCCCAAACTTTTTTACAGTGCAAAATATTTGTTGAACTTAGCGGAATCTAATATTTTAAGAGTTTTTTAGTTTAAATACAAAATGCTATTGTATTAAAATCTTTGCATTAATATGCCTTAACAAAATAACTATAGATTTAAATATAGATATATTAGATAATATAAAAATAAAACAAAAAAAGATAAAACAGACAAAGGTATAAGTTGAGATTTCAAAAAAATATATCTCTATTAGCTTTGTTCTAATTTCTTAAATTTTTGCTTTATTGCCAAAATGTTGAGAAAGTTAAAAACTATTTACATTTATTGAGATCGATCACGCTAAAAAACAAAAATGAGAATTTTTTCTTATTTCGTTATATCATAATAAAAGTGTTATTAAAATAGTAAAAATTTTTTATAAAAAAAGTTATGTGGAAAATTTGAAAAGCAAAAAGTGTAACGTAATATTTGGCGGCATCCTTAAACCAATCTTATTGAAACCCTATGTGCAACGGCACACGGGTTGAAAAGCACTCGTTTAACTTGTATACTAGTTGGTTTATATAATTGTAGATGTGACTTTTCAAATGATTTTCTAAATACTATCGATCATCTATCTATATTACAACTTTTTTAGTATGACTATTTTGTTATCATTTGTAGCTTTGTTTTATTGAATAATAATTGCATGGTAATTTCTATTATTTTTACATGAACAAAATGTTTTTATTTAAAAGGATATTACTTTTTCAATGATATGTTCTGTTGTTTTTATAACAGATATATTTTAAATGACTTATACGAAGACACACCTTGGTTAAACATATTGGAGCAAAATAGAGGAGTTAAGAAAAAATAGAGTAAGAGAAAGGGAACGTTATAATAAACATACGTTTCAAGTGAAATGGATGACAAGTAAAGCCGAGCAAATCGCATGTCTGACAGACTTTTTATAAGTGTAGTAAGAATCTAGATATATGAAGTGATGATTTATAATTTTAGGTAGAGTATTTATTAACTTGAGGAAAAATGTGTTAAAACAAACTTCTAAATAATGAATTTAATTTGTTAATTATTTAACTTAATTTTGAAAAAGTTAAAACCTACAAATTTCCTATTTTAAAAGATAAATTTAAAAAGAACTAAATCTCTAGAAACCACGTTATTGTGTTTCTATCTTGATTGTAAAGTTTATTCATGCGCTGTTGCAAAAAGTGGTGAAATAGGCATTTGGGAAAATTCCCCAAAGTTCGCATATCCGTGATACTATTTGGTGAGAAAAAACATTAAGGTAACTTTTTGTATCTCCAGAAATGTCTTAATTTGACAACGATATGCTTAGCATAATTTAAATAAGTCACAAACAAAATGTTATTGTATAGTGGGTAAATGATATATTTATGAAAAAATTATAAGGAGGTTTTTCTTTTATAGAGGTTTCCACAAAACCAAGTTATCAATCAGAAAAGTTTTTAATGTAATATTTGTTTGTAGATCGGCAACTGATGCTACTACTTTTCAAAAAGTCTTACCCATTTTAGCTTCGAAGCGAATTTCAATGAATCCTGGATCTAACACATTTCATTGTGGATAATATTTGAGAGTGTCGTAAGTTTTTGTTTGAGGTAGAGCGCATCTGCTTCAGAAGAACTATTTTTCCTTTGAAGTATTTGAAGCTCACTGACTTTAGTGCTCTCAAAGAAAGTTGGATTGGGATTGGTGTTTGTAGGCGAGCGAGACAAAGGTCACACCAAAAAAAGGCAATGCAAAATGACACGTGGCGCGAGCAGTGTGAATTATTATTGGCAGGGCAATGAAAAAGCCTTCCTTGTCTTCTTATGTGTGAGCAGGAGAGATGATGATAGTAATTGCCATTGTTACTTCAAATCGTCTTCCAGATTTCCTGTGTGTTTTCTTTGTTTTTGACGAAATCCTGCTTCTAGACAATGAAGGGCGTTTATTACAACTTCTTAAAAGTGGGTGTGCTTGCATGCCATGCTCTGAGTGTGACATACTTATTTGCTTTGAAAAGACCGTACACCGTTCACCTGCACAGACACTATCATATGTATACAACATCCTACAAGTATACAAAACAAAACATCTACATTTTCGCTTCTATACGACACACATATACAAGTCCTGGGTGGCGATTATGAAATAACTTTATGTATATGTACACATGTAGTAATTGAGCTTTATTCACTCTAAGTTTGCTTAGAAACAAATCCGGTAGAATAGGTAGCGTTTTGTTATCTCCTCTCTCCTTGTTCCAGGATTTCCGCCATTAATTCCTGCGTCTTGGGAGGTTTGATGTGCGTTCATTACAAAAGTTGCATTGCCTGTGCAAATACATATTTGTGTGTATGTCGTCGCTATTACGTCATTTCACTTTTAAAAGCTTCTTATCTCTTCTCTACGAGTCGCTTAGCAGATACCTTTTTTCCTTTTTCCTGAAGCTTGCAAAGTTGTGATGAACAGCTTTTCCAAATGACAAGATAACAACGAGTTACTGAGCAGGATAAGTGGCTTAGCTCACACATAAACATACATTTCGCAATTATCCCCTTTATCTTCATAATTATGAGGTTTGCACAACACGGCATCACCAGTAGCAGAGTATCTGGTGCACTGTCATCATGCCTCCCATCAACGCCACGTCATCATCACAAAAGTCTCCTTTGAAATCGTTCATTTTCCAAAGTTACCCTTGAATTGAATCAAGTTTTAACTGAGTCTTAAAAAAGAAATGTTTGGATCTACAAATCAGGGCCGGCCTTAGGCCACTGCAACCTATGCGGCCGCAATGGGCCCCACGCTTCTCATTTTTCATTTTGATGATATATTGTATGATTTCGCTAAACGCAAGGTTCGCAAAGTAAAGTTACTTTGATCGTCATTTTGTGTTAATGAAAAAGTAATAAAACAAATGCCTTTTCTTTTTTTCAAAGTCTTATTTCTCACTTTTAATCTTTTTTCCTATCCACACTGGACCCCACGCAATCCATTTTGCATAGGGCCCCGCGAACACTAGGGCCCTGCTACCAATTCATGGGTAAAGTATTAATATTGATAATTAAAAAATATAAGAGAACAAAAGAAGCGATTTAAAAAGAAAGTTTAAAATCTTCATTCATAAATGCAGAAAGTCCAGGGGCGGATACTGAACTTCTTTTCCCGGGGGTAGATTCGCGGCTAAAACTTTTAAAAATATTTGGCAAATTTGAGCCAAGAATCCCTTTTATTAAAATATGCAGTTGCTTTAAAGACCTTTATTCTTGATATATTAGTAATTACTTTATACATGTGTCATTTGTAAGTTTGATTTTAAAATTCAGTATGTTGAAGTTTCCAAAAGATGAATGGCAGGATATTATCACAAGAGTCATCTCTAATATATAAAACCTCTATATATATAACTTAATTAAACAAAAAGAAGGAAAAAAGACTGGAGCATATAGGGAGTGAAATATATGGTGATGGAAAAAATAAAACGAACACCTTCTATTTTAGAAAAGGTATATTCATAAATCAAGAACAAGAAAAATAACTTGGTGATAAAACACTTTCAGTTTGAGTATTTATTTTTCCTTTTTCAAACATCAATTCTAAATTTGGTAAACTTCTTGGAGGGGAGGGAAGAGAATGATATTGTGGAAGATAACTAAAAAAAATTTCTAAAACGGAAGTCTTTTTTAAATTTTATGGAAAAATATTATAACTCGTTATAAACGTGAGATAATATTTTTAGGTACAATTTCTTTCCGTGCACGGTCCAACTAGACTAATGGGGCCAGGGCCAAGGACCCCTGAAGGCCTGATGCGCTGAGGGTGATAGGGAAGAGGGATAACGCTTCTTAAATTTTTCTACTTGCTCATTCATTTCCCACTTTTTCCTTTCGTCACTTTGCTAGCTCGTCTTTTGTTCAAAATGTGCTTTCAAAATCCTTATTACAACCTTACACTTTATCCTGTTAAATGGCCATGTTTTCTTGATGCAAAAAGAGTTCAGAAGCCTGGTTACAGCAAAAGCGCAAAATGAAATTTTAGGGATTTGTTACTTTTATCTCATTTTTTTTTGATTTTATAATAAATTTTTAATGAATTTTTAGTATGTATCATAATAACTTTTTCCCACAAAAATAATGCTGGTCCATACCATTTTTGCTTTTTGGAAAATGGTCCACGACCAGAAACGAGTTGGGAAACACTGCAGTATGGACAATGGTCTAATTGTATACTGTATGGAAAATGCTGACAGTTTGATTTTTATCAGGGAGGTAACGAGTTGGGATTAGGTCCACCTATATTTTTGAATTTTGCTATGAATGAAAACGAACAATTTTTTTGGAATTATTCAGACATTGTGTAGCTGAAAAGTACTTTTTATCTTTGAAAGTAGTAGAAAATATTACCACTAATAAACAACATAAAATATACGGGAACAATAAGAAGGATAAAACAAATATCGCCCTCTGAAAGAATCAAGTTTCACTCCTACAAACAAGGGTAAAACTTGGGATTACACAAATTTGGTACAATCGATTGAAAAAAGGTATTTTAAGAGTTTCATACTTCGAAGCTAAATCAAATAGTAAATCGAAATATGACAAGTAAGAAGAGATGATAAGAGAATCAGCTCCAATTTTTCTCACCTACAACAGATGCATATGCTTGCTTCACTATTGCATAAAAATATACCTCAACACTGAAACTAATCAGCGGAAAAATGGTATTGGCCAATTATTATTATTCATTTATTGATATGACTAGGGCAAATTGTTCGCATATACACAGAAGGCAACACCGTCAACTTGGTTAAGAAGGATCGTAGTTTGTAATTTCAACCGACAAGACTTTGGCAATTGTTTAAAATAACTCCTGTGCAGACATCGAAGATAACAAATCACAAACAAGCAAAAATACTGCAGAGGTTTTCATATTAAATGCTCTAAGTTTATCGCACTTCTGAATTTTATTGTGCATTACAAGTTTATCCTTCTTTCTCTCATGGTTTCTAACAACTTTTTCACTATTTTCAATTTAGTTCTCAACATTAACTATATCTCACTTCCTAATATTTGAAATGAAGAACTCTTTCAAAAGATTGCTAAGTAAAATTGAAAGACCTTTTCAAAAAGAAGTTCTGTTAATTTTTTAATAAGCTTCCCATTTTCATGTATCTGTCTAAAGTTTGCGTTTTGGCAACTTTCTTTTTCAATGGGAAGAAATAATTCTTTTGCTTATTTTTATGTGTATGAACATCCCCCTGTATCAAACAGTGAAGCCTTTTCTGTTTTCTAAGAGGTATAGTACTTTGCGCTTTCTTTACGTTACTCTGCAATACATCAAACACATTTGAATTAATTTTTACATGTGGTGTTGTCCTGCTCGTATTCCTAATCTAATACTATCACTCTTTTCCAAACCTACTAAATTTTTACTAAGTTGTTGTGTATGTATTGAAAGATAAATAGTGAATCTATGACGCCATAATTTAATATCCTCCCATGTATAAAAAAACCAAAGAGAAGTGAGCTAATTGGCTAAATAAATGACATAGGTCTGTGATAGTGTGAAAAAATATCGTGTTTCATGGATATGTACCAAGCTGTAAAATTAGACACACTTTAGATCTTATCTCGCATAGCGAGGCGAAACTATTGCAGGAAATAATTACAATAACACACACCAGACTTTGAAGAAAGAGATATTTATTTGAGATTTTAAGGAATGACAAGAAGTTAGAAGAGATACTACATAGGGGAGGAGGGTTGCTTAAGGTCTATCAATATGTTATCAGAGAGCACAATGAAACAGAGAACTGGTGGAAAAGTGGACGGTGATTAAATTATGCTGTTTGAATAATACACAAGGCAACAAAAATTTTTTGCCAAAACTTTTTTTACATAATTAAAATATATTAACCTCACTGAATATGAAAATAAAATTCGTTTTTACTAATTGGCTTTAATTTTCAAATTTTTACTTAATGACACCTATTTTTTCAAATTAAAAAAATTTTCTTTTTTTTCTGTGAAATTCTTTTGATTCTTCGCGCTGTAAGCCCCAACAATAATCCGCTATCATGTTTTCGTCCCACCTACCTTGATATCTTTCTTCCATTGTCTTTATTTCTTGATGAAGTCTTTCCCCTTGCTCTTCGCCCATTTGCCCAAGATTTTAAGGGAATTTATCCAAGTGGCTGTGTAAGTAGTGCATTTTTACACTCATATTTGCGCCAAGCGTTTTGAAATTTACCAGCATTTTTTCTACAAGCTCTAGATAATTTTCAGCTTTATTGTTTCCAAGGAAGTTGTTAATGACTTCAATTTTGCTCTTAGATCTCACAAATTTATCATCTTTTACTAGCTTTCTGATTTGGGGACCGTCAAAGACTCCGGCCATCAACTTTTCTAAGCTAACACGGGGGTTTGAGTTAATTATGTGCTTAAAACAACCTCCTTGTTTGTCCAATGATCTTACAAACTGCTTCATCAAACCCAATTTAATATGGAGAGGAGGCAAAATAATCTTTTTCTTTTCAACAAGGGACTCCTTTATAATGTTTTTGCTTCCCACAATTGAATTTTCTCTCAGAGGCCGTTCTTTTTGTGTCCAGTGCTTGTTCTTATCTCTACTATCCCAAAGACAGTAAAAACAGGGAAACTTTGTGTATCCAGATTGTTGTCCCAACAAAAAGTTAACAATTTTGAAGTCAACACTTAGTGACCACTTATGATCTTCGTAATTAATACAATTTAACAAAAACTGTACATTTTCATAATCTTCTTTCAATGTTGTTGAATAGCCAGCCAATTGGAATCGAAGGAAATGTATTCAAGTTGTGTAATAAAACGCATTTCAAACTTTTGAGAGAGCCATCAATAAACAATCTCCATTCATCAGGTTTGTATGTGGTGTTGAGTGCAAATAAAAGGAAGACCTTTGACATCATTACAATAAACTAACATTTCATTCTTTGTAAAAAATTTCAACAGTGAATGCTCTCTTGTTCTGTAGAAAGTTATTTTGGTGTTTTTTGTTAACCACTTTTTTTCTTTTAAGCGAGAGGCCAACACTTCCGACTTTTCTTTACTCAGATCAAGATCTCTAATGAGGTCGCTGAGCTCTTCTTGATTAAACTTATTGTAACTGTTGCTTTCACTTTCGAAATGATCTTCTCTTGCACTTGCTTGGCTTGAAATTTCACCTTCTATTTCTTCTTCATCTTGTGAATTAAAATTTTCAGGAACTTTTGGTACTGGAATTTCAATACCATGTGGAATGTATTGTCTGACAGACTCCAAGTCAAGATAAACTAATTTTCTTTTATTTAATCCTTTGATATCGATCCAGCAAAAATAACAATCATTATGATGATTTTTTGGCTCCCTCCATATCATTGGAATACCAAAATTCAACTTTTTTTTCTTTCCCTTACTCCATTGTCTCAATTGTTCAACCCAAGACTTGCATGTTTTGTGTAGGTACCCAACACTTATCTTGATCACCAAGTTTAACTTCAAAATAAACTCTTTTAACAAAAGGTGATATATTTTTCCTTTGACTAGGCAAAGTATAACGCCCACAAATATAACAAAAAATATCAGAAGGATTTTTACAAAATTTTCTAGACAACTTGATTAAATTTTTGAATTAAAAAATCTGTAAAGTTGTCTAAATTTTAACATAAAAATAAATATGATTAGCTTACTTTTTAGAAATAAAATAATTTGAGAACGACTTATAAGCAATTTTGATATTAGAAGTTTTACTATTAAAAAATTTTATGCAGTTTTCCAAAAAAGACAATTGCTGTTGAATTAGAGCGAAT
Organism: Nectonema munidae; assembly: GCA_030549495.1. Taxonomy (NCBI): domain Eukaryota; kingdom Metazoa; phylum Nematomorpha; class Nectonematoida; family Nectonematidae; genus Nectonema; species Nectonema munidae. The sequence continues at coordinate 220,154 of JAUIRK010000065.1, read as the reverse complement.
TAAATAAAATAAAAAAATATAAAATAAAAATTATTTGTTGAAAAAATTCTGGCAACTTAAAAAAAACAATCGTTTACAGCATCCTTGATGTTTTATTGCTTTGAGGATTCAAAATGAAAACAGAACTTACGGTCAAAACCTTCTAAGAAAGACTAAACAATTAGGTAATGTTATCCTCTAAAAAAATAAAACATCTAAAACGACAACGAAACTATGTTAAAAGATTTGGCAAAGCCTCAAATTGATTTAATTTTTACAAAAAATTTAATTAGTTCATTTAAAAAATCCTTGTTCAAAAACTAATAAGAAACTTTAAGAATAATTAAAAAAAAAGATAATTTTTGATCAATTATATGATATTCAATAAAATTAAGAAATAAGGTGACAGGATTTTCAACAAATTACACACTTAAACTAGTATTGCTTTCCAAGTTCCCGAACTAACTTGTCTCGTTTTTTGCTCCCGCGAATATTCTTGCTTAACGTGATTTATAAATTTTTCATTTGTTTGCAATGAAACGTTAAATTATTTTTAAATAAAAAAAGCAAAGTTTTTGTTTATTTGATTTTTATCTTCGAGAATACATATTAACCTTGGAATGGTTTTCTGCATTTTTTAATACATTCCCTTTCTCTTTACTCACATCATCTATCAGTCTCTTTAAAAACTTTCATAGTATTTATCTTAATTATTATTCTTTCAATCAAAAATATACTTTTCTAAAAATTGGTTTCTTCATTTAAACGATCGCAATTTCTTTCGACTTCCACGTTAACTTTTGCTCGTACAAAGTTTAAAGAAGAATCATACAAGAATAAATACTTTTATTTCACCCCGAAGTGCTCTATTTACATACTTACTTTTAAAACTCATAATTTTGAAGCCAGATTAAAATAATTGATTTGCGGGAAACCAAGAACTAGTCATTTTTCCAGAAAAAAGAAATTTAGAAATACTAGTTTCAAACAAAGGATTTTTCAATCAATGCGCATATTAAACGTATCCATGCTTAAATTTATTAGAAAAAACATTTTAAGTGTTTTTTTTCGTGGACTGTTTTCATCAAGAAGACACAAATGCGTCGCTTGTATCGAACTATGAGAAAGGAGGCTTGATGCGGGGTCGAACCCAAGACCTTGAGTTATCGAAACCCAGTACAAAACCAATCTTACTCACCCCTAGTTCTAAAAACTAGTTTATTGAAAAGCAATTAATTTTTTAAAGTAGGCTAGAGATAAAGAAGTAACTTATTATTTTGTAATGAACTTAACATTTCTTATCTATTTAATTTAATTATCATCACATAAAATTTTAATTTTCTTAACCGAAATCGTAAAACTGTTAAGAAAGCATGAGGTTCTCACAAAAATTTCAAAGATTTAAAGTTCTGCTTCTCAACCAACAGCAGGTCACAAACACTCGCCTAATAAGTCCTTTAATAAACATAAATGTAGCATTTTAGCTATCACATCATCTCGGTCTACTGATGGCGACTACAACTCCGAAACGCATCATCAAGAGCAAATTATTCCTGTTTCTAAAGTTCTAGATGGCGTTAAAATTCAATACATCTTATAATTATTATTAGTGCTATAAATAATGACATATAATTTATTTTTCGAAGCACTCAGCTTAAAAATTCATCCAGGAAATTGATATAAAGAAGAAAGTGAGAAAAGAATTTAATGCCACAAAAACTTTGTGAGAGAGAAGAATGTATGATAGACACGTCAGGAGAAATTGGGTGTGCGGAAAATATTTACAGAGCTTCTACATCTTTCCCATGTGCACAAAATACATACATAGATATACAAGAGAATCCAGGACTGTGACAGATTAATTGGGCATTTCAGTTTTTGGAGAGCGCGTTAAAGAGATCGTTTTGCAATTCTTCTTGTTTTAGCTCATTTTGCACGGTGGAGACGCAACGCAGGGAATTGACGATGTCTTTCGTCTTTTCAAAGTAGACTTCTTTGAGCGTGATGCGAATTCTATTCTCCATGTCCTAATCGATGTAAACAAAGCTTTAATAGGAAATCATTGGCCAGTAACTGGAACGGATCAAAGGAATGATTCCGAACAAAAGGTTTGACTTTAAAAGTTTAGAATGTACCACTTCTAAAAAGAATATTTTTAAAGCGGGGTTATGCACATTTAATACACAAATAAAATGTCGTTTGATTTAAATAAAAATATTGAAAGTTTCATCTCTTCTGAACTCCACACTGTCGGTTTGCAGTTTCAACATTTTTCTAGGATATGTCAAATTCCTCTCCGGTAGAGAACCACTGGTCTAGCAGTAGGTAAGTTGATCAGAAACCAGTTCTACGCTTTATAGATATTTTAAAAAAAAATTTCAAATAAATAATTTACTCTATGAAGTCCAATCAAAATGAAAAAACTGCAACTGTTATTCACCTGTCATATTGTGTTAATTAAGAAAGAAGGAATTGAATATGAATGTATGTATTTATGATTGAAGGAATAAATGCAAATTTTTAGGATGAAACAAATTTGACTAAAATGTTAAATGCGGATTTAAAAAATTCAATCAACTTTAAACAAAAAACATATTTTTAATTTCTGGTATAGGGGATATTACGATCACGAACCGAACCTGAGATGTTAAGTAAAAATTTATGTGTAGTAGGAAAGTTGTGCAAAATTTAGAGTAAAGGTTGAAAAGTTAGAATTTTAGATGCCCATTCGCCATGTTTATTAGCGAATTTTTCCAATGTGCTTAGGATACGTAAAAATTAATAATGATCTGCCATCATCTTTGAATCCCAAAGACCTTGGTAGCGTTTTTCCATTATTTTAATGTCTTGGTGAAAACGTTCACCTTGCTCTTCGCTTACTTCACCTAAATTTTGCGAAGGCTCATTTAAATGTCTGTCTAAGTAATGTATTTTAATACTCATTCTACATCCAAAGGCTTTGTAAACTGGACAGCAGAAAATCTCTTGATTTTTATTTTTAAAAAAGTTTTTTACGACATTAGAGAAAGCACAGATGGAATATTTGGATATCTAAGATACTGTTTATTTTTTTTATTAAAGCCTTTAACATCTATAAGACAAAGTAGAAGTTATTTGAATGATTTGTAGGTTCCCTCCAAGCCACAGGTAAGCCAAACTGAAGATGTGCAGCATGTTTTCTTTGCGACCAAGATCATAAAGTTTCCAAGTAAGTTTTGCAAATTTTGTCCTGATCTCTAAGTGCTATTTTAAAGTAAGCGGGGTACGCTCTATTTACAAAATGAGTAATATTACGTCTTTCACATTTTAAACTAAAATTACCACAGATGTAATGGTAAAGGTACCATAGGGTGTTTTCATCGAGAAGGCACAATTGCGCCGCTTGTATCGAACTATGAGGAAAGCAGGCTTGATGCGGAATCGAACCCAAGACCTTGAGTTATCGAATCCAGCATCTAACCAACAACCCTACTCACGCCCATAATAATGATGTAGCAAAACGTATGTGGATCGTTAAGACATTTCTTTCTTTTAGATAAAGAATTCATTAAAAATGTATTATTTAAAAATAATTTTAAAATATAAATAAGCGCAACATTTGGCAAAAAAATTTTTTTGTAAACGTCATTAAAATTAAGATAGCGTAAAAAATTTTGGAGTCAAAGTTGGTTTTTTTTTTAAATATTTTAGATAATGAAAAAAAAATGATTTTATTTTTGAAAACATATGGAGCGGCTCTTCTTTAGTCGAAGTCGAATTGAAGACTTGGCATTAAATTTAGAGTATTTTGAGTGGCAGTTGGATATTTTTGCTCCAAGCTCAGTAACCCTGATTAAAAGAACTACTATAAAATTACTGTTTCAAGAATGAAGATATGAGACACTACAAACTAATATCTAAAAGCGATAGTTCTAGAAGATAGGCGGATTGAAAAGAACGCGCGTGACCAACACAGCTGATACCTAGGACAACTGATGCATGAATACAAAATAATCTATGAAAATAGCATTACTGATTAGAAAATCATTAGTAAAACATTTTGAGCACTGGTGGTTCTGGACCTCAGAGTAGCGTTTCAGAATCCCTGATGTAGCTTAAGTATGATGTGCAATGGATATGCAAAGAAAAGAACTGTTGAAAAACGTCATAAGTATTGCACACATTAATCAATGCTTTATTTTGTAACAATAAATTGCTCATCTGGAAAATTGTAAAGGATTAGAGAATCTTTTTGCAATTTGAAAAACATTCAAAAGAAAAGAATTTTTGTTTTCCTCATTAAATTTTAAATAGATTTCGGATCAATAGACTTCGAGATCATGCAGAAAGACTTTTGGGATAATTTAGAACTCCAATTCACAGAATACTTATTACATTTGAAGAGAATATTTATTCCTTTTCATTTGCGTATTGGAACATTTAATTATAGATTGGGAAAAACTTTAAAGAAGAAAGGCTATATTATGTGATTAAAAAAGCATACTTCAACCATTTTGCCAATGTTCAAAACATGATGACTGCTATCCGGCAACGCATGCTCTGCTTCCACCTGAAATAAAATTAAAATTTTAAGTATTAATCCAAACAAACTGAGACTTGCATTTTTACTTAATACTTCGAGAACCAATCTGAAGTCGGTGTCGCAAAATATGAATATCCTCTCTTTTAAAAAGAAAGCAGAATACTTTTCCAAATTTTGGTCCTTAAAGAGCTAACCATTTCAGAGATTGGTTTTCGAAAATGAATCCTTTGCTTTTCTATTTGAATGAATTTTCATAAAACTTTATGCAAGTGATATTCGTTACGGAAATAGAAGCTTATGATTGGGAGGCGGGTTAATTATCCACGTTAGCGAATCAAACACGAGTGTTTACGGTATTCAGTAGTCTTGAAAAACTTGTTGCATTCTATCGCTACTCCCCTCAAATAATGATACCTGCCAAGTCTCCTTTGAGTGTAAATGTGCTTTCGGACTACTCACAAACATTTCTAAAATATCCTATATAAGAGTATCCTATATCCATTCTGTTATTCTAATTCTAATATTCTGTGTTATTAAGTCTCCAGATGTCGAAATGGCGTTATTAAATGTATGTAAAAAATGTCTTACGTGTGTTGTATATATGTACACTGAATTTAAAAAGCATCACAGAGACTTCACCATTGCTGGATAATTATGAAGAAGGCGGACCTTGATCCGGGGCTACTAGAAATTTTAATGGCTCCTAACTATCTAATAGTTCGCATCTCTCAATATCAAATCTCCCATAAACTTAGCAACATTGGCAACTAAGTAGCAAACAGCTTGAAAATAAAAAGTTACTTCTTTATCAACTATAACAATAAAACAAATATACCTAAAACTAACTATACAGTATACATACTTTAAAAAATTAACTAGCAAAACCAATTGAAAATTGGTTTCAAATTATAACATTGATAGATCTTGGATTCGAAGAGCAGGACCTGATTGTCGAGCAGACATTTTCAAAACAATAGAGCAGTTTTAATGGTCCGCTTATGGCCCATTGGGATGGAGAAATTTTAAATGATACCATAAGAGGAAGAAAATAAGAGGATCGTCTTTCAGTCTTAATCTCTGGATATAAAATACAAAAATGATTAGCTATTCCAAAACTGCTTTCTTGCACTGGAAAAGCACAAGCAACAGCGATAATGTATCTATAACTTAACTGGAAAATTCAAAAAAATATGATAGCAGTTTGTTTTGACACAACAGCTATAAGCACAGACATAAAATCTGGAATATGCAAATTGTTTGAAGAAAAACTGGGAAAAATCTTTTATACTTTTCCTGTAGGCATCAACATTTTTGAAATTGTTTTAGCTGATGTTTTTAGATCTTCTCTTGGCCCTTCAATGGGTAAAGATGTGGCCATATTTAAAAGATTTAAGCGTCATTAGATGAAAAAATTAATCCACATATTTAAAAACAGCGCTAGATACATTTTCAACCATTTATGGTATTTAAGCGAAGAGCACGTTGTTCAAGCTTTGTTTGGTCCTTCAGTTTCTTCTGATAAAAAGAAAGCAATCGTTAAAGCCATGAATGAAAATACAAATAGAGAAAATTTAAGCAAGGGGATCAAATTTTCATTCAAAACAACAATAAAACATTCCCTTGAAAACCTTGTGTCAAAAAATCATTTCAGCATTCTCGATATTTAAACTGATTTTCTTAAATTTGATTCATCAACAAGGAAATATCGTAAAAGTTACAAGTCAGCCATGAATATAATAAAAGGTTTGAAAACCGTCAAAGATTGCGATGAAAAGAGGGTGTATGGCTTTTATTGAAAAGTATAGTTCTTCAATAACTAAAGATGAAGAACAAAGGCCATATCTTTTACAAATTGTTCAAGATCACAGAGCAAAAATATCCAAATTCAAATAAATTAACACTTGCAAAATAGTACATATAAGTAATGTGTTTGTGTTAATAAATGTCATACTTGAGAGACTAATAAAATTAGTTCAAGTAACTCAAAATTTTGTCTCCTATATATTTATCTTGTTGCGATAACAGATCTAATGGCTAGGAGATGAATATTTTTCTAAACTTTTACCATGTTTTAAAAACCATCCTAATGTCTAACTAAATCATGCCCAGCTCAAAAAAGTGGTGCCTGAGTTACAAACGTTGCTCTGTAATGCAAATTTATTACTGTACTTTCAAATTTTAAAAATGTCAGTAAAGTAAACTTCGCTTTAGTTCAACATTCGAACAAGTCCAACTTTTGAAAAGGGGCCCATCATTTTCTATTATTTATAAACTAATTTATGGTGTAAATGAACAAAATGAGTTTAAGCACACGTTTAATTTAAAATTTTATAAATTGGTTTTAAGGTAGTTTTGGACTAAGCCTAGGTTTTTAATACGATACACTTTGGACAGCTTCCAGTGCAAATTGAAAGTATTTTTGAAAAATATACTTTACATCTCTATAAAAAATCTGGTCATGAAATTCTTTGGATAAACAAATAAGGGTGGATAAAGAGCGAAATAAAATAGATAAAAAAGAAAACAAACCTGTCTCGTAATACTTCCACCCAGATTGACACTTCCGGTCTTGGAGTCATCCGTTACCAAGTAAAGCATCACGGTAGACGTCAGTTTATAAAAGGCGCATTTTCCTTTTTCCTGAAATGAAAAATAGCAACGGTTCAAAAAAATGAGGAAAAAGTTTTACCCAAGCACATCTATAAACATATTCAGACCATGTCAAAGGCTCCGTACCGAGGTGAGGCCTCCGTCCCTGGAATACGCACACGTATACATGAAATTATAGTATGGATGTAAAAACGAATGATACTCTATCATTGGCTAGAATATTCCTCGATTCGCTTTCCTTAATCCAGTTAAATTCCACTTTCTTATTAAAAAAGAGAGAGAAATTTACAAAAAAATGTTAATCCATTGGGATTTTAATCAAAACAAAATACTCTTTTGACATGGTTGCGATATTTTAGGAACAAGTTTCGTTGCAATCAGTATAATTGAGATCGTAAATACACAAAATATTTTGAAGTAGGAAAACCATTCTTAGTGTATACTCAGGCCAAGAAGCATGCTTGAAGAGTAGCGCATTGAACAATCAGATATGGCATAAGGATCACTTGTTATCTTATTCTTGTGTTTTTAAATATTTAAGATCTTTGATACCGAGAAAACATAAGGCAATCAAAAACAGTTTTCTGCACTTTTTGTATAAATAACGGAAAAAGAATTTTTTTTATTTCCAACAAAAATAAATTTAATTAATGAATATAAAATTAAATTAATTAAAAATGTTTTCATGTTCTTTTAGATAAGAAAATATGTCATTTGATTGATGTGTCCTGATAGATTTTCAAAAATAGTTCTTTTATAGCTTATCTAAATTTTTTCTTATACGATTTATCTATAATTTCAGAATTCAAAAATGGATTATTTGGCGCAACAAAAAACAGCGTTTTGATGATACCCTTTAAGAGGCTGACTACTGGCACGATGATAAAAAATAACCAATATTTAATAAAAGTATTGCGATACATTGAAAAATCTGCAACACTTTTTGCAAAAGAGTTAAAACGGGATAAGAATTAAAGGAAGGTCGTTCGTTTTTAGTGTTTCAAATGAATGAAGATGAATTCAAATCTTGGATTCAAGATGCAAAATGGCATGAAGAATAGGAAGAAGTAAAAAGGAGTAACCTGAATCTCAATGACATGGATTGAATCCCATGAACCAGCTTCACCGCTGTTTTTAATCAAGATGGCCGCTGCAAATCCACTATCCAAATCCCACATGTAGACAGATGATAGTCCGCCTTCGTAGTACCTATGCAAAATAGTATTTACCATGATTAGGAAAATGAAATGTGTTAAATAAAAAAGCGCCTTGTTGCGTTAATTAATATATACAATGTAAATCAGTGGTAAAAAGGTTGAGAGCCACTGTATTAGAATTTACAAATTGTATGCATGCCTTCAATATAATTGTTTGAGTATATCAGTCGGTACCCCATATTATATACTACAAAACATCATACTTTTGAAAATATTTATATAGTCACGTCATTGTTTTCTATTTCTAGAACAATTTAGACAAATAGGAATTTTAACTAACATTGAAATAACAAACTAAAATATAATACATACGTACTCATTTCATTTTTATTCCAAAAAATTGAGCATTTTGTATCATTAAAATGAGAATTCTAGTTTCGCTCTAAATTTGTGCTTTTTAGCATTTACGGTATCAACAACTACGATTTTCAATATGTCATGTCATCATCATACAACTTTGAATGCCATAAATCTGCATATAATCCTGCTCGTAAAGTTCTTCCGTAATTTTGTAAGATTGCTTTTACTAGCAATAACCGAAGATGCTTTGCACGTAAAAAGCTGCACTCTTTTTAGAGACGACAGAAACAAACCAACTTGAAACATTACTACGCGTCTTTAAAATTTAAAAAACTTTTCAATTGTACAATTAGCAAAAAACTCGGATTGAAGGATGAAATATTAAAGATAAAATAATAACAAGTCTGGGAGGGAACATGCCACAAAACTTAAAAAAGCATCTTTCGCACTCATCTCATTACAATGCGGGAGAAAGAGATTAGTATTTGTGTGAAAGAGAGATACAATTGTCGGTATATTTCAAACGCGTTGTTCGCAGTGATTTCCAGCTCTCGTAATTCCTCTGAAGGAAGAGTACCATCTTCGAGTTCTGGAAAAAACACATTGCTCCAAGGAGATCTAAACGCACAAAAAGAAGTAGAATTTTTTTTTCAATGTATGGAATTTATGCCATTTTTAGTTTAAAAAATTTAAAGATCAGCCGCATTCTAAGCTTTTTTCTTTTTAGCTGAGGAATATTCTCTACTGACGGCAAATAAGCTAATGGGAGGATTTAAAAAAGAGAGAATAGAGTAGATGAAGTCAAGGAATCAATTCAAGATTTATTCAAGCGCAAGCACAAACAAAAACTAAAAACGGTCTAATCATTCCAGAACACGTGTCCTATATGAAAAAACTTACAAACAAGTACTATAGACATTTTTTGTTAATGATATAAATAGGATTGCAAAATCGAAAATCGCGTGAGTTTCAGATTTTAGTTGAGTTGGAGTCGGTGTCTAATAAAATTTAGTAGCCGAAGGTCGAATTTAAAAAAAAAAATTTTTATTGTAAGCAAAAGGAATGACTCCTAATTAGTCCAAGCAGGGCGTAAGAATTGGTCTTAAGTATTTTATGTTTATTTGGAAGCCGAGTTGAATATGTTTCCTCGCGATTCTAAAAATAAACTTACGCATTTATAAGATAGCGACAAATCTAACTGCACAGAAGTATAGATATTTATTTAAGGCATATCAATGAAAAATGGGATGACATCAGAAACATAGATTGACTTAAAAAATATATCATATGTAGGAAAACTTTTCCTACTATCAGTAATGCAAGCAGCATACATACATTGTGGATAATAATGATTTGTTGACATTCTTACATTTTACATACTTTGGTTGGGAATATTTATTTTTAAAAAGGAAACCAATTAAAGATTTTGATGTGAAATATTTTAAACTTTTAAAAATTTAGCTCATTTACCTTTGCAAACAGACTTTTTAGCTTTTTTCTTTGAAAAGCTTTTAATATTATGAGTTTGAGCTTGATAAAGCACAAAACAATAATTTTATATTATAAGTCGATTCGTCTCTATATTTCATATCCAAAAGTATATATAAAAATGATGAAGAAGGTTAGACATCATTAGTTTGAAATAATAATAAAGACGCGATAATAAAGACGACAAAACGTTACTAAATCGGATATTTCAACTCCCCTGGGCCTTTTTCGATCAATATCAAGTGTAAAGCCTTCAACCTCCATTTGAAAAAAAGACACAATAATGAAGGATTAGAGAAGTCGAATAAGAAAGATAGGATGTGAGAGAAAGAATGATTAATACATGTGTGTGATCAATCAGATACATATTATATTATAAGAGTCTACAACTTACATGTAAATTTTATATTAAAATTATCTGAAGGACAAAAAACCTGAAATATTTGGATAACTACAAATCGCACTCTTACGCAACATTTTTGATTATTTCTACTGACTTAAAATCACGCTGGCTTATTAGAAGCAATCGTGCTGGCTTCTTCTATACACGTGGACGTCTGCTTGCTAAAAAATATATGGACTGGAAAAGTAAACGTGTCTGCTTACGATCTACACGAAATCTCAAAAAGATGGGCCAAGGGATAAACATTAAAAAGGTCCAACTTAGAGTTGCAAGCCATACGCATAACATTCTGATAAAATGCGAAATGAGGAAATAACGATCGCAAAATTCTGGACCCATCTCTGCAAAGAACTTTAAATATATTTAAAAAAAAGTTTAAAATATTCATAAAAAAGGACAATACTTACAATATAATTTTAGTGTATTAATTTACTTATACAAGCTATGGAGATTCATTTTTAAATAAAAATTGTGTGAAAATATAAGTCTACTGTTAATTAGATAAATGAATTTTTAAAGCAATGATAAGATAACATGTTTTCACGTGATATGTTGCCAGAGTTGTCATCATTCTAGACGAGGAAATAACTGTTTGTTTCATAACTGAATGAACAGATTAAAGGGGTAACTCTCTCTCTCTCTGATCTCTAACGGTTTTTAAAAGAGAAGTATTGTTGAGGTTGGCATCATTAATCATTCCTGTTTGTGTGTGCTTAAGTGAAAAGAGAAGAAAAACCTGTAACTGTCACCATCTCTATTAAGATCGGAAAGAAGGTATTGTCTGCCAGTGATTTCATCGGTTCCAATTTCAAGAGGCTTATCAATAGACGAAAGAAGATCTTCCGTCAGTGAGGGAACCTAAAAGCAGAGAGCAATAGGCACTTCCAAAAACAGTTTACAATTAAACAAGAACAAGAAAATGCCGCAATAGAGGGTTGCAAATTCCTGATAAAAGAGCGCGCGTGGCAAAACTTGATAAGGAGATTTTTAGACGCAATGCTGTCTCGCTACAGCAATAAGCTTTTTAAAGACTAGAATTCGTTTCTTATAAAGCAGCAACTGCTCCTAAAAAGATTACTTCGAAACTTGAAGGAAACAAATAATTAGCGCTAAAATACGCATTTCACTTGAAGGTGAATGTGAAATAAAAACAGCCTACATCAAAATATAAGAAAAAGAAAGGAAGACTAATTTTCTAAAAGCATTCCCTGAAAAGGTTAAACCACTTCTATGAATTGAAAATATTGTATACATTGTCAGGAATCAGGAGCAAAGGAGATAATCCTGTCCTCAAAATAAATCCAAAAGAAGTGTCTCGATTCTTTACAAAACGATGTCACGAAAATACAGCTCATGATTTCTCACCACATTTTTCGTTTATTCTCGATTGACGGAAGAAGTTGAAATGCAAAATATTTGTGTTTACCTTCACAGCATTCCTAAGACTTAGTACTATACAAACAGCTGTGCTCAAAACCAGCAAGCGTGGTAGCCTTTCTTCGTTTTTGCTGGCTTTCGGGCATGGCAGAGCCGGTGCAACAACAAAAACATCTTACTTATCCCTATATGGGGAGGGCGTATTCTGCAAGAGCTGATCACAAAGGATCACATTATGCCGAAAATGATTAGGAACACTGTATTTCTAAAATTTATCAAAATAATTTATCTTTAGCGCAATTTCACCTTATTTTAGTTCGACGACTTTTCTAGTGCAAATCCTTAAATGTTTATCGACATCACTTCATTTAAGTCAGGGTGTTTCCCTTCCCATTTCCATGATTTTGAGTTGTGGCACTGACAAGTCATGAAACATTTGGAAGTAGTTCTCTCCATTTAGAGTTCCATAAAGGAACCGGGTCAGACATCTTTGCTTGACAATGCACGACGCGCCCTGTTGGCTTACTTCAAACTCTATGGTCAAATGAGAATTTTTATCAACTCGTAGTTATGCTTGTTTGCATGCCCTGATAATTTAAAGCAAGCTTCATCTGAACAAATGATCTAATTCGCTAAGTCTTATTGTTCATCGCCAAATTTGACACGCATTTCGCAAAACGGAAGTCAGCGATCTGTGCTCCATATAAGAGTAGTAGTGTGTAGGGTTATAGTGTCAGCTTATGGATTTGGAGCCAGAGAAGAATTGATCTAGAGAAGCACGTAGTGTGGACTTCTCTAGACTGTTCACAAAGGTCAGTCCTTATGCGACAAATTGTCTAAAGATCCAGCAGTGTGAAAAGCTTCTTCCCATACTGTGCAAATCTTATCGCAATTTCTTTAGTATCCACTTTGTTTGTTTTTGATTAAAATTTTTTGCCATTAACTTCTAAAAATCCAGTTATAATTAAATTAGCCAGTTAAATAATTGTTTCATTTTTTAAAAATGTGAACTGCCAAAATATGAGTGCGAAAACGATGGCTGAATAACTGAAAGCCAATTCTGGGCGATGCGATATATCTTTCAAAACAAATTCTATAACTTGCGCATTTTCAAAAGTATTTAGGAGAGAAAAACTTTCTTCAATTGTATTTGTAAGTTATTCTTGTTAAAAAATGAAAATCATTGTTCAGAAAAAACCGTAATTTAAATATTATCTGAAACTGGATTTAGTTTATAGATTACAAAACAAATTTTTTCACTTTTTATCATAAAAAATATTAAAATTTAGCTTTTTTTAATTATTAATCTTGACCAAATAATGTAAGATTAAATTCAGTAATTACTTTTTACAAACTTAGTCAAAAATGTTTGACAGAGCTCCAGTGAGTGCATTCCTGTTTATTCTATTTCGTCTCTAATCAACTGAATAACTTTTTGGGCTCGAACTCATGAGGACAAATAATTTGGATATTTATAGCTTTAACTCATTTAAGGCCAAGCAAAGCAGACGATATCTAAAAAAAACGCAGACGATTTATATTCAAAGTCATTGAAAAAAGCAGACGAAGATGAAATTACTTATGTTCCAGAATAGGAACATTGGCCGTAAACAAACTCATCATGCATTTCTTTCAAAGTAGGATTTGTAGCTAACACAGGCATGATAAATTCATCCCATTCACCAGAGTTTGACTAATCAACAGTTTCATTACGCTCGCGATAGGACATCTCACATTTTAAAATACTTTGAGATAATTATCAAATGGTTACGCTTTTTAAAGAAAATAGAATGGCAAAAGCGATGTAAACTTGAAAATAGAAGAGGTTATGTCAGACTTACTTTGTTTGAGCCTTTCCCTTTAATGTTTAATGAGGAATCTATCAATCCTTATTGCTTTTCTCCAGTTATTGAAACGATAACCATAAATGGTAAAAACTACACTCTTTTTTGAGACACGCGCAATTTTTAACACAAATAAATGGGATAGAAGAATAGATGCTACTGTCATATTACTCAAAAATGGGATGACACGAGAACAAATTTAAATTTTGTTCACAATTATAAAGCACAGAGAGTGAATTTAGAATTCGTTTTTAGGATAAAAAGTACGTCACATAGTTGGGTCTTTACTAGTGATGGTAATCGCTGAAAAATAGCTGATTATACCGTAACCGATCTGTAATTCACAGGTTAATTCAACTCGTAAAACCTCTAGCAAATCATAACAAATGCACATACATAAATACTTTTAATTAGCCATCGCTTGCGTGATTATATCATCATTATAAAAGGCATTGCATAACCTTATTTCCATGTCCTGGTACTCGTATCTATTAAATTTTCCAAAAATTAATCGGTTAAAATTTATTACGCAATGAATAAAGCGGTTAACGAAATTAGTTAAGGAAATCAGCGTTAGGTTAAAATTTATTACGCAATGAATAAAGCGGTTAACGAAATTAGTTAAAGAAATCAGCGTCAATCTAAAATATCAAAGAACGATTTCGCGAAAATAAGATAAATCAATTAAAAAAAGAAACCAATGAAATGAGATCGTTCAAATTCTTAGCGACATTCTGTGGAGGCAGTCTTCGCATCAAATCCAGAGCATCCTCTATACTTTCTTCTGTCTAAAGCAAAAGAAAGAAATACAAAATGAAGGCATGTAGATCTAAGAAATGGGTAAAAAGATATCTAATCTTGATGAAAGAATTTATCGAGTTATTTTACCAATGAATTGATATCAAAAAAAGATACAAATTTTAACTATGTTGAAAGAGTGATACAATGTATACATCTTTTTAGACTTTCCAAAACTTGTGAATTGAACAGGCTCAATGTACCTCCTCCATCTTGTGTAAGGGTGGATAGAAAAGTACTTTTTTGCTATTTTAAAATAAAGTATATCGGATGCTCATGAAAAATGTATAGTTTAACCCATTTAAGACCAAGCAAAGCAGACGACTTTAGACATTCCTATTTAATTCCATTTAAAGTTAAATTTAATTCTTATTTTTAAATCATATTTATTATTTCAAGTAGATAATAAATTTTATACTTAAAAAAATTACTTTCAAAATCACCTTTTCTTAAAAGTGTTTAAACCTCAAATATTCAAATTTTAAGATGAAAAATAATCATTTTTTCATGTATCAGAATCCACCTATTCTTCAATTAATTATTTTTTGAAACATATTTTTTTGTCAAATAAACAAAGCTAAGATTTTAGGTATAAAAAAGTTGCATTATTTAATACGCTTTTCTGATAAACGTTTTCCTTCAACGCTGTCTATAGTCAAAAACTGTAAAACGAACATTTAGAGAGGTAATTTTTCAAATTTTTTTCCTGGCTACGTCATGGATAGAAGGTAAAATAAGTAATACTGTTAAAAGCGTAGTGAGTTAATGTTCGTTAAAGTGGAATTTTAAGTCTTTTTGGATTTATTATCGTTTTTAAATGTTTTTGACACTCGTGTAAAACGTTTTTATAAGGTAATTATTATCATTCGTGTTAAGTATGAGAATATAGAAAAGTTTTCATGTTTTCTCTCTCAACTTAATTGTACACCTAGTTGATTTGTGAAAAATATAAAGTTATCGTGCCATCACTAATCTTGAAATAAAATTACTCCAAATATTAGCGAACCATATGTTGTCATTTTCTTAACTCTCATCTTGCATACTTTAAACATTGCTTATTTTACTATTCAATGAAGACGGTCAAAAGTGTGGATTCATAAATGCGACCCTTTCATCAAAAAGTGTGCATAACCTGGCATACATGCAAACTCTCATTTCATCTCCCTTCTCTTGGCTGCCGACAGGCGTCTAAAGAATAAAGTTTGTATATTTATTAGACGTCTACAAAATAGATTGTTACTTGCTAGCTATCTTGATTTTTCTTCATTAATCCTTTTTTTATACATATTTCGTAATTCAAGTATTTCAAGTTTTAAAATTTTTCATAAACAAGTGGGATAACGTTACGTGTTTTTTGAGACTTCCTGCGAAAATAACATATGATTCCGATTTATTAAACATATGATTGAAAATTTTGACAAAAATCAATATGTAAATTTATTTCGGCAATGTGCCGAAAAATAACACAGCACTTTTTCAGGAAATGTTACATCAAAACATCTTATTTTTTTGCATAAAATAGTTTGAAATACGTAATCAGCAATATAAAAAAAGTTTGAGCAAAAAAGTTCTTGGGATTAAATGGGTAGGCTTTATTATTAAATTTTATTTATTTATTAAAGGGCTTTTAAACAAAAAAGTAATGCGCAAATAATGAATGAAATGAACAATAATGAAGTTAATCACCGAATTTCTAAACGTTTGTTCGAAAGCAACATAAGGATTTGCGAAAGTTCATCAAACTATTGACTCCAACTACAGAGCGAACAAAGTGGAAGACAAAAGAAGCCATTTGGGCGTATTGACTAAAGTGCAGAACCGAAATAAAGAATAGCTCGGAGACATCGCAACAAATATTGCGGCACATGGAGAGCAGGCCGTAGCCAGCGAGAGTAGGAGGGGGCTAATTCCCCCCCCCCCCCCCCCCCCAATCAGATTCAGAGCACCCCCCCCCCCCCCCAGCCTAATATATTTCGATATCAATAAAGGGTTCAAAAAATGGTTTATTTTTAGACTATATATAAAAATTTGGTACTTATTAGTTATCTCCCTCCCACTTTAAAATTTTTTTCAGTAATTTACTAATAAAAAATTTTTGAATGGGGGAGATAACACATAAGTACCAAAAAAATTTTTGTGAAAATTTTACCCTCCCCAAAATTTTTCCAGCCCTCCCAATTGAAAAGTCCTAGCTACGAGCCTGATGGAGAGGTTTGATCCAGATGATATTCATGATACACAATCATTAATGGTAAACAAAAAACGCAACTTGGAGCAACAAACCATACATCAGTCAATGAAGAAATTAAAATCGGTATATGACTCAAAAGAGACATTTTCTAACTTTGAAATGGATTGCTGAATCTTATATACCCTTGTCTATTGTAGAAGATCCAGGATTTGTTCAGCTTCTTGCATTTGTGAATGATTTGGATAAGGAATATACGGCACCGTCTAGATCTACAATGACAAGACTACTTATCTCAACGTTCAATGATTTATTGGTTGCGGAGAGGAATGATTGCTAAAGAATGTCATTTTTATTCGCTCACAAGTGATATATGGACATCTAGAACATCCGAAGCATATATATCATTGTGACAGAAGCTTTTGCTATGAAGGTCATAACTCTAAGATGCACACTGTTTGATGATGTAAGACATACCAATACCGAAAGTGCACGCATTGTAAAGACTTCGTTAGAAGATGCTAGAATGTCGTTAGAAAATAGTGGTGTAATGCTTCTAATGCCGCGAAATCTGCAACAGATCTCTGTGTTACATGAAGGGTGTGTAGCTCATTCATTGAACTAATTTGTGTAAAAAATTTCCCGTTGGAAGATATCTTGCGATAGCAATCAACGAAGCATTGATGGCATACCAGAACATTTGCAGAAAGTATCGAATGCTATTGAACTTATGCGATAATATGCCAAGTACCTCAACAATAGCACGATTAGTTCACAGTCGATTAAAAAGTCAATGGAGCGATCAAATGAAAGCCCCTTCCTGTAGATGTTGTTACTCAATGGAATTCGACATTACACATGCTCAACATTGCAATCAAACGACGAGCCATAGGGATGCATTCTGCTCATTCATTTACACCTAAGAAGGTCGTGCTGCTTTCGCAAACTGTAGTAGAATCGTTGTGATTTCACAAGAACAATGGTTTATTTTTGAAAATGTTTGCAAATTGCTTAGCCAAACATTTTCGGTTGAACATTATCCCACATGGTCATTAACATTACCTATTCTGCAACACATCAAGAACAATTTAATGGACCTCAAACTGATGGCTGGTGTTCTCCATGCTGACTGGTATGAAGAGGCAAAAGAAATCCAATGAGTATTTAGAAGCTAATTATTAAAATAGTTCACGAGAAGATTCAAAGAAATGGACATTTCTTTATTATGGAATATCCTTTAGAGACCCGAGACCTACCTTGTTGAATGGATACACGGAAGATGAACGCAAACGTTCAAGAGCATTACTTCTGAGGGAAATAAAAAAGATTCCGTCTGAAGTGATTAAAAAATACACCCCACAACTTGTATTGGATGATGATGACTATGGTGCTAGGAATTGTGACAACTACATTATGGGAAGAATTTCCGCAATCGAGATACCTTGAATGAGGAAAGAACTAACTAGCTAGAATACTCACACGAAAATGAATTGGAAAAGTACATAGCACATTGTAGACAAGAAAAAGTAGGAGATGCTCTGCATTGGCGAATCGTACCGTGTGTTAGCTTGGCTCGTTTTAACGTACATGTGCATGAACATCTCTATTCTTACGAATAAGTATAATATTTATTTCAATGTGTAGGCTATTTTGCACAAAAAATCTAATGGATGAATCATGCATGGTACATAAAATATGTTATACACTGACATTTTTGAATTGGCAATACCTGACCTAATTGATCAACGACTAAAGAAAAAATAACAAGTTATTCCTGAGACGTCTAATGAAATAGACAAAACTATTTCTAACAAAGATAACTTCAGAATTCGTTGTTGAAAAATTCATTCCATTCTCGTTCTGGCACTTGTTGAAATAAACAAACAAAATTATGGACGTGTTTGCAGCTATTTAGTTGATTTTAAATAGCCATGCAGAGTTTCCCAAACTTTCACCATTTAATGCCCCCTTTGAAGACATTTTCAAAAAAACGGCCCTTATTTATAAAATATATTTTGCTTCAGAATAAAAAACTATGAGCCTTAAGTTTGATGCTTATCTTCAAAATTTAAATTTTCGTTCGATGTTAGTTAAATTCCGATATCATACTTTAAAATTAT
Source organism: Nectonema munidae (assembly GCA_030549495.1). Taxonomy (NCBI): domain Eukaryota; kingdom Metazoa; phylum Nematomorpha; class Nectonematoida; family Nectonematidae; genus Nectonema; species Nectonema munidae. The sequence continues at coordinate 201,308 of JAUIRK010000065.1, read as the reverse complement.
CTATACGCTTTCTTTCATTACTTAAAATTTTATTTACAACACTAAATCCATTTTATACCATACACTCTGAGGGGAAGAATAAAAATATTTTGGTCATTCCGAATAGTGAAAAGAGAATTTTAACTTTTTTGGATATCGAAAATTAATAGCTACTTTTATAAATTATTTTCTAAAATTAAACTATCATTTAAATTAAACAAAATATTTGTTTGAATCAAGGAAAAATTAAATAACTCAAAATTGTTATTCGAAGCTTTTGATGTGCCACTAAGAATTTCAAAAAGTGGAGGAGATACCGCTCATTTTGGGAATGACGGCAATAAACTCAACATGGGATATAATCTAAATGTAAAAATTGGGGAATTGTTACGAACCCATGGATACAAAATGCTTTAAAAAAGACCGCTAAATCGATAGTGACAAAAAGCCAACAGCGAAAGATTCTAATTCAATTTTTCTAGGTATGATGTTTGGACATGTTTTCCTTTTATATATAAATAAATTTATGAATTCATAGTGTGCACAAAAATGTTAAATATATTCCACCGTTCATGATTAATCCAATAATATATTAGTGACTTTTTGTCAATAATAATATCATTGCAACGGTTGATTATGCTTTAATCTCGAAACAAAACATGAATAAAAGTTTGAATTGACCCTCATCTTGTCTTAATAATATGAACGCTCAATTCTCTTTCGTTTTGCACGAGTCTCTATGCGTTATTTTCAAAATCATACTTATTTTCGCTATTTTTTCAACAAGAATCTTATATGTTCCATCTTGTAAAGATAAATCGCAGTTATTTATAACATCTATGTACAAATGATGGAAATAACTTTATAACGAAGGTGCACAGTATATAGTTTTAAATATATAAAATGTTAATAAAGCAAATCATTAATCTTAATCAAAAATTTATAATATAAATATATTAAAAAATAAATATCTAGTAAAACATCTCTATGCGCTAGGGACACAAAAATTTGTTCATTATTTAGAATTTGTCTTTAATTTAGCATATTAAATTCTTTGCTATTAGAACTAAGTTGATGAAATTAGAAAAATAATAAAAAGCTTCATTACCATTTTAGAATTTTGAAAAAAACAAGGAAAAATCAAAATTATAAAAAACAAATCTTTTTTTAATGCTCTAGATCAGTGTCTGCTAACCTTTTTCATATTACGTCACAAAAAAATCATTTTTTTGCTGCAAACTATACTGACTTTATTATTCTTATAAGTCCTTGACTTTTTACAAATAATGAGAAATTTTAAAACTTAAAATTTAAAACCTAAAATTTTATTTTAGAAGAATAAAATTTGCAAACTGTTAGAACTTTTAAAGCGATTTAAACGATACTCTGTATCTCTTGCTTGCTTTAAGGTTTCAGGCCCATCAATTATTTTGTATTTATTGTACACTTCTTTAGTTTTTTTTGGAGTATTCTTATTCGGTTTAGTTTTCTGATATAATACACCATTTATTGAATTGCAATGAGAAGTGTTAGATGGAAAGTTATCTTTGTATTCAAAACATGCATAATGAAAACGTTTATTTTCATTTCAATCCATGTTATTCTTCTTTCATTGTTTGATGAAAGCTTGTGTATCTTCTTCTCACTTCAAAAGTACGTTCTTTTTTAATAGGTAAAAAAGTTATTATATTTTTGCAAATTTTTTGATAGCTAAAATACATTATTTTTGAAGAAAATTTTTCTTTATTTAACCATTTCAGTTGGACCACTTGAATTCCAAACACCACAATCATCACAATACTGCTTCGACAAACCTTTTTTTATAAATTTTGAGTTTCCTTCATTTTTACTATAAAATAAACAATCAATTTGCCCCTAGGAACACAATGTAACACATTCTGTTGTTTTTCATTCTAAGAAGTTTAATAATTTTTTGTATTGATAAGTAAATTTTTTTTATATATTTTTTAAATAATAGTAGCGAAACAGCAAAAAATAAGTTTCTAAGGCTAAACAACAAAAAAATTGATGTTTCTGACCTCTTCACTTATTTTGGTTGCTTAATCTACATGGGGCAATCAAAGAATCAACAAATAAATTAAAAATATTTATTTTCAGAAAAAACTGGAGAAGAAGAAGAATTTATTAGCATAAAATGATCTCATAAAAAAAATTCACATTTGAGAATATGCTTGTATTTCAAGGGTCAGAAGACCGTAACAGAAATACTAAAAAAAAAAGAAAACATTAAAATATTTTTTTTTAATTGTTCATAAATGTTAAATCAACAATTAAACATAGTTAAAAATGAAATTGATATAAAAAAATTCAAATAAAAAAATCAAATTATATTAAATCATCACAAAATTGATTCAATCTTGTTTCAATAAATATTCATTCAGGCGTCTTTTCAATGTTGAAAGTGAAATATTCATAATTTGAAAATCTTGCAAATATTCATTCCAGATTTTAGTTATACGAAACTTCAAACTTGACTGCGTGGATTTCAAGCGATATGATGGTATCTGCAAATTATACATATATATTGGGGAAAAACGTTCTGAATCGTGATTGAATGTGAAAAAATTGCTTATGGCCACAGGCAAATATCCATTATAAAATTTCCAAGCCACAATACAAAGTTGTTTGTTATAAATATCTTTTATATTGAGCAAGTTGTTACTTTTAAAAATTGAAAGATTATGCGCTCGGAATGTCAGATTGGATACCAATCTTATGCATTTTTTTGAAGAGTATGCAAACTTGAGAGGTCCACAAAGCCCCAATTGACCAAACTATAGGAAAGATGAGGCAAAACTAGTGATCTATATATATCCAGTTTAATTTTCGATGGAAGTGATCTGAATCGATATAAAATACCAATTACAATACTAACTTTAATCCAAATGTGTTTAATGTGTAGATTCCAAATTCAATTTTTCACTCAAGATTAAACATAAATAATTATGAGATACTGATAAATGCAAATTGAGATTTTTCAAGAAGGTAGGCTGAGCATTTTTCTTAGAAAAAAACATATGAACAGTTTTAGAGTTATTAATTCCAAGTTCATATTTTTATAAGTTTTGTATGTGAAGAGTGACAGATCCAAATGATAAGATATCCGCAATTAGATATTTGTCCAATACGTTTTATCGTAATTGTTCTAAATTTTTTGTACCGTATAATTACGTCACAGTAGACGAACAACTTGTAAAATTTAGAGGTCCTTGTAGAATAAAAATTTACGACCCTTCAAGCCTAGCCATTATGGCATAAAAATATACAATTGTACAGATGCTAAATCTTTATATATTTTAAAGCCTCAAGTTTATGTTTCTGGTTTAACTGATAGAACTTTTTTCTGGAGCAAATATAGTTAAAAGATTGATAACGGATAGTGATCTACCTTGGAATATTATCTGATAGGTTTTTCACATCTCATGAGTTGTGTCATCAATGGGCTACTTCAAAAAAATTAACTATTTCTGGTTAGATCCCACATATTTTTAGGCCCAAACATTTACAACAGCTGGGCTTAAATGAAATTGAATCAAAATTTATTTATACCAAATATGCTTCCATGACGGCTTATGTCCCCAGACATGCTCATCGTAATTTCAAAGTTGTTTAACTTTGAAAAATGGAAACGAAGATAAATTGCCTTAAAAGCGGAGCGTATTGATGTAAAAGATGAATAAATAAAAAATAAATTCCAATAAAGTATGAAATAAACACAATAAGGGAGTGAATGATAAATTGCCAGTCAAGCGAAGCGTATTAGATGTGATGCATAACATGAATATAAAGATGATAAATATACAAACGGCGCAGAGAACATGAGCGGAGTGAACAAACAATAAGATAAATAAGTAATTGGAGAATTGACAGTAAAAGCGAGAGTATTAGATGTGATAAATGTCACACACGATGAAATATCAAAAATCAATATACTTTATTCAAATAGATGAAATAAATAAACTAGTGCTACAAAAATTCAATACATGATTTCAACCATTATGAATGATAGAGGAACTAGTATGTCCTGAAATGTTTGATTTCAAACTCTTAAAATAAAAAAATTCACCTTTGACCTATTAAAAATCAAACGGGATTCCAAAAAGAATCAAAATTTCAATAACAATGCTATAATTTAACTTTTATGAAAATAATTGAGGTTGATTGATAAAAAAAAAGGTATTTTCAAGTTATTTACTGTGTCCTCCGTGTAATTGCAAATCAGTGTGCCCTGCTAAGGTTATTCTTTACATAAAAAGCAGCACACCAGCATTTCTGATATATAAAAAAGTGTGCTTTCATTTTATACGTGTAAATAGTATTTACACAACAAATACCAAAATATAGATTTTTTATAAATCAAACTTTAAAACATAAAAATTGAAAAATATATTTATTATTGGTCTCAAGGATAAAAAAATTTTGTTTAAAATTTTAAACATGTCAATGCTTTCCAATAGTTAAAATAAAATCACACTGCGTTCAAAAAAATTCAATATAGCGAGATTTTTTTGAGACCTTGAGACAAACAAGGTCAGTAAATACTATGTTCTGACCGAAAGCACACTGTTTGTGTATTGACATTTTTTTCCATCCACTCCATCTTTCTAATGATTGTTTGAAATTAGTTGAGATGTTTTCCCTAAGTGATGTTAAAGCCTGGGTTCAAATAACAGCGATGAAGAGAAAGAAAGTTTTCAAGAAGAGAGATTCCCTCAAAGCACTAGATTGATCAGAATTTTTTGGGTGAGCAGAGATGATCAGGGAGAAGATCTTCAAGAAACATTGTTTTCCACAACCCGTCCAAAAGGCAATGCCAAAAATGTAAAAGATGCAATAAAATATTTTAGTCTTTTCTTCACCGAAACACATTTATCAATTCAACAGATACAGACAATACTCAAATTCGTTTCAACATTCGATCGAGCATTTGCTTTTCTTTTATATTTCGATAAACAAAGGACTAACAGATTGTCGTTAAATATCTCTTCAGAAAAATAAGTAAATCAATTTTTGAAAGATGCAATTAGAAGAGATGTGTTGATTATCATTCGTACTTTCACACGATTTGATTCAAAGAGAGAGAGCGACAATTCTTTTGGATTGGTAGCGATAAGATGTATTAACCGAAAAATTGCAATCAAATATTAGTTTGCAACAATTGTGTAACTATAGATGAGCTATAGAATTTTTGTTTTTTCTAATGAAATATTTCAGACTTGATTTTTATATATGTAGTTTTTCAATTTTGCTAATATTGTCAAGAGATTAGTTTTCGTTCCGAGTTTATCTCCTCGCTGTAGTATTTATGTTGACAGCTTTTTCATGTATAATGAATTGTGTATATGCGCCTAAAATATCATTTTTCAATTTATAGTATGGTTACGTACACATGTGATAGGGCTTGCATACCTGAAAAATTTCCAGTTCAATGGATGTAAAAGTATGTTTTTATTAACAAATTATTCCTCTTTGAGCATTAACATTCTACAAAAGCATTCCAAAAAAAATTTCAAAACTGTTTATGTGGGGTCAAGGCAATATCTTTCAAAAATTGATACATTTACTCAAAAAAACAACCGCAAACAATCTTAGACTACAACAAATATACCGATTAATTTGGAAAGCTAATCGAAGTGCTTACTCATCTGTTGCAAAATCGACAGGGATAGCTTTATAAGGCATCTAGCTCAGCATTTTGCTGAAAGGAATCGAAAATGAAAGCTCATTTACTCGTATATCAACTCGAAATCGGCTTTCGTTTTTACCAAAACAAGTGAAGCACAGCACCACCCACCGTTAACGATTACTACTCTTGGAGTAATTGCAAGCCTAGAAAAGGGGGAGCAAGAAAGTATAGCTAGTGTTGCAAATTTGTTTGTAGCGAGCATACTTTATTTTTGTTGTAATTGTAAAAACGCATGGTATATTAAATCAAGAAACACACATACTTTGTCCAAATATATTCTTTCGTTGTTAAATTTTATCTTTTATTTTGCTTTTTTACAAATAAACAGCTTACTTTTATATTGCAATATGCATTGTAAAAACTTATTTTTAACATTACTTTTAATGTTGGACCGAATCTTTTTGCTTTTGCTTTATATAGTAAGAGTGTAATACTGTACTCGACAAATGTAAATTGCAAACAAGTGAACTTGTATTTTTTGTAACTTCTAGGCTATATTTTATACCTTATAATATTATGGTACTTGTGCTGTTATTACTCTCATAAGATGAGCGTCACAGAACAACCCATGCAGGGTTTGCTGCAATGCAGTCTTTTTGCTTTTCACTTGATTTTCTCAGCACAAGTCCATCATTACTTCCATTTCTACTTCTCATGTTTTAAGTAATCTCCTTACTATTCATTGACTAACGACTTTCTTGCATAAGCCGCACTGTGTAGAAGACAATGTAATTTTAAATAGGTTTCACCCCTTCATAAGATTCCACTATAATTGCAACATCAACCCAAAAGTTCATCGCATCGATACAGCATTTTGGCATAGCCAACCTCACTAAATTTATAGAATATGCAACACAAGGAAGGTTATGTGTTAGTCGTTAATGAGTATTTCTTTAATTTTTGATTGAAGGTCATCATAATTTTCGAATATACTTCCAGACCAATTATAACTTTTGCCTGAGCATTCAAAATTCTTTACTTAAAATTTTCAATTTCTGACTGATGGTGCGAAAAATATTTGAACAGTATATCCATAATAAAAAATCAATTGTTTTAAACAGAAGTAGAGTAAGACACATAAAAATGTGCTACCATTTTAGGTGGATCCAAAGATTAACATTATTTTTATAAAACTTCAATCCCGATTTATACAAAAACGATGACTTCTATGATCGGCCAGAAAACTGATAGCCAATAATTTGGACAACATTGAAGAAATTTGGTATGAAACCTTGAGAATAAATAGCGGAAAAAAAAGATTCTTCTAGTGAATTGAAATATTAAATCTATTTTTTTAGAATTATTTAACAATTACCTTTCTAGGATAGAAATTTTTAATACTATACACATAGATTGTGACCATCCGTTTCAATAAATGGTAAATGAAAATAACGAAGGATAAAGACTTAATTACACCTGATGAGTAGTGATCTATCATATATGTATGATTTTGTTCCCTTGTTAAACTTGAAGAGTGGTTCACAAACTTTCTAAAAAATTTTGGCGTAGCGGTCTAACTATAATTTTTTAATAGTTCAGGGTCTCATTTAAAAAATAAATCAACATATAAACACTATATTCAAAAATTGTCTGAACATCCAAATTGGATGGATGACATCTGTTTCGTTTCAGTTTGTCTAAATTTGGCCAATGCAACTTTCATATCATTTTTGCTCGCTGCCAATCCATCTTCCAAATTCCACCAGCTGCCAATGGAAAACGTTTGCTCACACTCTTATGTAGTGGCAAATCGATTCAGCTTTCAGAGCAATCTTTGGACTCTCCCATTTCAATCGAAAAATCTACATGAGATCTTTTAGAAAAACGTTTTGCTCCTCCTCAATCATTAACCAAATCAACAAACTGTTCTCGAATTAAGAAGTCTTCTGAGGCCAGATTACTAATCGAGATTATAAACCAACATTTGATAAATTGATAGTATTTTTCAAATTTTTTTAGGTTAGGAAAATAATGAAAAATTTCTTGGCCAAGATATGCTATGTGGTATTTTATGGCTTAATTGATCTTATAAAGATTAAAATCTTTAATAAAAATCAAAAATCGAGCAAAATTTTTCTTGTCAAAAATGCAATTATTCCAGCTTCATTTCAAAAGCTGACTTTTTTTATTACAATGAAGTACTCTGATCTCTTTTCCTTGTAGCACAAGGTTAAAAGAATTCATATATTCACCAAAAATGATAGGAATATACGAAAATGGGCATCAGAAAATTCTACATGCATGTCTATTTTGCTTTTCAGAAATTACAGGATTTCTTTGTATAGTATTGCTTGGAAAAATTTTCATTGGAAAGCCACCTCACCTTTGAGTGTAGCAAGAGATTTTCAAATCTGAAGAGTTGAAGCATTTGCTTTAATGAAATACACAGTTTTAATGACTTCATTGAAAACATTTCTCAACTCATCGGGTATGGTTTTATGGCTCAGCAGCCTACTGGGTACCAATTACATCTGGATATTTTTGCTTAGCCAGATTCCGACTTAATACCATGTGCTGTAAAATAAGATATCACTTTGTCAAATGTTTCTTTTACAGGTGGTCTATTGCTGAGTTTCGCAAAATAAAAAATTCTCTACCAGGTTCTTGTCATATACATATTGTACGTAAACGCAAGGCTGAGAAAACTTTGCAGCATCCATCGTTTTATCAATCTGAGCAAAAAAGTTGAAAATTCCGAATCAATAAAACCACCTGATATGTTATTAGATATCTTTCCTATTAGCTTTGTAACGGTATCGTTTGACAGGAAGATATGCTTCAACTTTACAACTTCTTAGCACATTCAATATATCTTTGCAGCAAGGTAATATCAAGTGTTCTGCTATGTTATGGGATTTTTTGAAAACAGATATTTTTTTGAAACTTTTCAAACCATACTTAATATTTTGCAAAAACATTCCCGTTATTTATTAAACATGAATTTGTGCAATCGTTGAGCCAATAGTTTAGTTTACCGAACTCGAGTGCTTCACTACGAGCGAAAGCTTCACTTGACGGGCTTTAGAAAAGTGGATCCTAACACTTTAGAAGTTTAGAACATAAAAGACAATTATGTTCCTTTTCCCCACCAGACGTTAATGCAGTAAAACGAAATTTCAAGTGTGAGTCGTCATATTTCTATTTTAGACAAAAAGAAAAATGCACATTTACAAATTAGACCTGAAAAGCAATAAAAGAAAAAAAATAGTACTCAATTCAAATACTAACTTATTTATTCTTTTTATATGTGATTTATTGGCAAAATGGCAAATGACCCAATATGGGTGTAATATTTTGCGAAAAACGATTCACTCAGGGTCTTCTTCTCGATCCCCATGGAACTTCTTCGCGGCACGCGGACTCCAGTTTAAAAACACTGAGCTAGAAGGTAGTGATGCAATCAGAATTACAAACAACGTAATTTGACTTCATAAAATTTGTGCAGTTGTGGTGGGATTGAGAGCTTACAGTGCAAGTATAATATCGGGTAATAATGGTGGTGTGTTCATTCGAAAAAATTATTTTATAATAAATTTTGAAAATTATAAAAAAAAGTTCACCCCTCCAAATTTTGAGGATGTGAGCCATTGTTCGATTACAAAACAAGCTCGCTAACATACGTCCTCCATGATTGTGGTAATTATTATTATCAATGAAAGGGGAAAATGGGTGGGGACAAAATTTCTACAGAGGGAGGGTTGTAATTGTATTGGGTCAAAAAGATGTGATTACATGCAACAGCAACTTAATAAATAGAAAAGAGCAATTAAAATCGTGTTTTGAAATTTTTCATTAAAGGTTTAAAAAATTAATATTAATTAGAGTCAAAAAACCATTAGAACATAATTAATTTTACAAAAAAATAAACCAAGAAAGCTTTGGTAGATGACCAAATTGATCAAAAAACTCAGTCTCTATTCCAGCAAATATTAGGAAAGTTTCTTTCAATAGATAATATAAAGAAGGCATAATTCTACAACCTTCATTTATTATTTTCATAAACCTCAAGTTTTATTGCAAACTTTTTTATACATCCGCCTCTAAATTTGTTTCATATCAAAATATACCTTCTTAATTTTATATCACTTCTTCGAGACACTTACCATTATATCATAAGTTATGATCATAGTTAGTCATAAGTCTCATTCGCTAGAAAGTTTAATTTAAGATGCCACCTTGAATTCTATATCATCTCTTTCTAATACATAATATTATAAATGAATTCCGATGAAGTTACTACTTCGGTAGAATCCCTTTAATTGATGACCCAATATCAGATACATAAATTCAAAGATATAATAGAGTATAAGGTTCATTAATTCTAGCGTGATCGCGGAACGTACTATGACGTGAAAATGCACAGAAAACGGTTTTTGGTATCGGAAGTGAGAGAAAAAATGATCGATTCTAATGATACCAAAAACGCTCCTTCCATCACTAGTCCAAATTCCTATTAATTACTCTTCGAATAAATCCAAGGCACATATGGAAATGATAATTGTATTATTGAAAACAGGATTAAATGACATTATTTTTGTTCTCAATTTAACGTCAATATAACTGAGATTGAAAACAGGAAAATGAGAGTATTTTATTATTTACAAATTCTAACTATGGGAACACTTCAGAAATCGATGAACTTTAAATTTTGATTCTATTTTTTGCCAGACTTTTTTATACCAGATACCCCTAAAGAAAAAATAAAATAGTAAAAAAAAAGAAAGAAAAATTAAAGCCTACCCATTGGTCCTTTTTTAGAAGCAACCTTTTTCAACTCTTCGAGCTTCTTTTGTTCTTCTTTCTTTTTATCCATAAAAGCTTTATCTGTCTAATAAAAAAGAAAATTGAAGCACTCATAAGAAACAGAAAATTTGAACTTCTCAAAAGTGAAAAAGTGTTTTATAAAACGTTTTCAAATAAAAATAACTAACAATTCAAGAGTTTTCATTTGTTTTGTCGCGATTCTTCAATTTTTATTGAATAAACAGTTAACATTTCATGTATAGCAAGGTCTATTGTTAAATACTCTTTTCTGATAAACGCTATCCTCAATACTGCATATAGTCAAAAACTGTAAAACGAGCATTTGATTTTAGACGTGTTCGACATTTAAATGCTATTTGGAATAGCCTTTATGTTTGATTTTTATGATAATAATAATAGTAATAATCTACAATCTGCATAATAGTAACTTGCAAACATACAATACATGCTTGCTTATCTAATTCTACACTTGAAAGAGGTGTATGATGCTTCTTCTGCTACAAGACGATGTAGGAAGAAACGATGAAGCTTCTGAACAATTGATCAAAATTTAAGCAAAGTGTGACAGGAAGTGACAAACTTCTTTTATCGAAAAAAAAAAGATTAAATTTCTTCTTTAAAAAATTTTTGAAACTTCACAATTTCCTAAAACAATCGATTAAAATGTTGATGTTTTTTTATGTTTTGTTAATTATCTTAAAAGGATTGGAGTGAGTCGCTTTTTAAAGTATTTTAAATAAGAAAAAAATAGTTTATTTTTGGAAGCTAAATTAAGATTTATTCTTTAATCGAAGTCAGAAGCGAAGAGTTGGTGTCTAATTTAAGTAAATGACTTAAGAGTCTGCTTTTTGCAAGTACGGAAATTTTCAGAATCGGAAATTTTCCCTCCGACTCCCCCATGATACTTTAAAATTAGATGAAGGAATACCACAGAAGTTAAATAACTGAAAATATGCAAATACGAAAAATAGAATATTTTAAAAGTTTTAGTATTTATGAGAGAGGTCATGAATATGAGATTCTTATAGCTGGCAAAATCTCAGCTAAGAAATCATGAAACACTTTTAAACTTGGCAACACAAATTCGACATATTTATTTGGAAAAATAAAACAAAGAAACGATCAAGCTAGCAGCTACTTGTATATCAGTACTGACTAGTAACTAATTATTACCTATACTAGTCTTTTAATAGCCTAGGTTTCTAGGTAGCAAATTGATTTAATAACTTTATCTAACTAATTTAGATAAAGATTAAGACTTTAAAAAAAATATATTTCTAATTTTTAGATTAACACTTATTAAATTTTAATCTTGCGCATATTGAAAATAACATTTTGTATTAATAAAATTATTGATTTAAAATTATCTGTCATTTCGGGTTCAATCTTTACATTGTAGCTTCTTTATATTAAAATTAAAAGGGGTTACTTCATCCAAATCAGCTGTAGCTTTTTTAGGAGCTTTAAGTGGTTTCTTTTTTCCGCCTTAAAATTAAATTCAGGATAAATAAAAAATGCTTTACCAAAGTAATTCCGATAAATAAGAAAATTTATATAACAGAAGCGCGGATCCACATGGACAGAAGAAAGGAGTGTTGACTGGAATCTTGTTTTGATACCCGATGATCTTGTGTTCGAATCTCAGCATTTCACTTTTAATGTTCATTTCGCTACACGTTGAGCAAATTGTGCCTTTTCAGTGAAAACAACCAACACTTATGTTTACCTTTGCGTGGCTGACAAAGTAATTTTGTATCATGTAACATAAACTTTTAGTTGATAAAATTTTTTAAAATTCAAATAGTAGAAATAGGTGACGCGAAATTATTGCTCTACCAATTCAACAAACACTTGTATTTAATATCTTACTCGGTCGCCCTGTCTTACATTTTTATGCCTGATAGGGAAGCGTAGATCGCTTCCTTATAAATACCATATGATTCAGAAAACTTTTGAATTAGGTTTAGGAATAATTAATAGGTTGGCATTCTTAATTGAAATGGTATATTTATAGTAGGCTCAATAGCGATTATTTTGCAAATATCATTTAAAAAGATATTATATCTTTTGAACTATCTTCATGAACAAACACCCCCTCTAGTTCACTTTTCAATCGTATTAGTGGTGGCAAATACATTTTTAACAAATTAATTTTTCAACTTATCTTCCTTTTGAACACCTCCCCCAGTACGAGTAGTGTTACGTAAAATATGCATATCCCCTTAGCAGATACTCAACAAAAGTCAAAGATTTTTAAATATGGCATAAATATTCTGAATTTATATATAATATAAATATTCTATATTGTACTTAAAAAAACATGATTCTATTGATTTGATATTAGATCCTGTTTGTCCGTTTATTTTCGTCCAAAAGCGTAACTATTTCAAAAGTTTCTAACGTTTTGAAATGTCGTATCGTGGGCGTAATAAAACTGCTGCTTTATTGAACTGTGCTAAATGGTTCAAAAGTTATGTAAATAAATTCAGTTCTCAAATTACAGATTTTTTTCTCATTTCTTATTTTAAGATACAAATGAGGCTGAATACACTCCCCTTTTATAGCCTAGTAGTATTTCCAATGTTTACCGACAAACTTAGAAATCTTCTTAAAATAACAAAAAATTTGAATAAATTTTATTTAAAATAAATTCATTTTTGTAAGAATATGGAGTGGTCCTTCTTTAGTCAAAGGTAGCAGATGTAAATATTTTAAATTTTCAAGTAATTGGAGTCGTAGTCGCATTTTTGTAAGAACTAGGAAAGGAAATTTTATTCCGATTCTTCGAAATGTATATGGGTTTTGAAAGGTGTACTAGTGGCGAGCATTTAAAAACTAAAACGTTTCAACCTTCACATTTTGCTCGACGCTAATACACATGACAAATAAATTTAATTCCAATTCCAATTTATCTTTAAAATTTAACTCAAAAAACAAAAATCATCTTCAATTTTCTGTAGTTGAGTCCAGAAGTTCAATAAAGATTTTTTAAATAAATTGATTATGCTAGTTGTGTAATTATAGTCAATCGCCATGCAACCACTCCTATTTAATTAATGTCGAGTCCTGGCATCCTCATTTTTGGCCCCTTAAATTTTAGACAGTTAGAAATAAATAAACGCGAACTTTACGCTTTTATTTCGAATAGTTAGTGTTGCGCATGCGTCTATCAAATATTCCTAAGTTACGGGGAAAGTCCTAAAATAAATAGAATAAAAATAAATAAAATAATAGATATTTTTGCCGAATACCGAATATTTGGCTGCATACTATTCGGTAATGGCCGAATATTCGGCCCAATACACATAATATTCTTTTATGTGTAAATGTTTTATGTTGTTTTAGCCATTTTTATGTTTATATTAATTGTATATTTTATTTTTATCTTTTTAGGAACATAGATTTGAAAGTTCAGCTATTCAAATTAATCACAGAGATTTTTGGTAAAAATTTAGTTCCATCAATACACCAAACATTTTGCAAAAATGAAATTTTGTTTATGTTTTTTAATGAGAGAAGTGTTTCTACTCACACATTCAAACTCTCAAATCGCTCACCCTACACCCACAAAAACGTACTCTCAAGCCTCCACTAACAGCACTCAACCTTCTCTCACACAACCTAATCCAACAGCGAGCGCACCACCTACATTACACACAATCCCTAAACCTAAGAAAACTTTCAATCCAGATCTATCAATTATGCTCACACCACTAGATCCACCCGAAAGTAGAACCGATAAAGCTAACTTCAAAAAAACAATAAAAAATATGGAAACCCACAAACATCCTATAAACATTAAAAACACGCGCAGCTCATCTTCAGGAACCCTCCTATTTCAATTCGAAAATAATACACAAAAAGAAATGGCCATAAAATCACTAGCGAACAATGGCATCACCGCACACGCCATCCCAACTAGTATTCCACGCCTAGTCTTTCGGGCATCCCCATGACATCCCTATTGAAAATATCGCTACACAATTCCAACATGAGAACTGCTTCCTTAAAGACTTAGGCACACTAACGTCAATTAAACAATTAGGCAAAAAGGGCTTGTACTCCTACACTATATCATTTCAAACATCCTCCAACACACTTTTCAAGCATCTTTACGAAAATCCTAAAATCATTCTAAACCACACAATTCTTGAGTCTAAAATATTCAAATCACGTCTTACGCTATGCGATAACTGTCTAAAATTCCACCACACATCATCAAAATGTAAATCCTCATCTCCACACTGCAACCACTGCGGCAACAGAGGCCATTCTAGCACCACGTGCATTTTTATTAATGATCCCTCCAAACTGTCCTGCTCCAATTGTCATCAACACCACTCCTCTGCATATGACAAATGCCCATTTCGAATACAACACATCAAAAATCTAAGCGATGCACATTCTAACATAATCAAAAACTTTTTATGCTAAACATACTGCATATCAACACTAATCATTGCACCCTTGACTGGTCAAACCTACTCAACGTCTTATGCCATCACATACGAATGATTACACCTCCCTTTACATTACACCTCTAACATACTACTCAGCATGTAGACTTATAAGGTCCACACTACGTTTCACATTTCTTAGGCAATTCTCATCACAGCAACTTGTTTTTGCGATCATTTTCTCCCCTAATTCCCCCTTCTTTTCTGCTCCTACTACTCACCTCCTTCCAATACAAAAGCATTCACAGACGAATTTACACACGCTCTAAATCAAGCCGACATGCACAGCATCGCTCTCAAGCTCATATCATCTGATAATTTCAACAGACTGCAACGCTCGATCTCTTCTTTGGGACGTGAAAGAAAACATACGCGGCATGCAATCTCTCTCTTTCATCACACAACACTATCTACACATATGCGATAACTCCAAGAACTTAAACTTTCTCAAAATTGTCCAAAATAACATAGTTTCATCCCACATTGATCTCACTCTTGCTACACCAAACACATACAACCTCATTTCCAATTGGGCCATCTCAGATCAACCATCCGCATCTGACCACCACTACATCACGTTTTAGTTCGATTTCACTCTAGCCTCTCATACGCGCCCTCCAACAACATCTGTAAAGCACATTTACAGGCTCACATTCCTACGAACGCTCGCTACAAATCTACAGAAACACACACCCGCACTATCTACCTCCACCGAAATAGACGCTGCAGCACTCAAAATCAACAACACGATTTCATCTGCCATCTCTTGTTCCACCCCCTCCGACCCCTTCCCCAGAAGAAAACACGCTTACTTTAGGACTACAGCTTTAACCCAACAAAAACAAAATCTCCGCCATGCCTTGAACAAATTAAGAAAAGACCCCTCAGAGTCCAACATTTCATCTTACTCACAGACCCGACATCTCTATCGATGCTCTCTTAAAAAGGCAAAGAGAGACGCTTGGATCAAATACACTTGCAACGTAACATCCAACCCCTGTTCCTTAATAAAGACACTCACAAAATCAAAAAAACACTCTGCGCACCTTAGCCACATTCTACCACACACAGACACTGACAAAATTCTCAGGAATCCACCTTTCCTTTCATCCATCTTCCCCGCTGATGATCCTCACTTCGATGATTCTTATCACGCTGCCTTACGCTCACTTTCACAAACACTTACATCCTCGCTTTCAGTTTCCCCCTATTACATTAATAGAGCTATCTCAGGCACTCAACTCACTCAAAACCAGTTCCACTCCCAGCTTAGACACAATTACAGCTACTCACATCAAAAAATCATTTCATCTTCTACACACCCACCTGCTCCTCATATTCAATGCGTCTTATACAACTACCTTTTTCCTTCTATATGGAAAATAGGCAAACTCCTATTCCTACCAAAACCTAACAAAGATTTGTCCATTCTTAAAAACTGGCGTCCAATCACCATCCTTCCGACCCTAGGCAAAATACTTGAAAAAATAATCAGAAAAAGATTAATTCATTACATCTCTAACAATAACCTCATCCATCCATCACAATTTGCTTATCTACCTCACAGAAATACCGAATCTGCCTTATCAAATCTCACTCAGTACCTAGATCACTCCATATCTTCCCGAAAAACGGCTTCAGTTCTCCTTCTTGACATTAACAACGCATTCAACCGAGCCTGGCACCCTGCCATCATCCTCAACATGCATCGCAAGCAATACCCACAGTACATTATTAAGTTCAACAACTACCTACAGAATCGTTGCCTAATCTTTCGACATAAGTCTCTTCGCGCAGTCCATTCACTCTCTCTTTCTACCCCCAGGGAGGATGCCTCTCCGAAATTCTTTGGTTAATCCTTATTAACCCTCTTTTAGAACTTCTTGGAAAAGAAGCACATTTCTCTCAGTGCTATTCCGACGACCTCCTTTTCTCCTTCTCTAGTAACACTCAATCCGAAAATCTTAACCACATCTCCTCACTATTTAACATTCTCAAATTCAATGCTGAAACACCCAAAATATCCTTTAACGCCTCAAAAACCTCACTCATTCACTTCTCACGGAAGCATTCACCACACTCACCCCTACTTCTCGATCAGAACATTATCATCCAACCATCACACTCCATCAAATATCTCGGTCTCACCTTCCAGACAAATTTGAAATGGTCTATCCACTTTAAAAACACATATACAAAGCTGTCTCAAACTCTTTTCCAACTAAAAAATGCCATCTCATACAAGTGGGGCATGAGCATACACCATTCCCTCTTCATCTACAAATCCATCCTTCTTCCCGTAATCCAATATGGCATTCTTTCATGGGGCTCATCACTTGCTCACTCTTCCACACTCACCTTTCTGCACAAAACTCACCGCCTTAGCCTTCTGATAATCGCCAAAGCGCATCGCACAACTCCTACGTCCATCTTAGAAATTATGTTGAAATGCACACCATTACTAATCCAACTAAAAGATACACTTATCCGTCGCTACATCATTACATACCGATCATTACTCAGCCTTTTCTGTAAACATACTACACGACTCCTCACACTTCTATACAGTACTACGCACATCACTCCCCGAGCTACACAGGCATCCGATGCATCTAAAAGTAGACGCAACCACACTATTACACCCTTCTTCGCCTCTCCCGTTTAACATAACAATTCTCACAACCAAAAAGCTTGCAGCTGTACACATAAAGCACCCAAGACTACACTCTACTCTCGCTACCTTGCGGATTTTCACTGACGCTGCCAAAGCACAGAAAAAATGCGCACTCGCCTTTGCTTTTCACTTGGGTGACTCTCTATCTCTTTTTATCTCTACATCTAATTATTGTCTCATGCGAGCACATCTTACAACACATCAACGCATTTAAAACTTTACATACATCCACTTCTACACAGACTGGCAAAACCTTGTACACGACTTGCACCTCTACAGAAGCATACCCTTTTTCGCTTCTACACTTTTCTCCAAACTGCGCCTTCTCTCGACACACTTTAAAATCTCTATTCTCTGGTTCCCCGCCCACTCTAACATCACCGAAAGCACACACGTTGATTACCTAGCCAAACAAACTATAAGAAATACCTGCACATCATCTCTGACCTCTCTCAACCTGGATGTCTTCTTACACTACCTCACCCGGCACACTCGAAGCCAATGGCAGAAGTCTCTTCCCGTTTCCACAAATCCTTTTGTATCCAGCATCACCGATCTTGATGCAGTTCATCAATCCTGGCTGACACACAAATTCACATCCTCCGGACCTCACATAAGGTGGCTTTCCAGTCACTGCTCCTGCAAGTCCTACCTTTATCAAATAAAACTCATAGACAACAAAACTTGTCGTTTTTGCAACGCCCCTTCTGAAACACCATATTATTTAGCTTTCCTTTGCCCTTATTTCATCTCCGACCGACACAACTTCATAAATGCATGCGTCGCAACGCTAGACCATTTTCCCAGTGACATCAATGAAATCCCCACTCACCCTAAACTCCTGAACCTCGCATCCTCACTTTTTTGCACAATTGATCCCTTGCTATACACTCAATTTCACTAAGTCACACAATCTTCAACTTCATCTTCATCTTCCTCTCTTTTTAGAACATTCCTGACAACTAATAGAGCACAGTCTTCTTCTAACCACATCAAGCAATTTTGCAAGCATATCAATTAAATTTGGACAGTGCTTTGACATCTCTACCTACCTACCTACACTCTATTTTAAAGGATTACTTGAATATTTGGTCTCCCTAGGTATTTCCAGACTAATTTTGAAAATTGCAAAAAAATATCGCCCCCCCAATAATTTTGAAGATGTGCGACTCTGGAACAGGGGAAAAATTATAGGACATAAAAATATATATTTTTCCCAAAGGGAAATTCCCCTAGAAGACCAAATTTGCCCACATACTAATCTTTGGCTACGCCTCTGAAACGGTCTAAACTTTTAATCTTGAATAAATTTTTTTAACAAAATAAAGGAAGATAAATTTCATCAATAGTTTATTCGCACAATATTCTGATAAAATTTTAAAATGAAATTTTTTCTATACAAACGATATATCAACATCAGATATTCTAATACTTTAATATAAAAAATATTTTTAATAAATTTTACATGTTAAAAAATAAAGTATTTAATTTCTATATGAATTTTAAAAATAGCAACCTTCTCTTCCTGACATTTTATAAAATGAATTGAGGAATAAAAATAAAAAAAAGCTAAATTTTTAGTTTGGTATGTTTTTCAAAGAATCCTTGACAATCATAAAATCTCAAGTCCTGGAATTAAATTGTAATAAGTTAGAATTTTATTTAACAATTCAAATAATCAAAAACACATGAAATCAGTTATTTAGTTTTTTTCGGTTTTAAATTTTTTATGCAGAGAATGAAAGGTTACTTTTATCAGATTTTTTTTACAATTTATGGCGTGAACTGTAGTAAGGGGACATAGATTCATTCAATCAAATTTTTTCGTTATTTTTACATAGATATAGATAGAAACTGACATCTAGTAGTAGAAGAAGAAGTTTTAATAATGAGGGACATCAAAACATCTCCTCTTTGATTGTTTCTCAAAAAAATTATAAGATCTGTATTCAACTCAAATTTTTTGACGCATACCTCTCCTTTATTTTATAACGCAAACCTATTGAAAATTAATGATTTGTATACCTATAATATATCTTTATTTATTTATAAATTCTTGAATGGTTACTTACCTGGCATTTTTAATGATTAGGTTTCTTTCAATTACCAAAAACCTAACTTTTATTTGCGTAATGTTAAAAAAGCTATTCTACAGTAAACAAATATATAAACAAACTATGAAATACAAAATTTCTTCAGTGTGGAATAACTTTTTGATTCACTATCTTAATAATAATATGAAAATTAGCTCTTTTAAAGTATATTTAAGAAAATTATTCATTAATACATACATATCAAATTATTGTCTAGTTAATTGCTTTGCTTGTAAATATGTATATAATTTTAATTAATTCTTTAATTTGTTTTACTTTTCTTGTTTTCCTTCCTAAGCATCATTGTACATTTAAATTATGTTGTATATGATATTTTCATAACTTATATTTCGTTTTCTTTTCTTTTACTTTTTTTTATATTGTTTTTTTTCTTTTACTTTTTTTTATATCGTTTATTTAGTTAGGATATCTCCTTATCCACAAGTATGAACACTTAATTAAATCGGATTAAAAATAAACTTTGTATTAAAAATTGCAAAAAGACTAATAATGACTCTTTAATTTTAGAAACACCTTGCCAAAACAATTTTGATCACTTAAAAGAAGTTCTTAAGAATCAGTCCCTTAAATTTGAACTACTTAAAAAAAATCCCCTTACTTTTGTATTAAAAATTTAAATAATGATATAAAATTTGAAAATTTAAAAGAGTACATTTGTACTAAAAATAACATAAATTCTGACAATATCCTAAATCTTTTAAAACTGTCTAGTAAGTCTAAGTCACACTATTCTATGGGAATTAAATTTGACCCCAATATACTAAAAGAAGTAAATATCTATATATAGATTGTTCTGCGTTTAAGTTAGAATTGCTGCGATCTTTTATAAAGATATGTTATAAATGTAATAAATACCATCACATAGCTAAAGATTGCAGATCTAGCATTTCTGTTTGTAGGTTCTTTGGTTTGTCCCACATGTCTAACGAATGTTCAACACCTACATCTCTGTTTTGCTATAGATGCTCTGATAAAAAAATGAAGCACAATCATGCTTGCAACTCTCATCTTTGTTTATCTTTTAATGAAGAAAAATAGAGGCGCGATAAAATAAATATGATGAATCTTAAATATATCATAAATGAAAATAATTGATAGGAAAACTTCAAATGAAAGCATTGACTTTATCGATAGTTTGTATTATGAATATTCTAGTTTCTTTTATTTTAATTCCTCACATATAATTGAAGATGATAATTTACCATATTTTACAGAAAGCTAATAGGGTGACCAACCGTCCTCCTTCTGGAAGGACAGTCCAACTTTTTTGTGTCTTGTCCTCCTTTAAAACTTGTCCTTTTAGTGTCCTCCTTTTTGAAAAAAAAAGGTTTTTGTCTCTCCTTTTTAAAACCTTGGCATAATTATTTCCACAGGAAACATTAATTTGAAATCTGTTTTTCTTACGAAACTAAAAGTTTAATTTAGATAATAGAATTTAGGAGAAGATTGTTTTTTTAATTTATTTTAATATCTCTATATCATCAAGACTCATACAGAATTTATTAGTTCAATTACTAGCAGGTGTGCCACGTTTTTTTGAGGCATCAACTTTTTTATTTTTATGATTTATTGTCAAATCATTTGTTTAACACAATCAAAGAATATAATTTGAGTGATAAAGTTATAGCACTTTCTGCTGATAACACAAACACAAACTTTGGAGGAAAAAATCGGAAAGGAAAAAAAATGTGCTGGCTAAACTTCAGACACTTCTGAACAAAAAAAATTTAGGTATAGGTTGCAATGCTCATATCCTATCAAACGCAATTAATACAGCTAGTTTCACAATGCCTTTTGATGTTGAACTTATAATTACAACAATATATTTATACTTCAGTAGTTTTACTGTGAGAGTAGAAAGTATTCTGTGAAGAAGCAGATGTTCAATATAAAAAAATATTAGGGTATTGTAAAACAAGATGGCTAGCTTGTACTTTAAACAATTTTGGCTTTAGAAAGAATAATTCATTTATTCAGTTCTCTTCGATCTTATTTTTTGAGTATTGATAAGTGCCCAAATCTTTTGGAAACTTTTTTCAAGTCTGTTTTTTCTGAAACCTTACTACTCTTTGTTCATAGTCAAGCGTCCATTTTTCATAAAACCCTTCAAAAAATTGAAAATGAAAGTTTATCAGCTGTGCAAATTGAAACTATTCTACATGAGTTTGTTGAGCAGTACAAAGGAAAAATTTTTACCTAGGGAAACTAAAAAAAGATTGGAAAATATAGAAGAAAGTAATCCAGGAATACTTGCAAAATTTAGTAATTTTGCAGAATCATTTTACGAAATCTGTTTTAAGTACGTTGAAGAAAGGTCTGAAAGCAATTTTGCGAGTAACAACTTTTTTGAATGGGTTTTTTAAACTGCTCAACCATTGAATGGAAAGATGTTGAGAGCTGTGTTTCTTTTTTGATAAATTTAGTTCGAAGTATAGAAATTGATGAAAATTATTTGTTTGAAGAAATAAGAAGAGTAAACAGATATCTTAGTTCCAATAAAATTCATCAATGGGAAAGTCAAAGCTTTAACATCGATCAGAAATAGATTGAAATTTTTAAAAAGTTTGAAGAAAACTTTACTCCGTACAATAATTTGTTGAAAATTATTCAGTTTTTGTTGAGTTGTCCTGGTACAAATGCTTCTGTTGAAAGAGTGTTTCTATTATGAATGATTTTTGGACTTGTGAAAAATCTAGACATAGTATTGAAATTCTATCTGCAGCAATTATGATTAAATTTAACATGAAGAATGTTTCTTGTCAAGATGTTTCTGAATTAATTTCAGAAAATACTTCTATTGTCAAAAAAATTCTTAGTTTTGATAAATATTTGTTCAATAAATAAATTTAACAGGTGAATAAAAATTTTTTTTAGATGACAAAATATACATCCATAAGTATGATAGGTTTTTTTCATAAAAACGGTCATTAACCACTAACGATAATTTTTTTCCTTTTGTATATCCGATCCAGTTTGATTATGAGATAAATATTCGTTCAATAAATAAATTTAACAGATGAATAAAATAATTTTTTAGATTGACAAAATATACATCTATGAGTATGATAGGTTTTTTTATTAAAACTGTCATTAACCATTGACGATAACTTTTTTCAGTGTGGTGTAAATCCGATACAGATTGCTTATGAGAACGAAAAAAGTAATGTGTAAATTTAGTGAGCAAGTTAAAAATTTTTTTGTCCTCCTTTAAAAATTTCAAAAGTTGGTCACCCTAGTTATTATGAGTCTTAATTCTCAATCACTTAACTCTAAATTTGATGAATTATGCTTGTTAATAAATAGTATCAACAATATAAATAGAAACTATATATCGGTAGTATGCATTCAAGAAATTTGGCTTCATTCTCTAGTTAATTATTTTGATTTTTCTAAGTATAATTTTGTCTCTCAACCATGTTCCATGTCTTCTCACTCTGGACTTGGATTTTTTGTTCTTAAATCGCTTTTGTATAATATAGGGACATTTAAATTTAGTTCATCTACTTTTGAGGTTTTTTCAATGGAATTAACTCTAGCTCATCAAAAAAAAGTTCTTGTTCACAACTTATATCGTCCCCCAAATATGAACAAAAAAGTTTTCAATACATTTTTATCTTATTTTGAATCTTTTTTAAATTCTTTGAATAGCAAATATCAACATATTTTGGCTGGTGATCTGAATATTGATCTTTTTAAATATAGCAAATCTTCTCTGGTTCGAAGTTATTTTGATCTTACTTTGTCATATTCATTTAAGTTTACTATTTCTAAATGCACAAGGCCGCAGGCTTCAACCTTAATCGACAATATTATTATTAATGGATCCTTAAAATATAATAGTTATGTCTTACACTCAAAAACCTCCGACCATTTTCCGGTTTTCGTCTCACTTCCTATAGGCAAGCGTAATAAAGTTTTTACTAAAAAGGTATTTCTTAGATCAAAATTCATTGGTATGGTAGAGTCATTTAACTTCCTTCAAGCTCTTGAGCCATATTTTTTGGCTTTTTTTATCATCCTTTATATCCGAGTGCACAATCAATATTGAATCTCGTAAAAACAAATACAAACATTTTTCAAATGCTTAGATGACCTCAGGTTTGTTAAAATCAATAAAAATAAGAGATAATTTATTTAGAAGTTTTAAAAAACAACCTAACAATACTTACTTACGTGTCAAATATCTTTATTATCGTAACAAATTGAAAACCCTTATAAAAGTTAGTAAAAATAATTATTTTTCTAAATATTTTAACTGTAAATCAAATATTGATATTTGGAAAAGACTTAACTCTTTATTTTGCAAAAATAAGAATAGTAATTTACACGTAAATTTAGACACAAATTTTGAAAGCAGTGATAAAGAGGTAGCTAACGCATTTATAGATCACTTTAAGAGAGAGAGAGAGAGAGAGAGAGAGAGAGAGAGAGAGAGAGAGAGAGAGAGAGAGAGAGAGAGAGAGAGAGAGAGAGAGAGAGAGAGAGAGAGAGAGAGAGAGAGAGAGAGAGAGAGAGAGAGAGAGAGAGAGAGAGAGAGAGAGAGAGAGAGAGAGAGAGAGAGAGAGAGAGAGAGAGAGAGAGAGAGAGAGAGAGAGAGAGAGAGAGAGAGAGAGAGAGAGAGAGAGAGAGAGAGAGAGAGAGAGAGAGAGAGAGAGAGAGAGAGAGAGAGAGAGAGAGAGAGAGAGAGAGAGAGAGAGAGAGAGAGAGAGAGAGAGAGAGAGAGAGAGAGAGAGAGAGAGAGAGAGAGAGAGAGAGAGAGAGAGAGAGAGAGAGAGAGAGAGAGAGAGAGAGAGAGAGAGAGAGAGAGAGAGAGAGAGAGAGAGAGAGAGAGAGAGAAAATTTATTCAAAAAAAAATTTTTACGGAAGGTTATTTAAGTGTGAAGTGCACATATATATATATATATATAATATATATATATTCATAAAATATAAAACATAATGACATAATTTACAATCCTGGAAAAAGCAATAGCCAAAATGGGCGTCAGTTAGATTTCTCCATTGTGAAATAAAATATGTATATCAACGCATAAATTTTTAAGCAATAACTATGAATAAGATAACTCCACAATCAAAGGATTATGTTAAATACATTGATATTAAGGAGACTATTTTTTCTTTTCGAAACATAGATCTTTATGAGTTAATTGATGTAATTAGAAATACCAAAAACAATGACTCAAAGGATTACTATGGAATTTCTTTTAGTCTGCTTAAACAAGTTTTCCCATACATATATGAAGTATTACTTTTGGGAAAAAAAATTCTGTCAATTCTTCCTGTTCGTTTACTGTAACTCACTTTTTCGATCTCAACATCAAATGAATTTTGAATCCAAGCAAATTGGTTCATGCCTGATTCTTTGAGACAATACTTTTTGAAATTTTCTGATAAATTTAATCGGCGATTATGACTAATATAACCTTTTCAAAACATAGTTTGTTCTCAGTCATGAACTCTTCCAAACATGGAAACATTTGGTATGTGTTTCTTTTTACATTAAAAGCAGACATTCGTTTTTTTTAATGAGACATTGACCTTGCAATGATATGTTGAGTTCATTAAGCTTGTCAAGAATGTCTGATAAATAACAAAGTTTGAAAACCCAGTCTTCATTATGAAAGTATTTGTATTTTTGTTTAAAAATTTTTTAAAAGAATGTTTTTCTAATAAATTTTAAATTATTTTTGAAGTGAAAAATGTTGATCGAATGTACAAGATTGGAAGCTATACTCTTTGTGGGTAAAATAGGCTAGGTTTTACAAATAAATATATTTTTATTTTTCCAAAATCCGCTTTTATGTGAGGTCAGTCAACTTTTATCTAGTTTCAAAAAATACCAATAATTAACGTGATGAGTTTATATATTATTTCTTCAAAATTTTATATTCACAAAGGTAGAATATGGTTTTTAACATTTTAAAATGTCATAGTTAAATAAAACTGTCGAAAATTAATATATATTTTTTACTTTTTATGGGTCAGTAGATTATTTTTCTAATAAATTTTAAATTATTTTTCAAGTGAAAAATGTCGATTAAATGTAAGAGTTTTGTTTGATAATCGTAGTCTACTTTTGTTTAGTTTAGATACAACTTTTCTAATTTTAAACGAAGGGCATTCGTTATATTTAAACCGACAGTGTGCGAAGAATAAATCACATTATTGATTGATTTTAGAGCATAACTATGGGAAGAAAGATGAACACATGTTGCATTACGCGTTTGTGAGCGCAGTGAATTCTTATCTCACATACGCTTCACCACATCTTTAGCACGCGTGTGTGGTTTATTTTATCGGGCTAGTGTATACGCTTAGTTTATTTGTAGTGTTCCTAGCTTAAATCTTAGTCAAATATTAAAACGCTTATAACTTTCACATTTCTCAACAAAATGCATCATGCGATATACCAAATTAAAGCATTTTTTATGGGCTTTCAGAATACATTACTTATATCATAAGTCCTTGAAATACCATTTTACTGTTTATATTTTCCATGGGCTTCATACCATTAATTAGCAGATAAGGGATGCATTTTAAACTAAAACAGTAATATATTTGAAGAAACATTTTTTCAGTATAAAGAGTCTTTTATGAATTCATTTAGGCACTTATTACACAAATCTAAGCTGCAATTCTCTCTTTTGTGCAAAACCACGTAAGTTTATTTTATAAAACTATACACCTTTTTTAAATTATTAATTTTCACTATCGATAAAGTTGAAATCTCTTGTTTAAATTAGTATTATCTGTGACAAAATAAGTATAAAGTTTAACATTTAGGCATAAAAATTAAACTAAAATTAAAATAGGTTTCGCTTTTTAAAGAAAATTAAAATACAATAGGCTATATCAGATATGATCAAAATTTGATTATTTATTTTATCCAATTTAAAAATATATTTTTATTTTAACCGCTTACGACCAAGTGAATTTTTGAATAAAATATAAATTATATGCGTTCATAAATGCTTTCAAATATGAACTGTTTTTAACCAATTAATTTCCAATCCATTTTTCAAACTTTTTTTCTTGATTTCAGAAAATCAAGATTTCTTTTTCCTGTTGTAAAACTTGCTTTAAAATTTTATCATGAAGCTATATTCAATGTAAAACCTGTTATCAAAGCTATCATTTGGGATGTGAAAATTTATTTATCATCGATGCACATATTTTCAGTTTTTTTAACTATAAACTATATTCAATGCAGTATTATAAAATAAAATGCAGATATTTTTACCCTAAATTGTTCTGATTGATTTAATTAAAAAACAGAAAAATTGTTTGCTTCTTTGCCAACTTCTATTAAAGAAGAAGTTTATTGTTTAATCATAATAATTTTTACGATAACTGTTGAGTATGGAAAGGAATATCCAGTAAGTTATATTACTTTATTCAAAAAAGTAACCGATCACTAGAGTTTGTACGTAAAAATAGTCAAATATTTTTTACCAAAAAGTTAGAAAAATCAAAAGTAAATTTGCTATCTCAGCCTGCGTGTATTATACTTGAAACATTCTTAAGTTATAAAAGAAGGATCTAATGGTTAGAACAGCACCATTGTGTTCATGAATATTTGGGCAAATACCCCTCTGAGTCTTCATCAGTCAAGCATGAATAAAGAATATATTAGAACTAATGCGAACATAAAATTTTTTATAACAAGTAAAAAATAACTGTTCACCAAAATCGATTTACATAAAAATTATTATTATATTAGCCTTGAAAAATGATGAACAAGTGCCACGCAATTCACAATTCATTATAGTTTAAAACATTCTTAAGCACATTTCACCTATCACACACAGCTGATGAGTTTCAATTTCTTCTAAGGACTTGTTCAAGAGTTGATCATTTTATAAAGCGAATTTCTCAAAAAACAGCTAAAAGCCCGACACTTATTTGCCATACAGCTTTTCAAATTAAACATGAAAGCTGACATTTTTATCAAAGAAATGCGACTGTATACTAGGTATAAATCGCACTTTAAATTAAGTTCTTGTTTTCTGACCACAACTTTCTTCTGTGATTAAAATATTGTGTCTTTTGCAGGAATATGTGGAAATTTTTGGGTGTTATTTAAAAAGTGGGGATGCAATTACATTAACATGGGAGCAAAACCTAATGAACAAAAAAATATGTTTATCGGCAACTTATAACGTTAAATGAAATTCGTTTTTTTAAACATAATACTATATCAACAAATGGAGCCTAAATCACTTTGAACAAGCCCAGATTAGCTATGAAACCAGTACAGAGAAGATATAATAGGTATTTTTATTGGAATCATACCTTCATTAATTACTTTTATTTTTAGATTCAAAAAGTCTAAATGAAACCTTGATTCAATGAAGTTCAATTAATATAAAAACTCGTTTTTTTGATTGTATAAAATTCTTTAGATAAAATAATAAATTTTTTGTGTAATTATTAATTAAATCTAGGGACATGAAACCCTGTACAAAATGGCACCAGTAGGATTCAAAGTTAGAGAGCAAGAATACTTGTTGACATACTAAGCTGCATTGAATTACAATACGTTAAAGCAAAATTTTACACATAAAACAACACTTAGTTATGAATACTAAAAGTACTCACTAAATGTTTCATTAATTTAAAAAATCTTTAAAATATTTTTCGATGTATTTACAAAAATGCCTTACACTGAACCCTCTTCAATAACATCTCTTAAAAAAGTTTAAACATTTTAAAAACATGTTTAAGACTCATTTATAAAGGAAATCCTTCAATATTTCTAAAGCATGAGGGTTGTAATTTTAAAATGAATCACGAAAAGTATAATTGTTAAACTCAATAGTACGATAGTATTAAAAATGAACAAACAATATAAAAAGTGGATATGTCTGGTAAAATTCCAATGCCATAATATAATAAATAAGGTAAAATCATCAAATTTTATTATAAAATTAATAGAATTTAAAAAATATCGGAATAGTTGGAAAAGAATAAAATTCATTCATCTGCTCTTGATTTTCCAAAGTAAAGTGAATAAATTCAGACATCATTGCACTATATGCTTGAAACAATTGATAATTTTGGGAAAAGATTGAAACACTAAAAAAATAAAAAGCTATTTAATAAACGCTTGGAACTTGAAGGAATAAAAATAAAAATGCAACTTTATGATTAAATAAATTTTGAATCCTTTAAAACAAAAGGAACTTAAATGTAAGTGATCAAAATTTTGAGAACATAGATTAAAATGTAATGCATTAGATTATAGTATGCCTCTATCAAAATCTTCATGATAGACTAAACTGGATTTTTAATATCTCTTAAAAATTACTTTAAGCAACTGTTAAATTTAAAAAAAATCTACGATATGCCAACTAGGTGACAGATCTTATGTTACACAAATTTGAGTACTTTTTTAGAGTTTATAAAACTACAATTATTTATATACATTTTACTGTGATATATGACATACTTATTCACACAGGTATTAATTTAGGCTATTTTATTTACCATCATAAATATTCAGTTTTGAAGTAATATAAATGGTGTTTCTAGAAACACCACAATGAGATGAGTACTAATGTATTATAATCACATTGTACGCTGGCTGGTTCCTCATATATAAAAATCATTTTTAAACATAACAAGTGAAAAAATACTAAATAGTATTTTTTATCACACACAGATATTTTTCTAGAACAAGCTTCTCTTACTGAGTAGATGAATTGATTCTTTCAAAGCTCAACTAATTAGAAAGAAGTATTTTACAGGCTTAAATGAAATTTGGAAAGAAAAAATTTTTCCATTGAAAAATTCTGAGGATCCAATAATTAAATATTCCAATATTTTAGACCATTGTAAATTATAAGTTTTTGGTTTCAGACTTTGGTTTTCGGACTTTTGATTTTTGGACGTTTTGACCAGGAACCAAATTAAGGATATAAATTATATAAATGTAAAGCATAATATATTTTTAATTCAGGTTAAAAAATTGAAAAAAATTGAACTTCATACTACATCAGCTTAAAAATAATCAAAATCTAAACTAATTTCAAAACAATATAAGTTCTACCGATTATATTAAGCCAAGTGTTTGAGACTCTGATTAACCCTTTGAGGACCAGTGGGTCACCAGTGACTCAAGAAATGACAATTGTCTGCTTTGAATATATAAAATTCCATTGAAAAAGAAAGCAGACGAATCCTCTTCAAAATGTTGGTCCTCAAAGGGTTAAGAATGAGTTTGACTGCTTTGTTAGGGTTTCTTTTACTGTCTGATCTTTGTTGACAAGTGGGACCAAAATGGCAAATCTCTTATATGTACGAGAAGAAAATTTTTATAGTCATTCGGCCAATTATTATGATGGATCTCAAAAAATGTTTTTCACTCAAAAAATTATTTTTTTTAATTATTATCATTAAATAGATTTTAAATAAAAAAAATAAATCTACTTTACATTTTCCCACTTTCACAATCGTATCATGAACATTTTAGTTATCATTGTTGTTTTATAGCGTAAAATATTTTTATAATTATAAAAATTGTTAATATATTATATAATTGTTAAAATTATGTTTTATTTGGAATTGAAAATCAATTTTTGATATCTAACATAAAAAAATTTCAAGATTATATAAATGGATTTGAAAGATGAAAAGACTTGTTTGTGTTAGTGTGTGTGTGAAATCAATATGGAAGAGAAAGATTACTTTAAATTTCATAAAAATTGAAAATAGGGCTTTTAACCCTTTGAGGACCAGAATTTTGAAGAATAATCGTCTGCTTAATTTATATAAAAGCTCATTGAGAAAGAAAGCAGACGATAGAAAACCCATGCCTAAAAGGGTTAAAGGCCATTTAGATGATGTTATGTGTATAAATGCAGCGTTAAATTTAAAAGAAATTTTTTAAACTAAATTACATTGAGGAAAAATTATTTTGTAAATATATGTCTTTTTGTTTTGAGATGGCATTTTGATTTTAGGCTGTCACAGAGGTTCGTAGTCTCAATTGATCCTCCAAATGTTAATCTGCTAATTGAGTTCGAAGAGAATTTTTAATTTGGGTGATGTAAGAAAATATTGATCAAAACAATACTTAAAATTTTTGAGCTTAAACACATTCTTAACTTAAAAATAATTTAAAAACTTGAAGACTAGCCTTTTGCGTTATGTGTTTATAACGCTACTCTATTTATATGCAAAATAAATAGATATATAGAAATAAATATATCCAAAATAAAAATATAAATTCTAAATCATATAATATTTTAAAGTGTTTTAACTAACAAAAAAAATTTTTAAAAACATAAAATACCATGTCCAATTGTAGTATAAAAATAAAATAACACATAAATATTGTTTCTAATGGTAAAGCATTTAATTGTTTCTTCATTTAAAATATTTTCACATTTTACATCAACCTAAGAAGTTTTATTAAAGTATTTTACTATTTACTCTTTATTTTCACTAGTGCCCACTAGTGCCCACTGGTCCCCATTAGTCCCCACAAATTAAAGACACCCAACAAATACTTACTATTATTTAATTGTAAAACTTTATTTATTTTTACTACATTTCACACAAATAATATGTTTTTGTGAGTGCTCACTGCTTGTTGGGTCTATTAGACTGAAAATCTCATGTTTACCTGCAAGGCAATGCTTAAAGTTTTTATGTCGTTACCGAAAAAAATAACTTTGTCAAAAAAATGATTTGAATGATTTAAATACAAGTAGAATGAGGCATTTTAAGACAAAAAATCTTCATTTTTAAAGTTTCTCGGGTCTGATGGTTTGCCTGATGAGGGTTAAAACATTAGTGTAAGCAGTCCACAAAAAACAGAAAAGTCCGTTTACTCGGGAGCAATTAAAAAATTGGTTATCAATCTCAGAGCCGGTGCTAGGAATTGCGGGGCGCAATTATAATTCTGATAGAGGGCCCCCGACTCTACATAGTAAAATTTATCGGTGTTTATATTTAATATAAAAAACAGGAAAAAAGACATCAAAAATTTTTTAAGCCACTATGGATACTTTTAACATTAACCCGTTAACGCCCAACGCCGACTATTGTCGACTTTACAAAATAAAATCGTCTGCGTTTATCAAAGCTGTTTAATACAAATCTTCTGCTTTACATTAGATATCGTCTGATTATTCTGGTCGTCAACGGGGAGGGGCAAACTAGGCAATTACATATATTCCTTTAGAAAAAGATTATTCTAGCTTTTTTATTAGCAAAATCTTTCAAAATATTTTTTGAGATATATTTCTAAAAATGTAGTTTATTAATTTTTAAAAACCTCTTTCCAAAACCTTCTAAGACCTCAAGTAATAAAAAAAATAATTTTAGAACATAAATTTATAAATTTTGGGTGGCTGTCTGTAAATATTAATATTTTCATGTGATTTTAAAATTTTAGAAAAAAAATTTCTTTTTTGAAATTTGAAGCTGTAGAAAACTTAAATGTATAAACTTAAAAATAAACGTATAGTAAAGAGAATATTCTTATTACAGTACTAAATGCAATAAGTGAGGGCGAGAATGATTGTGGGAAAATCCACACATGTGAAAATAATAGTACCGACTTATGTGCTAATAAAATGCCCGAGATTATATTACTAAATAGTAATGATGGACCATGTGTGGCTCAGTTAATTCAAATAAAACATTAAATTTCCTTATCTTTTTATAAATTGTTTCCCAGCTTAAGTGATATTGGCGTAGATGTCACACTTTGGTGAGTAAGAAAAGTGAAAGAGAAAATGTAACACAGAGGAAGATAGGCCAGCTAGAGAGAGGGAGAGCCGCTTATGCACAAAGCGTGAAAAATTAATTTACAAATTTTCCATGGAATTTACTACAGTGATTTTCCGACTTCAGAGACTTTCCTAGAACCAAAAAATCAATACTTAAATTGATCAATATTTATAGAAAATAATAGTGGGATATATTTGAAAAAAACACAATATTTGTTTGTCTTTCTATATAAATTTTATTTTTTCCGTGTACTTTTTATTCTAGAAAATTTAAACAAAATTTTGATTTATTATTTAATTTTATTTCAATATTGTTTTCTCTTTGCTAATTATTTCTCTACCATGTATACATAGATTATCTATTTAAAATTATGTGCATTCAAAAATCTTGTTTTTCGCTGAAAAATATAACTATTATTTTTATTATTTTTTAAATTATTTATATTTTTCTTCGGATAAACATAGCCCTAAATATCGATATAACAGAAATGAAGGAAAAAACAAAACTTTTAAAATTTTTTCAATTATAAAAAAATATATATACAATAAATAAAGCCAAATTATATTTTTTCTGAATAAGAGACTCAAGTTCTATAAGTAAGTTAAGTTTCATTTGTTTATATTTTGTTATTGCTTAGTAATTGAGCAATACGTTTTGGTATAGGTTTTAGACAGACCAACCCTTTTGAAAGTTGCTCTTTTATAAGGGATTGGAAAACTTCCAGAGCATTGATAAACATAGACGATCTTATTTAACCCTAGGTAGCATACACCGGTCAATTGACCGTTACGTTCATTCTAAAACCTTATTGCAAAAAAAAATTCATCAATTTTAGCGGAGACTTCGCAAGGCTAAATTTAAAAATGTCCCACGCGATATAGACTGAAAAATTTGTCATGATTAATGAAGGTTTTATCACTAATTCAAAATATATCTAGAAAGCCCTTACCGGTCAATTGGCCGTTTCTGCATATTATGGAATTGAGTAAAAATTTTTTTTTTAATTTATAATTTATTTGTTAAAAATTTAAAACACTTCATACATATTATTAACTCAGAAATATCACTTTCAAATAGACTTCATTCTTTCGAAATGCACTTTTCACAAACTTTTACCGAACAACTACCACACATGTATTTCGAACAACCATAGCAACTTACTTTTGTTTTATTTTTCTTACATAGACTACATGTTCTTCGCGTTTCTTTTTCATTATCATTTGTTGAAGATCTAGCGATAAGTAAATTAGGAGAATTAGTTTTCCTTCGATTTATGCTATCTTCACAAAGTTTCTCCTAATTGAATAAGAAACTTTCTTCTGCTTGACGTAAATATTTCAAGTTTTGTGCGGATTATGAAAGAATTGAGACAGATTATGTCCATCAAGTTGAAAAATATTTATAAAGGCCACCTTTTTGTGGTACATTTAGTGGAGTATGTTTTCAACATTTCGTCTGCTGTGTCAACTCCACCTTTTGTGGAATTATAAAAACAAAATTGTGTTTGGTTTCTTTTTTTCAGATGACGTTATTTCAATCTTATCATGCATAGATAAGATGATATAACCTTATTTTTTTGGCAAATCAAATTTGCAAATCAGGTGTTTTACACATATGTACCCATTTTCAAGTAGGCTGAATCCAGCAGTGATGTTTATTTTTTATAAAAATTAGTCATACCTGTCAAAAAATGATTGACATATGACACTTCAACTGAAATAAAGGACTTCATGATTAAATAGTTATACGTAATTTTGTCACAGAACAAATAGAATTATAAGTAGGCAAAACAAAATTGCATAAAAAGAAAATATAACTGAAAAAGATATAGAACTAAAAACGGGATTTTATGCCGAATTAAAAGAGGTGATTTTTTTTAATGAAATTAATTAAATACAAAACAAGGACTCTGTAGAGGCATATTTTGATGCGCATCATTTTATTTGAAGGAGAAAGACAGTTCGTTTATACCATTCACTCTACAATATCTCGAAACAAGCTGAATCGGTCAATTTAAATAAGTTTCGTGTTTTACCATTTTGAGAATGTAATATATTGATAATTTTGATTTCATTTTGAGAACTTATAATAATAGCCCTGTTCTTATTATCTCTTCATCAAGTAATCTCTAAGCAAACATTTGCTGTCTTGACAGTGCAGTTTAAGCAACATTATATACACAAAGTATTAGTTATATTTCTAAGTGATGATGCCTCTTATAAGTGTATAAGTTCTATATAATTTTTCTCAATATATACATCGTTACCTTGGCAAAACTTGGATGGCATTTTTCGAAGAAGAAGGAGCCCACTTTATATATACAAATGTAAGAAAGTTTAAGAAGTTATAACTTCATTCCTCCGAAATAGAATCTTACCAAATTTTGCATATCTGTATGCACATATAAATGGAATATTGAAAGTTTGAAAAATTCGAAAAAATTATACATAATATTTAAAAAACATGATGTAATCATGCAAACTCTAGTTGAAATATAATTCACATCGTAATTTTCATTCTATAGAACAGTGGTTCCCAACCTTTTTCCATTCCCCCCTTTTCCGTCCCCTTTTTACCCGGGGACCCCCCCAAAAAAAAAGGTGGAGCCACCAACCAAAAAATTTATAAAAAAAAAGTTTTTATTCTTCTGATAAATTTGTATATATTTATAAAAAAAAAAAAAAAAAGTAAAAAAAGACACAAAAAAAATGAAAATATTTTTTTTTTTAAAAAAAAAATAAATTTTTAAAAAATATTGTAAAAAAAAAAAAAAAAAAAAACAAAAAAAAAAAAAAAAAAAAAAAGGGAGGAAAAAATTTATTAAAAAAAACCCAAAAAAAAAAATATATATTTTTTTTAAAAAAAAAAAAAAAAAAAAAAAAAGAGAGCGAGAAAGAGGAGGTAGAAGATTCACGAACCCCCCCCCAATGAATCCCTCCACCCCCCCAGGGGGCGGGGCCCCCCCCGGGGGAAACCCCCGCTAGAAAAAAATTTTTTTTGAACATAATATATGAATAAATTTTATAGTATAATGATGAGTATCAAAAGTAATATTCTTGCCTCATTTGAAATTTTGATACTGAAAAAATTTGTTTTATTATAGATTCCAAATAAAATTTAAACTTTAAAGAGAAATAAATTCATTTGTGAAATGGCTA
This sequence comes from Nectonema munidae, assembly GCA_030549495.1. Taxonomy (NCBI): domain Eukaryota; kingdom Metazoa; phylum Nematomorpha; class Nectonematoida; family Nectonematidae; genus Nectonema; species Nectonema munidae. The sequence continues at coordinate 165,716 of JAUIRK010000065.1, read as the reverse complement.
AAAATTTGAATATAGTCTTTGGGGAATAGCATGAAAACAAATCGTTCAAAAATCAATACAATATATCTGACCCTCAAACATACCACGATTTTAAAAAAGTCACAAATTAATCCAAAATGTTAAAAGAAACTTTTTATAACTACTTAAATAAAGAGTTAATTTTTTCAGTTAGGCTGTCATATGCCAATCAATTTTTTGACAGGTTTGGTTGATTTTTAAAAAAACTAAACGTGACCATTGTATTCAGCATACAGAAAACTTTGTATAACCATTTAAACTAAACGGTTCTTTTTTCAGTTGAGCTGTCATGTATCAATCAATTTTTTGACAAGTTTGGTTGATTTTTAAAAAAAATAAATGTGACCATCGTGTTCAGCACACTTGAAAATGGGTATATATGTGTAAAAAAAACTTTGTATACCCATTTAAACTAAAAGTTCCTTTTTTTCAGTTGAAGTGTCATATATCAATCAATTTTTTGACAGGTTTGGTTGATTTTTAAAAAAAATAAATGTCACGATCAGATTCACAATCAATCATTTAGTAGGTTCGCGGAAAAATTTGCAATCATTCAAGAAAAACCAGGGGGGGGGGGTCTAAAATAGCCCTTCCCTCGTCACTGAGGAAATGAAAATAGGCCGTCACTAATAGGTAGAGTCGTAGAAGTTTTCGCGATAAATTCAAGCGTGTAAAGAAATGATCAACATTGACATTCAATCCTTGATTTTTATATGGTTCAATCAGCTTCATGACGACATCTCACAACAAACCAATTCTTTCTTCTTTTCCTACATATGGATACGAGTTTAGAATGTAATAAGATTTTGTATCGCAAATTATCCAAAACTTGATATGGAATTTGCCCGGCTTATATTGTATGAATGAAGACTTACTCCTACAAAGAAATAACTGCTTCCCTTAAATCGCGTATGGGAGCAAATTTGTCTGATTGCTTTCTAGAAATCCTTGTACTAAGATCATCAATTCTTATATACCTAAGAATGTTCTTGAACTTCTTTTTTGAAAGAGTCTGTCTAAAGATTTTCTTCCCATATTTTTCCTCCTTTCGTTTTTCCCTTTCAAAACGCTTCTCAAAATACACAAGCCAAAAAAAGCTTTCAATTCAACTTCATCAACATTAAAATTTAAGTCATTGTGCTGCTAAGCCTTTCTTAATGTTTTTTGCACAGTTAATTTTATATTATTTTTTCCAAATAATTCTTCGAATTCATCCTTGATGCCTTGAGTTCTGGAAGAAATAAATTTTGTTGGACCACCTCTTTGATAAACAATATTTTTACTTAAACTTTTAGTTATATTTCTACATGTATTTCAACTCCATTTCGTTCCATCTTTACTCGAAGAATGTTTCGAATGAGCGAATAGGTTCTTCAACAGATATTTCACTTTCAAAACTTGATTCACTATATCTTGAAATATTTTCTGAAGAAAAAAAAAAGAATTTTCGGATTGAGAACTGTAAACTTCTGAGTCCGTATCAATCGGAAGCAAAGTTTTTTTCTTTGAAATATTGATCATCTGCCACGCCATTTTATTTTAAAGAAGAATAAAGAAAAGTTAAAAAAAATATTAAAAATATTAAACTATATTAAATATTTTTAGTTTTATGTTTTTTTAATTTTTTATTTTTATAAATATAAATAAATATTTTTAAAAGTTTTATGATCTTTGGATTTTAAGGGAAAAACTGTAAACATTACTAATACTATTACTAATACTGTAAACAAATACTATTATGTTAAAAAATATTATTTAAATTATATGCATATGTCTTATAGCTGTCGTTTTTTCTTGACTTAATTTTGTCCACCATAGTGCTGCAAAATAATTGTTTATATTCATTATAAAATATATATCTTTGTTTTTTCACCCAATTAGACACTATGAGGATTGGCTTTGGTAAGAGTCTGTACAAATCCACAAACACACGCATGTCCTCCACTTCGTCTGCGTTTGCGCGCGCTTTTTTCCGTTCTGTCTACGTCTTCTGTGCGTTCTTCATTGTTACCACGTTGATATTCATCGCTGTGTACTCATTCCTTGTTTTGCCCAAACCTTCTACATTCTTTCTTCCTAAACAAGATTACACTCCGACTCTCCAAACACAGCCTACCATTGACTCATTTAACCAAACCGAAAAACACAATGCAAATTCAAACCCTCCAATAAACCTCTCTTCCAGCACATTTCAAAGAGAATATGTTAAAGAAGTACACCTTTTCTTTATCCCTTGTTTGGCATGTATAGTCGTTAGACGCTTGTTTTTTTACAAAAGAATTTTTCTCCAATGAACACACCACCATAAAAAGCTCTCAATCCCACCATAACTGCATACTTATTTTATCAAGTCAAATTACCTTGTTTGTTATTCTGATCGCATCACTACCTTCTAGTTCACACTGGAGTCCACGGTGCACTAGGGGATCGCAAAGCAGTTCCACGGGGACTGAAAAGGGTGACTGAGTGAAGCGTAAGTGAGTGAGAATAAATAAGCTAGTCCAGAGGTGGGGAACCTTTTTGTGCATGAAGGCCACCTTACAATTCATCGTCCCTCATAGAGGCCGCACAGAACAAATTACTATTTTTTTCAGTTATTTTATCCCCTCGTACAACATTTAATGATAATAATCTAATAAAAGAACTTGTATAAGAACTTCCTAATTTATTAAAATTAGGATTTTATTTTATACAAGTATTAATTAATAATATTCTTATAAAAAAAAAGACAGACGTATAAACATCAAGAATATGAAGTTTTCAAATATTTCATTTAGGTAAGTAGGTCCTTTTTATACAAATTAATGACTTCTTTGAGTTTGCTTCTTTTGAGGAAGCATTTTGATATCAGGCTCCAACATTGTGGTTCTTAATTTTAATTGGTCCTCCAAATGCTCATCTGTCAACTGTGTTCTCAGCGAATTCTTTATTTGCGTCAAGTACGAGAATGTGGATTTACAACACTATGTTGTAGAAAAGAAGGAAATCAGTCGGCGTGCATATTCATAAAGACGAGGATATTCTACCGCCTTTTTCCAAATTTCAATAGGATCTTCCCTCTTGTCAAACAGATTGATCCGTTTTTTAAAAGATTCATTTATATCTTCATTTTCACTCTTACCTTCGCAAAGGGGAATGTGTTCTTCTGAAAGTTTTGATTTTAACCCTATTGTGCTGAGGGGGGGGGGGGGAAACCCCCCCCTTCACTAAAAAAATTAATTGTAGAAAATTGGCTGAATCATATCCCTTCAAATTTGGTGACTTTTCCTAAAATCGCTAGCTGCATCTTTTGAAACCATCTTCATGGTAGTTGAATGACCCCTTCATGTTCAAAACTGTCAATCAAAATCAAAAATTAATTTTTTTTATCAAAATTTTGACATTATCTGTACTTAAGTTTATAACTTAGGATCTATATTATATAATACCCTGAAAATTTATAATTATATACAGTTTGGAACGCATAACACTTTATATATTTAATTTTTTCAATAATCATGGCTACTTTTTAGAAAATGTCAATCAAAATTTTGATTGATCAAAAATATATCTAATAAAATATGCCTTCAAATTTTACATAAAATATATGTTTTTATACTAAATCGGCCATGCTGGTTTCATTTCTGGACTAATTTTTTACGTTTAGGATCTGAAAATACCTATAAGTGTTAATCAAATTTGCGGTTTACTTCTAAAAATTATCTCCAAAAACATTCATTCAAATTTTACAATGAAATATATGTGTTATACTAAATCGGCCATGCTGGTTTCATTTCTGGACTCATTTTTTACGTTTAGGATGTGAAAATACCTATAAGTGTTAATCAAATTTGCGGTTTACTTCTAAAAATTGTTTCCAAAAACATTCATTCAAATTTTACAATGAAATATATGTTTTATACCAAATCAACCATGCTGTTTTCATTTCTGAACTCATTTTTCACATTTAGAGGTTTTAAAATATCAGTCAAAATTTGCGGTTTACTTCTAAAAGCTATCTCCAAAAATATTCTCTCAATTTTACATGAAATATTTGTTTTTATACCAAATCGATCATGATGTTTTCATTTTTGAACTCATTTTTTACATTTAGGATTTGAAAATACCTATAAGTATAAATCAAATTTGCGGTTTACTTCTGAAAATTGTCTCCAAAAATATTCTCTTGAAATATATGTTTTTATAGCAAATCAATCATGCTGTTTTCATTTCTGAACTAATTTTTTACATTTAGGATGTGAAAATACCTATAAGTGTTAATCAAATTTGCGGTTTACTTCTAAAAATTGTCTACAAAAACATTCATTCAAATTTTACAATTAAATATATGTTTTTATACCAAATCAACCATGCTAGTTTCATTTGTGGACTCAATTTTTGTAGTTTGAATTTGAAAATACATATAAGTATCAATTAAATTTGCGTTTAGTTCTAAAATTTGTTTTTATAGCAAATAGATCATGATGATTTCATTTCTGAACACAGTTTTCGCATTTAGAGGTTTTACTGCTAGTGTCAATCAAATTTGCAGTTTATGTCTGAAAACTATATCCAAAAATATTCTCTCTAATTTTACATGAAATATATGTTTTTATACCAATTCGACCATGATAATTTTTATTTCTGAAATCATTTTTTGCATTTAGAGGTTTTAAATGTCTGAAAGTGTCAATCAAATTTTCGATTTACGTCTAATGTCTACAGAAATATTTTTGAAATTTAAATAAAATATCTGTTTTTATGCCAAATGGAAGATGCTGGTTTCATTTTTGGACTCAGGTTTGGCATTTATGGTTTTAAAGTATCTGAAAGCTTGAATCAGATTTGCTGTTTACTTCTAGATACTATCTTCAAAAATATTTTCAAAAAAATAAAATATCTATTTTATACCAAATCGACTATGCTTATTTTATTTCCGTACTGGATTTTGGATAATACGGTTAAAAAATATCTCGAATTGGCAATTGAATTAGTAATGTATGCCTGAAAATCAGTTCTTTAAAAAAATTTCAAAAAATGGCTGTATATTAGGTATATAGTAAAAATATACTTTTTTTTTGTATATTTTGGCTTATAATACTTTCTACAATCATCTTGAGTATGAAATATATATTTAAAAAAACGTATTATAAAATCTTTTGAAAATTTGTATGAGAGAAGGAACCAAGTTGAAAACTAATTGAAAAGAGAACATGTGATCAAAACGAATAATTAAAAAAAAATGTATCTTTACTAAATGGAAGATCTACCATGTTCTAATGAACTAGGAAGTGGTTTAATTATATACTTCAAAAAAGATTTTGACTGTGAAAAAGAAGTTCCTCTTTTGCAAATGAAAAATATTTAATTCTATAGCTTATCATCTAGGATTACAGTTAACATTTAGCTAAGATGGGTAGGAAATCTAAAAATTTAGAATAGGTCAGATTTATCAAAAATGGCACAGATGCCAATATGTGAGAATTTAGTCACTATCAAGATATTTTTAATTTAAATTGAATTTGTCCATCTTTTTCCTTTTGTGTCAAAGAAGTAATTTTTTAGATGAAGAACGTTGACAACTTTTTGTAATTGAACAATCAACATCACGTATTATTCATCAGAAAAAAACCTTTGAAATGAGATTGGTTGACAAATATTCAGGCCTGAGAGAAAAAAAGGAATTTTATCCTTATAAAAAAAATTTCGAACACACATTGAAGAATATAAATTTCTAATGAAAAAAGAGCTACCAAGAAAGGATCATCATAGAATGAATACCAAAATTACATACTGTAAATTATAATATAACGTAGAGACTACGAGCCGATAATGAATTTGTAGCCAAAAAGATGGAGATCCTATCGAGTTGCATAAGTTACTGTAGAATGAAATATTTTGAGTGAATTAAACACCTAAAGTTGGTTTATTAAATAAATTAAGAAAATAATTATCAGAGAAAACTGCAAGTAGAAGTTATTTTTATGTTTATATATTTGACATTGATTTACAGGTTTAATCGATTTTTTGACAGGTTTTATTGATTTCATAAAAAATGAACATCACCATTAAATTCTGCATACTTGAAATGTATAAAAAAATTTTATACGAATAAAAATTTTAATTTTGACATGGGCTGTCATATTTAAATTATTTCGTCAGGTTTGACTAATATTTATTAAAAAAAGGAATATAACCAGTAAACACGGCCTAAATGGGTATATGTGTGTAAAATGCCATACACGGTAAACTTCATCACCTCCCTATACTTTCTATTAAACGCAATTCTCTAATTCAAAAAACCGTGTCTGATCCTTTCTTTTTGGGATAAATCAATTTTTTGACAGTTTTGATTGATTTTTATAAAAAAAAATGAATAACACCACTTAATTACGCATGCTTAAAAATGGGTATATATGTGTAAAAAACTTTATATTATTACTTAGATAAAAAGTTTCTTTTTAAGATGAGCTGTCATATATAAATCAATGCTTTGATAACTTTAATTGATTTTTATAAAAAAAAAATGAATATCACTGCTGAATTCAGCATGCTTGAAAATGGGTGTATATGTGTAAATAACATTATATAATTATTTGGATAAAAAGTTTCTTTTTTGAGATGAGCTGTCATATGTAAATCACTTTTTTGACAGGTTTGAATGATTTTCATTAAAAAAATGAATATCACCACTGAATTCAGCATATTTGAAAATGGGTATACATTTGTAAAAAACTTTATATACTTATCTAGATAAAAAGTTCCTTTTTGAGATTAGCTGTCACTTTTAGATCAATTTTTTGACAGGTTTGATTGATTTTCATAAAAAATGAATATCACCACTGAATTCAGCATATTTGAAAATGGATATACATTTGTAAAAAACTTTATATAATTATTTAAATAAAAAGTTCCTTTTTGAGATGAGCTGTCAAATATAAATCAATTTTTTGACAGGTTTGATTGATTTTGATAAAAAATGGACATCACCACTGAATTCAGCATAGTTGAAATATATATGTGACATCAAAAATATTTATAAAAATTTATTAATCTCTGAGAAAAATAGGGGGGGGGGCACTTTAAGCCCCCCCCCCCCCCCCAGCACTTGAGCGGACAAATTTTGCCCAGCACTAATAGGGGCTACATATCTGTAAAAATTTGGATCTGATAATTCACAATGTTTGTCACTTTCTTTGAAAAAGTCAATTATTTGCCTTCGTAAAGACAAAATTTTGACCAATACTTTCCCTTGTGACAACCAGCGTACTTTTGAGTGATAAGGCAAATCTACACTAATTACTTTGTCATCCATCATCAGCATGTTTCGAAATTGACGATGCTTCGTGGCATTTGCTCGAATATTGTGAACAATACTTATAACCTTTTTTCAAAGTATCATTTAAAATGACAGATTTTGTTGATGTAAAATACAATGAAAAGAAATCAGTTCATTTGGATCTTTGGTTTCTCTTTTAAGATGCGCAATAAATCCTTCATTCTTAATACAATACTTGTGCTGAATCTGTGGAATCTGTCGATTCATCCAAGGCTACTGAGTAATACACATTTTCCTTCTGGATTACATTTTTGAGTTGCTCTGTTACATTACAATCCAATTCATACTGTCGATCTGTATTAGTCCTTCTTTTAAGAGGCACCTCTTTATATTTGTTAACTTTATTTGGATATCTTACCACTTTTAAAATACATTCCTTCATGAGTTCTGCATCGGTGAATGGTTTACCCTTTTTTCCAAGCAAATATGCAACTTTATAGCTGGCTTCTGTTGCAACATTCTCTTGATGTAACACAGAATGGAACAATTGTCTTTGCTTTTGCTTTCCATCTTTAAGTTTCTTCAGTGCTAGCTTTCGAGACTCAACCTCTAATTTGGCATATTTATTGTCTTTATGAAGAGCGTAATGTTGCTGTGCATTGAATTTTTTAACCGTTACAATTGTGGTATCACACAGCAAGCAAGACATTTTGCCCCCACTATTCACTAAAAAATATTGCAGTTCCATTCTTTATTAAAGATCCTATTTTCTTCTTTCAAATTTTTTGTCACTGTTACAAAAAATTATCATAAATTAAAGACAATCTATTTTGTGTCCTCATATGAGGACATTGGGAGAATACCGGTTAAATTAAAATTCATTGGGTTCAGAGAAAAATGCTTCCAATTTCAGGGAATGACATCACTGAACACAATTAATATTCCTTTCGTCTATGTGTGTGGTGTATATTATAAGTTTCAGGTGTATAATAATTTCAGACTTAAAAACTATTCAAGGTTTTTATAAAAAATAATATTTATATCAAAGGCCGCACTTGATGGCCCGGAATGCCGCAGGTTCCCCACCCCTGAGCTAGTCTTTAAATTGAGTTCTATTTTTATTTTTTGTTGCTTTCAGGTCTGATTTTTTAGATGTAAATAATAGCTTAAAAATGGAAAATGAGGACTCATGCTTGAAATTTGGTTTTGTTGCATTAACTTTTCTTGGGAAAAAGGAATCTAAGTGTTTTTTGTGTTGTGAAGTGTTTGTTTTTTGTGTTGAAGTGAATGAGTTCGACTTTTCTAAAGCCCGGCAAGTGAAATGAAGCACTCGTGTTCAGTAAATAGAACTATTGACTATTTTAAACGTTAATGCACAAATCCAGATTTGATAACATATCAATGTTTTTGCAAAATATTAGGTAAAGTTTGAAAAGTTTCAAAAAATAACTGTTGTCGATACGTCCCACAAGATAGGAGGGCAGTTGATATTACCTTTCTGCAAAGATATCATATTGAATGTGCTAAGTTGTGAACCTGTAAAGTTTGAGCATATCTTTCTGTCCAACGATACCGTTCCAAGGCTAATAGGAGAGATGTCTGATGCCATGATATCAGAGGTGGTTTTATTGATTTGGAATTCGATTTTCAACTTTTTTTCAATTTATCTTGATTAACCCATTTAAGGCCAAGCAAAGCAGACGATATTTAAAAAAACGCAGACGATTTATATTCAAAGTCATTGAAAAAAGCAGACGAGGATGAAATTACTTATGTTCCAAAATAGGAACATTGGGCGTAAATGGGTTAACCCATTTAAGACCAAGCAAAGCAGACGATATTTAAAAAAACGCAGACGATTTATATTCAAAGTCATTGAAAAAAGCAGACGAGGATGAAATTACTTATGTTCCAAAATAGGAACATTGGTCGTAAATGGGTTAAACGACGCATGCTGCAAACTTAACTTTAAGTACACTATTTATTTGATGAGCACCTGCTAGACAATTTTTTGTTTTGCGAAATTTAGCAGTAGAACAAACGCAAAAGAAATATTTGACAATGTGGACACTTTTTTACAGCATATCGTATTAAGCGAGAACATACACATGGAGTGTACTGACTGTTCCCTATCAATTTCTTGTTCTCATTCTAGTTTTGAGACTCTGATTAAGTAAAAATCTCCAAATGTCATTGGCATCCAGTGCGCCATTCATCGCGCAAGCTTGAAAAACATTGTTTGATGGGTTGATAAATATTCTTAATGAAGTTTAAAACAGCGTATTTTATTAAAGCAAATACCTTCACCTATTCTTTGTTTTCAGATTTATGCAAAGAAAATGATTTCGAATTTGAAAAACTCTTACTGCACTTAAGCGTGAGGTGGCTTTTCAAACGAAAAGTTTCGAAGCGATACTATGGAAAGAAATCCAACAATTTCTGCAAAGCAAACCACACATGTATGTAAAATTTTCTGGTGTCCGTTTTCGTATGTTCCTATCATTCTTAGTGAACATATTTGAAAAAATACACTTTAGAAATACGAGCATAAAAAGTAAAAGCATTAGGAAATCCTCTTCATTGGAAAAAATAAAGCAAAAATATCTTATTTGTGAATCGAGGGATCAAACTTCCAATGTGAAAAAAGGCTAAGAAAAATATCTATAGGCTAGTTTTATAAAATATTAATTGTTTAGCCTTAGGATTTTTAGTTCATTATCAAATGCATCATCGACAGATTCGATATTGAAAGGTTTAAAGAGAGCTAGGAAAATTTCTTTCGACTTCAAAAATAAAGCAAAGGAAGGTAAAAAGATAAAATTGAAGTAACAATTTGAAAAAGATCTTTCTTAAAAATTTAATTTTTTGGAATATTATAAAATTAATGCTATAGAAAATATACCATTACGATGTCTTGATATTTTATTTGACTGTTTTCTTTCTCTGATTCGTTTTAAAGTTTTATCTGTTTCAATCAGCTCGTTTCATTAAAATTCCTATCTCTTTGATGGTTAAATCAATCATTTCACCAGCTTCAAATAAAAATACTTGCAAATAATAATTCGCTGGTTTATGAAAATCTATCACTACCCTGAAAAATGAACTGCTTCTTTTAATCAAGCTGTACAATCCTGTCGGTATCTGAGTTGGAAAAAATTGCACATTTTCAAATGAATGATCTTATAAAATAATTACCTTTTTCAAGTACTTCTAAAAGTTCTTCATGATTTCTGAGAACTAAACGAGTAGTTTCTAAGTGGTTCGGCGATCTTGTAGCAAGAAATCTTGCAAACTTTGTATATTCTTTAAATTTCATATGTTGTGAAGAACTTTTGAAGTCCGTTACGCTTTGCAAAAAACATTTAAAAATTTTATCCCGTTTGATTTTTCAAAGAAATATTTTACGATTTTGGTATTTTTTATTATCTCTGCGTAAAGACATCTCCCAAAAACTTTATAACCTCAAATAATGAGCTAATATAAAAAGCATAGTTTGAAAAATATTCAAATACCTTATATTTCGGTGTATAAGTCGACCTTTTAGCCCGCCAAAATCGGCCCAGAATTGAGGGTCGACTTATAAAAAGCAAACCTTTAAACCTTGTGGCATATTGTTGCAGGAAACGAGGCCTGACCGTAGGCGAATACCGATGACAGCCTCGGTGCGGTAACTACCGATGTAAATACATCTAGCTTCTAATGTAAATAAATATTTATGTTAATACTACCTTAAATATTATTTCATATTGTAAGTAGAACAAGATTTGTAATAACATGCCGGTAGTCTTTAATTAATGCCCGGTGTTTTATATATGGTAACTTTTACACTGCTGCTTAGAGTTCTGTAATTTAGATGTCGACTTATACCTCGGATATTAGCAAAAATCATAAAAAAAAATTACTCTTATTTTGGGGGTCGACTTATACAACGAAATATACGGTAATTAAAAAATTACCTATTGTTTTCAATTTTTCTTTAAAAAACATTTGAAATACAATTTTTAACAGCATTATTTTTCCCGGACAAATACTTTTTATAATCTTGCCACGTTAGGATCTACTCCCTATGTGAAACATAAAATCTTCCCTAGATATATATACACACACAAATATTGAAAAAACTAATGCTTTACGCTTTCTTCAGGCACCGGCCACACGTGATTAGCTAAATTTATGCACACAAAAAACGTCAATGGTAAAAATCTATAAGATACTTCCTAAAATTATATCCCCAGCTATAAAATTTACGGGGGGAAAACCCCTTAAAACAATTTTGTATTTATTAAAATATAACTTCTAAAATTTATTTTCATTCAAAGTTCATTTATTTCAATATTTGTTAACATGGCATGCTCTTAAATTTGCCCAGTTTCCGCCATCTTCTTCTCTGGAAGACGAAAGTAATTCCCCCTCTCTCCCCTCCTAAATCGCTCTCTGTTGGATTCTGATTTATATGCAGCTCTGATGTTGTATTTGTATAACTCTTGAGATGTGACAGCTAACAATTTGAATTACGAGTTTATTTTGCCTAGAACAAGAATTGCCTTCTAAGGCTAAGGCACTAGTTAGTCGGCCCTGTTTTGCACATGGCTTTCGAGACAATCACAACATGGAACTATCCTACTACATTAGTGAATGACTTCATGTTTTTTGATTATTAGCAATAACCTTCGCTTTCATTTGTGTCATTTTGTTGTTCCATTCTACTAGCATTAAACTGTTACCTGGATTGGTTAATTAATTACATTATTTTTTTAAGAAAAAAACCATAAAGTATTTTATTTATGTTCTTCTTTTATACATTTTGATTTTAGGTTCTGAATTTTTTTTAAGAAGCTTCCTAATTCAAGTCATTTCTTGAACTTATTTTGCGTATAATTTAAATACTCCAGAAGAGAAATTGATAAACCGTGTAAATTACCCTAACTTTGGTAAAAATGCATTTTCACTAGTACTTATGATGACTTAATATACACAAGTAGAACTATGGGGGTATACCCAGGCCTATCGATAGAGAGGGGGCAATTAGAATTTTTAAAAAATTATATTTATATTTTAGATGTTTTTACATGCATGGAGTAATTACGCATTCTTCACTTATGGACAGAATGAATTAAAGCCAATCTCTCTACTACCAAATTCCAATTCTATAATGGGAGCAAATAAACTTGGTAAGCTAAAATTTTAGATAAAGTCTTGGAAAAAGGAGCAATGCTTAAATTATATTAGTTATTTTCGCAGGTAAGAGAATTTAAGAGATAAAACCTATTTAATACTTATTTCAAGGTCTAACGATTGTTGACAGTCTTGATACCTTGTTCATGATGGATCTTCACGATGAGTTTGACCAGGCAGAAGTTTGGCTCCAAAGTTCCTTTAATTTGAACCAAGTAGTAAGAAACATTTTATCCTCTTCCTAACAACTAGGGTTATATACTTTGAGACTAATGATTTATAGTTATTGCTTGCGACTCCCAAATTTGTGATCCTACTTCTTTACTTTGGAGGCTTAAGTATCGTTGACTTGAATGTGGCTTTGATTTTTGAACACCTCGTCTGTAACCCCGCATTCCATCTTAATAGCAGGACTGCAAGATGTGACTAAATTTTTTATCTTCAGCTTCATCTGTAAAAATTTTTGACATTAGAAGAGGAAAAATAATCATCATCGCATAAAAAAATTTATAAAGAAAAACTGTATAAATTAAAAAAACGATAAAAATGAACTTTAACCAAAGAATCTCTTCATAGGAATATAAAGCCAAGTGATCCTGGAGAAAAAACTTGAATTTTCCATTTCACAGAAGCAGTTTTTATGGAAAAAATGTAATAAATACGTCAACAAGATTAAAGGGAGTTGACGTCGATGTAAATCAACACTTTCACAGATCAAACACTTTGTTAGGAATTAAAGGATCAGTAGCAGCCCTCTGCGTGTTTGTCTCTAGGTAAAGGGTGTGGTGATGTTGATTGAGACTGGAAAGAACTTCCCTGAGTAAATGTAGATTGCTCTAATGTATACTAAGCTTCTATGCCTTGAGCCTACACAACGATGGTTCATAATCTATGAAATATTAAATTAGCAAATAACATGAAAATTAAGAAAGATTAATTACATCTCCGCCTTTGAACCCGTGCAGTTCGATGTCGATAAAGGTGATGAATATGACTGCTCATCGAAAGTGAGCATTTTTAATTCTCCTCAGACTTCTTCTCAATGATAACAGGAGTTGGAATCGTAGAAGAGGCTTTTACTTATTTTTTTGTTTTTTTTCATGCTTTCTACGAGTCGTTTTGAAACAGATTGCAGCCTCTTCATGTCCTTCAACATTTCACTAAAAACGGTGGTAGATTATTCGATGAAATTTTGGACTTTCATGGATCGAAGCAGGTCGGGTTCCCAGTCATCATTGACTGATTGAATATTCTTTGCCATTTGCATTCGCTCGGCTAGGCACTCTATTGTTAGCCCAGATACCTCCTCAGGCTCTTCATCTCCTATTCTGAATCTTTTTCTTGTATTATTTCCTTCGATATCTCTAACAAGTCGTTGTCATTCGTGGGGGCAGCATGTTTGTCGATCAGAACCTCAACTTCTTCCTCAGTGTTGAACCCTCAAAGTCCTTCTTGCCTAGAAACCTAGTCAGTCGCGTGGGCGTGCTTATAACAGCACTTTGAATGACTTTAACCCATTTACGACCAATGTTCCTATTTTGGAACATAAGTAATTTCATTTTCGTCTGCTTTTTTCAATGACTTTGTATATAAATCGTCTGCGTTTTTTTTAGATATCGTCTGCTTTGCTTAGTCTTAAATGGGTTAAGGGAAAAGCCGCTGTAATCATTTACTGCTCCAGGCCACAGAATCACCCAGCAACCATTGCTTGTTTCAGATCTTATTTCCTCCAGTGCTATCTTAATGATTAGAATGCAATTAGCTATCGTAAATTCCTACCAGTATTTCACCACACTTCAAATGTCATCTATCCCCACACAAGATTGCTCTAAAGATATCGCCTTGTAAATTGCATTTAATGTTCGAATCACTTCGTCCACGGTTTGAATTAGTGATGCACTATTTGGTTGCATAAATTTAACTTGGACTCCTTCACAACCCAAATCCAAATGATCACTACCATCATTATCCATAAACAAGGGAACCTTGTATGAGAGACCTTTGCTATGCAAACATTCTTTTTTTACAGCATTCAAGAAACAACGATGAAACAATTCTTGTGTGAATGCCTCCGTAATCCAGTTTTTCTTATTGTGGATCCAATGCAGAGAAAGGTGTTTTATCCTTATTTATAAAAACCCTAGCTTTCGCAGACGTGTAAATTTGTAGCATTAGCACACATATCGAGTGTGACACGCTCCTTCATACTCTTAGAGCCATAGGCTTTGGCTTTTTGCCTCATGAAATATGTTCTGGAAGGCACTTTTTACAGAACCGTTCTCGTCCATATTGAACACGCTTTCAGACAGGTATCATCACTTTTCAATTAATTGAAGCCGTGTAGATTATGGCTGCATCATGTTCAACTCATCATTTTTCGCCTTCGAATGAAAGAGAAGGGAGATGAAATCTCTTCTGAAAACGATCAAACCATCCTTTGCTGGCCTGGCTGAAGGCCTGTGCGTAGACCCGACGTTCATTGTGATCTTTATCGTCTTGATTATCTGTTGCAATGGTTTTTATAAAGTTTCTTGGCCATCTCTTGTATGATTTTGTTATGTAATGACACACCATTCTTTCTTGTGTCAGAAACTCACAATGATAAAACTCATTAGATTAAGTTTTATCAGACAGTAGTTTGCTTGTTTTGGCAAACTGACTCACTCTTGTAGCAGCACTTTCTCTGATCGCCTTCTCGCAACTATGAGTGGATTGAATTATGCCTTTATTGACCCCATACTGGCAAGTAACAGTGCTTCTTTTGCCCCTGTTTTAAAGTATCAAACACTTTCTGACACGCTTTGTAATATTGCCAACAGCCTTCGCAGATGCACTACGTTTTAGCGGCATCGTGAGTTACAGAATACACGAATGTGCTATAAGTTGCACTAAACACCTGAATTGGTCAATTCAGCATTAAAACCTGAACACTTAAAAAGATATAAAACACTTCCGATACGTTAAATATACAAATCTGTTATTATTTTTTAAGGAATAAACTTCTGCCAATTACCCGGATTGACACTTGCTACCTCTATCCTTCTCTCTCAGCTACCCAATAGGCTAAAATTAGCGCGTTTTTAAAGTTTTGGACTTCATGAAAAATGTTCGTGGATACTTGATTTTTACGAATCTGGAACCGCGGATGGATAGGGGTTTACTGTAATACATTACAGGGTTGTGTAATAAAAAATGAATTTTTAATTACATTCTTTTTTTAACAAAAAACCTTGAAATATTTAATACTTATGTTTCTTTTATACATTTCCGTTTTAAGTTCTGAAATTTTTTTAAGAAGCTTCTTTATGCAACATTTTTTAAGATACTTTAAAAAAATTGGACTACGACTTCTTACTTTAATTAGATACGGACTACGACTTCCATCCGTGTAAAATCGTCGACTCGCGAACACTGGTTAATATATGTTTGAATTTTTATAGTTACAGGTACCTTTTACGACATGGAATCTCACAATGTCTCTATTCTTTGGCCAGAGGCTGAAATATTCTAAAAATGGGACCTACTCACTGACTAAATTACTAACTATTGCTAGAAAATTAGCTTAATAATATAAATATTTTTAAAGTTACTTTTAATATCATGTATATATCGTATAAAATTGTTTTATTGCATTGTGATAGAATTGAAGCTAGCGTTAGATATTTAGGTTTGCCTCACTTGAACCGTGGCCCTGAAAACGCAATCATGTAAAATATGTTACACCAAAATGATGATGTTTTTTATTTTACTTTTCAGGCTTATCCAATTTCCGTTTTCGAAACAAACATCCGATACTTGGGAGGATTTCTCTCTGCATATGTTCTTTCTAATCGACAAGTGAGTACATCTTGTTCTAGCATACACTAATCCATTTATCAGTATTTCGAATCTTTGTGAATCTTTGTCTACGAGTATCATTGCATTTTCAGATGCAGGATTTTTCGTTGAATAGATAGTCATGCATTTACTATCAATATACGTATCCTAGAACACCGTTTCTTGACATATGGTCGGCCAACCCCTAATAAGGAGTGGGCCATGATTTTTGCTGGTCTGTCTTCTATGAATTTTAATAAATCGATATTTGTACGAAACTTTCCCCATATAATTTCTTTATTGTAAAATTTTTAAATATTAGTATGTTTTCAATAAAAAATTCCAGCCTAAGAGATGAAATCGATATATTTTTGCATTATTATGTTTTTAAATACTGCATGGTTAATGTGTTTGGAGTATCCATTAAAGTTTTCAATGCTCCTCATTATCATAATACATTTCTTCCCTTATTCAGATATTTTTAGACAAAGCGATATACATTGCTGAAATCCTGCTCCACGCCTTTCAAGATGACAAGACTTTTCCTTGTGCAAGGATCATCCCGGCCTCGTAAGATTTTTCTTGTTCGTAGCTGAGATCTCAAAAAGAATTTATGCTTCAGTTTCTCTTGTTATCCCGCGTTTGCTTTGTACTTGGCTGAAATAGGAACTCTTCACATGGAATTTGCTTTGTTATCCCACTTCACAAACAACTCCATCTATTTAAACAAAGTGATTTCTATTTTTTTTTAAATGTATTTATTACTTTGAATTTTCCCTTAAAAAGTATATTTTTTCTCTAACTACGGAATAATTTTTCTTCTTCTTCGAAAATATAGGAGTAAGTTATTTGGCCAACTAGTTAAATGCCTATATAGTTTAATACACGGCTTCTTAACTCAATTTCTGTGGTAATTTCTTCCAAAATGATACAATTTTATTGCTACCTTCTGAACTGCAAAATTTATTTCTAAAGTCTACATATTTTCCACCAATAATTTAGATGTTTTATTATTTGCAGTTAACATTTACTTACTCAAAAATATTTTTTATAAAGGAATTTAAATATTACAACGATCAAGGCCATACTAAAAACAAATGGAAGAGATTTAATTTCTATTCTTCCCCTTTTAGAATTAATTTCACTGCCTTCATCGTATAAAGTTTTGTTTGTCATTTTTAAGGCGAAGAAGATTCGAAATCAAATTGAAAAGTTGAAGCCAAAGACAGGTCTTTATCCACAAAAGTTTAGAGATGACTCTTCTACCCTTGGTATGGCATTTAAGAATTCATCTAAAACGCGCTTATCTTTTCCAAGTTTTATATCAGGTTTAAATCTTGACATGTTACAACCACTTAATAGAACAAAGAGAAGTTCAGTGTAGGCCTAACTGGGAATAAATTAAATGGTCAGCTATATGCACGACTAGTTGAGTCCTTCCTATATTTGTGTAAAATTAAAAAACTAGCCATGAAATTATAATATTGTATTTATTCATAAAATTAGAAGCGTCTGTGATAAGTCCATGTCAGTGTGCTCTCGTCCTTTTTGGCTTTTTAGCCAGCACCTGAACATACAAAAACTCACATCAGCTCAGACTCTGAAATAAATGTTTTTTTTAAACTGATCACACAGGCAGGCCAACGTGTTTGGCAGTGAAGGCAAATGAATTTGTCCACGTTGAATCAAACTCTCTATTTTCTTATGAGAATTTTCGCTTTCGGGATTTATTCACCCATCAAATGAAGACAAGGGCCGTAGACGCTGGTGTGACGTATGTTTTAGTTGACAAGCTTTTTAAAATTAGATGGGCTCAACTCAAATTAAACAAAAATTAAATTGAGAAATACCTTTATTTATTTTCGTTGTTTTTCTATCAACGCTAAAGGGAGCGACTTCAAGGTAATTTTCTTGGAGTTAGTGGCCTTGTCTGCTTTAACATTGGAGACAGGATAGAACAACCTTTCATTATCTATTTTTAACTCCTTGCATTTCATTTCCGAAAAAAATGGGTAAACTTAAAAAATTTAAATAGAGATGTCAAACATACAACTCTCTAGACTTATGCAGCACATCGAATCATTTTTTATTACATGATGACATAAAGTAAATATATTGCATTAAAGAAGATATTCTTCAGAATTTTTTGTGTGGTTTTCACTTATAGCGAAACTCGACTTTGAATGTAGAGAAAAATTTTGAAAACATACGAAAACTTTATCTAGATGCGTAGAATAGAAGACTATGCAGATCTAAAATCATAGAAAAGGCTAACTGACTAACCCCGGAAAGATGCTCAAAACAACCTTAAAACTATGATAATAATGTATTCATTTGATTTTAAGTAAAAATTTTAAAAAGGTTTGAAAGAAAATTTTTCATTGTGATTTAACAGACACACATTTTTGTTTTGAAATTTTATATCTGTTCATTTAACTTATTTTTACAGTATTTTCCACTTCGGCCGTATCTCTATTTTCGTTCTAGAGTCTAGACGGATTAAACTAACAAACAAGACATCTAGAATAAACAAACCAAATAAATAATTGGGAGCGTGGCTCTGCAAAACTTCTGGGGCATCAAACCACTCTGAATAAATGCGCCAAGATACATACTATTTATTTAAATGTATGATTTTGAATATATGTTCTAAGCGTGAACAATTAAATTGTGTTAGAATTTCTATTCCCAAAAAACAATAGTAAGAAAGTTGAATTAAAAAATATCCACGTATACAGACTTTTTACAATTTTTACATATCATTTTTATAAACTCCAAGTTATATTGCGTCCTTATTTTTATTCATCAGTTGGCAATTTTGTTCTAAATTAATCTATAAATCAAAAGATGCATCTCTTAATTTTATATCACCTCTTCAAATTACACAACATTATAACTAATTTTAATTTGGCTGTGCTCATTTAAATTTAAATTACTGCCTTTGTCGAAATGTATTCCCTGGCTTGATGCCTCTAATATTCTAATCTTTTCAAGGTTACATACCAAAAATATTAGATACGGCTTATGGACGCATATTGTTTTTTGAAAAAATTTGTTATATAAAATGCATATTTTTTGACATTGTTAATTTTACATAAATTAATCGATTGAAGCTTTTATTCGTTCTTTTTCAAACTATTAAATAAGTTTAGGTTAGGGCGCTGATGGCTTGTGGTTAGACCTCTGGGATTTCATTCCAAAGATCTTGGGTTCAATTCCATATGTACCCGAAATAGAATTTCTAGTTGTTTAATCTAAATGGCCATGCGTTGACGCCCGGAAGGACATCTAGTCAAGAAATGCACCACTCTCCAAATAAAATCCCCCAAATGTGTGTGTGTGTGCCCTGGAGGGTTCGTGTACAAAGAACGTAGAACGAAAATAAGTTTAGGTCAGTTGATATTAACTTTATTTATCCCTAATAACAAACAAAAAACAGATTACTGTATAATTATTATTAATTTTATGTTCTCGCTTATTAGACGCAGCTAATTTTTGGAATGACCTTACAGCTCTTAGTATTTAAAGTAATTAAATACATTAATTAACTAACTATCTACCAAATATCATTTGCATTTGGTTATTTTTTATTGGTTCAATTAAATTTAGGGCAGTTTGGCCAACACATTCTTTTTTATTTTAAAACTCAATTAGTTTTCACATTTTCTAAATGCACTTCCATCTTTTCTTCTTCAGGAAACTTTGAAACGGTTGGCGGCGGTTCTGACAGCTTTTTCGAATACTTACTCAAAACGTACATCATGTCTGGTCAAAATGACGAACAAGGCCTACGCATGTTCGATCAAACCTTTGAGGTAAGGTGCTTTAGAATCTGTTCGATTTTAAAAGGGGGCTTCGTGAGTAAGGTTGTCTAGATGCCTATCTGGTTTCGATGTCCCAAGGTCTTGGATCGGAATACAGCAGTGAGCCTTCTTTCTTCATTGTTCGGCATAGGTGGTGGTACACTTGTGCTTTCTCAATGAGAACACCCCATAGTAGATTTGGCATTATAAAAATAGAGCGTTGGTGATGCAAATATTTTGGACTTAGAAATACTTTTAGTTATGCTTTGAGGACCAGAATTTTTAAGACGAATCATCGGCTTTCTTTTACAATGTAGTTTTATATATTTAAGGCAGAAAACTTTTATTTCTTGGAACACGGCCGTCGCACTAATCCTCAAAGGGATAATGTAATATAGAATGATTTTTGGGCTCGAAAGAAAGTTCGGATCTCATTAAAAATTATGCCATGCGTATCATTTACAGCATTTACTTTATACACAAAAATTTTTTACAAGCTAAAGCAGCCTAATAGAAAGAACTTATTTATTTTATTTATCTTTTGAAAATTCCCTTTTTTTTACTGTCAAGGTGTTTATTGAATGTTTATCTGGAGATGGAAAACTTCTAAGCTAAAAAGGCTCTTTCTACAGAAAAGACTAAGAATATTTAAAAAGAATAAATTGCCGTTGCAAGATAATAAGTGTTTTTGAAAAAGAATTAATTAATATTTGATTGCTTAATTGTATATCGGACAAGCATTTAACCCTGCAGAATAGACTGAGTCTTCTAAACGGGGAAGTCTCGTTTTTATCAAGTATTTTGAAGGTCCCGTCTTTTTTAAATATCCCGTTATTCATTACTTTTTTAATTTTGTTGATATATTCTTTTCTTATCTTTCTTAAATGAAAAATGAATTACGAATGTCACTAAGCTTATTCTAAAACTTTGAAAGACCAAAAGTTACTTCATCACAAAAATAAGATTAAAGCATATATTTTGCATAAAAATGCATACTAAAGTTTTTGGTGTATTTCTTTGCGTTTGCATGTAATTTCTTTTATTTATAACATTATACCCTTGTTTGGAATTTACCCCCACCTAAACTTGCTTTTGAAATTATTGTTTTTTTCGGGCATTTGTTAAAATGGCAAAAAAAGTATGACCAGCCTACTCTAGAATATCTATACATCGATTTAAAAACTACAGCTCCCTCATGAATCCAACAAGTGGTACTTGAAGAAACACATACTTGCAGTGCACAATTATTACACCTTTGTAATCGTGTATAAAAACGTTGCACTTTTAGCTTCGCATGTTAACAAAATTTCCTATTTTTTAAAATTATTATTAGTAGTGATGTTCAGAGCGCGTTCCTTCTCTAAGAACCCCCTCTTTTTAAATCCTTTGTTGCACCATCGCTTGTCCTATGCTTACATGAGAAGTCCTGAAGTTAACGAATTTGATTCGCTATGAAAAAACTCTGGAAAATGCTATATATACATAAGTCAAGGAAAACCATATTAATATATGGAAAAAAACTATTTGGAATAAAAATATCTTGACACTCTTCAAATATATTTCATACACTGCCTTGGTAACTACTTGATTACGGAAAACAAGCAGGCTCTTTTTTCACAGTTAACGAAGAAGCTTCCACTGTCAAAGTATTTCTTGAATAGTATAAGGGAATGTTTTGTGCTTTTCTAGGAGAGCATTTTTATAGTTTAAGTCCAATTATGCATTTCAATTTTAATTAAAATTCCCCTTCCTGGAGATTTAAAATTTTTAAATCATAATTTGAGATTCAATTTATTTTTTAATTAATTTTCATTCTTTTTCAAAAAAAAATAAGAAATCCGCCATTTTATTTTTTTCTAAAGAAAATTTTTAGAGCATCGTACTAAAAAACAAATTTATTTTTCCTTTAAACTAATTCTTAATCCATTGATGCTTTAACACTAGAAAGACGGGAAATTTTTCCTACCTTCAAAGACGAAATGGTCATTTTTGACCATTTTCAATAAAATTAATTTTTTTCTATAAACTTCAGAATTTAAAAGTTTATTTTTTTCAAAAACATTAAAAAGTCATTAAATTAGAAAAATATAAAAAGGTTACATGAAATATTACTCATTTTTGCAGTTATGACAAACGACAATTTGTTTTTTAGCAGCGATGTGTTTTCCACAAACAAAAGCTTTGCAAGAATTACACATATTACTTGTTTTGTTTTTACATTCTTTTGCTTTACATAAACGTCTCTTTTTGTTATCTTCATTTTTGCTATCACTGGACAAGAAAAAGCTTTCGTTTGCTTTAGTGGAACAAAGCTCTTTTATCAAAGATTTCAAAAATTTCTCCTTGAAATGTTATGATTTGTAGTCGCTTTGTAAAGTATATACGAATTTAACCCACACAAGTTCAGTAAATTGAAAAAACATGCTAATCTTCTTGTACTTGTTTTGCATCTATTATGCCTTGCCATATGGTCATCACGTCATTATCGTATTTATTATTGTTGTAAAAACTAATTGTATCTGGTAGTTGAGCAAAAATTAAACTTTTGCTGAAGGTATTTTGCAGCAAAAATGCATCTTGCATATAATAAACCGATAAATTTTTTCATATCTTCTAACGAAACAAAAAAATTTTTATAAAGAAATTTCCCATGTATTGTCGTGTATTCTACTAAAGACTTCATCATAGATTTGCTAAAGAGTAATTGAAATGGGAAAAAGAACTTTCTTTTACAATGTTTTTTTGAATATGAAGTTTTCCCGGATTTGGCTGTGAAACAATTTTCTTTTGGCACTCTTCCTTTATTAGAAACAGCTAGTTGATTATACCACTTTTTTCCTGACTTTGAAATGGCGGTGTTCTCTAAATCACCTTCAGATGCTTCTGAACTTTTTGAAAAATCAAAATTATTACAGTCGTTCATCTCAAAGTCGTCTTCAAGTGTAGATAAAGAAAGGTTGGAGTCAGAATCTTCAGAATACTCCATTATTTTTTGTAAGATGTACTATTTTCTAATATCAAAGTTTTTCTTTGAAAAAATTTTACTATGAAAAATGAAAATGTTTAGTCTAAAAATATGGAGCAAATAGACAAAAAATAAAATAATATTATTTTATATTATAAATACAGTCAAACCTCGTTGTTCCGTCAAGGTGCGTTTCTTAAAAAATAGACGGATTATCGAGGCTGACGGAACATAGAAGCATATATAAATGCCTATTTAATTTTGCCTAAACTATTTGATATATTGATTCACCCCAATATTATTAATGTTCTCAAAAATAAGGCAAAAAAGCTGTGATTTAGACTAGAAATAAACAAGATGACCTAAATTTCATTTAATAACGTAAAGGGGCTGTTAAAGTTGTTAAAAAAGATATCAGGGATAATGTCTCTGTGGAGCAACTTGTCGTAAATTCGAGAAAGCAAGTCAGTTGGGCTAAAACGTTCAAAAAATGAAAATAGACACCAATAAATATAAAAAAAAATTACGTTTTATTTTTTATAAAAAAAAATAGGTAAAGTTGTTTGCTTTGCTTCTTTAACTTTTTTTTCTTCTAATGTACGCTATATATTCCAAAGCCTATCAAGATGATCTTTTCCAAAATCAGGATTTTGCCCCATATGTGATTAGAGCAGGGGTCGGGAACCTATGGCTCGCGAGCCAGATGTGGCTCTTATGAATGCTGCATCTGGCTCGCAGACAAATTTTTAATTATAAAAAAATGTTTCGTCAGACTCCGTTGTGCATGCGCAAACCGGCAACTAAAACGCGGGAAATCACCGTTTGTTTAAACCATGTTTTTTATTTCAGAAACCCTTTTAAGAAGATGGCTAAAAGAAAAAAAGACGAAGAGTATCGCACTTTTCAGCAGGAATGGACAGAGGAACTTGCCTTTGTGGAGAGAGCAGGTTCTGCAGTGTGTCTAATATGCAATGATAAAATTGCATCTATGAAACGGTCAAATGTAAAGCGGCACTTCGACACACGCTATAGTACATTTGCATCGAAGTATCCTGCGGGGGACAGCAGGAAGAAAGCATGTCAAGAGCTACTATCAAGAGTGCAAGCTAGTCAGCAGCAACTCCGTGTTTGGAGCCAACAAGGTGACTGGAATTCGGCTAGCTTTGCTGGTGCTTTAGCAATTGTGAGAAACGGAAAGCCATTCACAGATGGGGAGTATGCCAAAGCATTCATGCTTGATGTTGCCAATGAACTTTTTGATGACTTTTCGGATAAAGACAAGATAATTAAACGGATAAAAGACATGCCTGTCAGCAAAAACTGTTCGCGATCGTACCATCATGATGTCAAATCAAATTGAGGCAACGCAAGTGAAGGACATAAATGCAGCGCCGTTTTTTTCTCTCGCTTTGGATGAGTCAACAGACGTAAGCAATTTATCCCAATTCAGCGTAATGGCAAGGTATGTTGTCGGTGACACAGTATATGAGGAAGGTCTTGCTGTTTTGCCTATGAAAGAGACAACAAGACGGGAGGATTTATTCAAGTCATTCATCAAGTTCGCTGAAGAAAAAAATCTACCGATGGATAAACTTGTTTCGGTGTGCACTGATGGCGCTCCGTGCATGGTGGGGAAAAACAGAGGATTCGTAGGGCTTCTTCGTGAACATGAAAAGAGACGCATCTCAAGTTTTCACTGCATCCTACATCAGGAGGCGCTTTGTGCTCAGATGTCTGGCGAGCAGCTGGGTGTGGTGATGTCGCTGGTCGTTCGAGTGGTCAACTTTATTGTTGCCCGAGCTTTAAATGATCGCCAGTTTAAAACACTGCTGGATGAAGTTGGGAGTCATTATCCTGGTCTGCTTCTGCACAGTAACGTGCGTTGGTTGTCAAGGGGGAAGGTGCTCAGCCGTTTTGCGGCTTGTTTGAGCGAAATCCGGACTTTTCTTGAAATGAAAAATGTCGAGCATCCCGAGTTAGCTGACACTGAGTGGCTCCTGAAGTTCTACTATCTCGTGGACATGACTGAACATCTAAACCAGCTCAACATGAAAATGCAAGGTGTTGGAAATACAATCTTATCCCTGCAACAAGCAGTGTCTGCATTTGAAAACAAGCTAGAACTCTTCATCACCGACATTGAAACAGGTCGTTTACTACACTTTGAAAAACTGGGTGAGTTTAAAGATGCATGCACAGCAAGTGACCCTTCGCAACATCTTGATCTTCAGCAGCTAGCAGGCTTCACATCTAATCTGCAGTCATTCAAAGCGCGCTTTGGAGAATTTCACGAGGCACTCGTCTTTTTAAGTTCATCACCCATCCACACAAGTGTGGAGTGGACAGCGCTGACCTGAGTTACATCCCCGGTGTTTCCGAAAGAGATTTTGAGCTACAAGCTGCTGACCTGAAAGCCTCTGATATGTGGGTGAATAAGTTCAAGTCGCTGAATGAAGATTTGGAAAGACTCGCACGACAGCAAGCAGAGTTGGCCAGCCAACACAAGTGGGCAGAAATGAAAAAACTTAAGCCCATAGACCAGCTGATTGTCAAAACTTGGAACGCGCTTCCCGTCACATACCACACACTGCAGCGTGTGAGTATTGCTGTACTGACAATGTTCGGCTCTACGTATGCATGTGAGCAGTCTTTCTCACATCTAAAGAACATTAAGACCGACCTACGATCACGTTTGACGGATGGAAGTCTTAACGCCTGCATGAAGCTTAACCTCACCAAGTATAAACCAGACTACAAAGCCATCAGTAAAACCATGCAGCACCAGAAGTCACATTAAGGCTAAGAAATATTCGTCATTGATTAGAAACAGTATAACAATGTTATTAGAAAGAATTCAGAGGCTTATTGTACTTTAAAAGTGTTGAAATTACATAAAATGCAAACATTTACTTTTTTATTATTATTATTATTATTAGGTTAACATATTATATGGCTCTCACGGAATTACATTTAAAAATGCGTGGTGCTTATGGCTCTCTCAGCCAAAAAGGTTCCCGACCCCTGGATTAGAGTAATAAGAGACTTTTTTGCTTCCAAGAAACTAATTTTCTTTTCCTCATGAAGATCTTCACTAGAAGAATCGTTAATAGGTTTAAAATCTTTCACAATTTCCATAATCTCTTCATCATTGAGTAAAGTAGTAACTTCTATATTATCATCGACATCAACCAATTGGGAAGCAGAAATGTATTCACAAGATGGATTTTGACATTTTTCAGCCAAAAAATCTAAATTACTTTGAAGATATTCTAAAGTTGCGAGTGTTGCATGAGTGTTTTGTGTATTTTGTAATTCCTCTGATGCTGACGGTAAAATGTAGGTGTGAGACCAGCAATTAAATATATAGAAGGTGTAACATTGCTCCAAGCTGTCTTTATCATTTCCAAAGCAGATCCTTACGGACAAGTTAGGAAGCTCATTACTTTCAAGACAAGTTATGAAATGTCTTGTTTGAGGCTTTCTATAATGGGCTTTGAAGCTTTTTATAATTCCAGCATCCATAGGTTGGATATATGTAGTTGTGTTTCGGAAACTTTTTTCCGAAACAATGAGGTTCACTGTTTGAGCATAAAAGGAACGATCTTTACATTTTTTTTGTCCTTTCACTGGAGCTGTTGCTAAAGTGCTATTAGGTTGAAGTTTATAAAACAACCCCGTCTCATCAGTTATAAATAGTAGCTGGATATAAATTTGCCAGCTTTTTTCGTAACTTTCGACACCCTATCTCTACCGCAGTTTTATCGGCGCTTTCACTTTCTCAATGCGCGTGACGCTTACTTAATCCATGTCTTTTTTAAATCGATCCAACCATCCTGAAAAGTTGGTGATTTCTAAACTTTTACCGAAATCCTGAGCTTTTTCTAGTAACATCATGTCCGTTATACAAGCATTTTTTGACGTCATTCCATTATTAAACCAAAGCATAAGAGCTTCTTCCAACTTAATATTTTTAGCTGAACGCCCCGAAGTATAGCCTGCTTCTGGGACCCACTTCTTACTATTTCTTAGAATATCTCCAATAGTCGTGCGACCAATAATCACACCCCATTTCTTGGAAAAAAAGTCTGCTATTTCAGTGTGGCTCGCTGCAGATATTTCCTTTTTATACAAGCATATTGAATGTTTTTTTCTACTGATAAATCAGTACGTGAGCGTTTTTACACCAAATAAAAAATATTTATTATTATAAAAAAAATTATTTTTGTGGTTCAACAATATTTTTTTTTAACTAATTGCAACACCTTGAATAATTCAATATTATTTCAAAAAATTCTGCATTTCAATTGAAATAAATGCCACTTGACAATTATTTGGGAAATTGATTTAAACTTCGAAACGAAATTTACAATATCCGATGATTAATAACTATGTTAGGATTTTTAAACAATAATGTGGTTTTGTTAGACATGAAAAATTTAATAAGTCTACTTCTTTTTTATCATCTAGTTTTTAAATATTTTTTACTTTATCATACTCATAAACAAAACATTTTTATTTAAAACTATTGATATATATTTTCTCTTTAAGATTTTATAATTCTAAAGGAAAAAATAAAGATACAATTTAAAGTAAAAACAATTGCTCTTTTATAAACACTTACAGGGCGCAGATAGTAAAAAATTATCTAATTTTTTTTATGTCTAATAACTTCTGATCAATAATAAAAATGATTGATGAAAGAGAGAGATGTGTCAGAAATATTGTGACAGCTAAATCATAACTCAGAAAAAGATTTGCCCTTCCTTTTGAAAAGAACATTTGTGAAGTTATATGCAATGTATGATATGTGTGATATTTTTTGTCATCATCACCAAAAAATTACATGAATGTGTGCACTAAGTTGACGGAATATCGAGACAATTTTTATATTCAAATTATTCATTGGTTACTAAAATTTCATGACGGAGACGGATGTTGAGACTGACGGAACTTCGAGGTAAAAATAAAAAGAAAATTTCCGTTACTAAAAATAACATGGCGGATGTTGAGGGTGCCTGAAAATCGGGGGACGGATTTTCGAGGTTCGACTGTATAAAACTTTTTGTACATATAATTTTTCTAATAAACACAACATTCTCTATTTCATAAAAGTTTTATTATGAATTTTTAATAATTTTTTTAAATTAAATAATAAAGGTATCTTAGCGAACTTTTCTTTTATATATAAGGTCTTAAAATTTGGTATATCACTTAAAAATCTTTTGTTATTCAAAGGGGTCATTTTTGGCCATTTAGTC
Organism: Nectonema munidae; assembly: GCA_030549495.1. Classification (NCBI taxonomy): domain Eukaryota; kingdom Metazoa; phylum Nematomorpha; class Nectonematoida; family Nectonematidae; genus Nectonema; species Nectonema munidae. The sequence goes on along the minus strand of JAUIRK010000065.1, from coordinate 137,423 downwards.
ATTATAGGTATATAAGCTCATTTCATCAAAAAAAAATATAGTTTCACTAAAGAAATTTTTTTTACCTAAGGATAACAAAGAAAAATAAAAATAAACGAGTTTTAGCTCACCTGTCTAATTTTAAAAAAAATTGAAAAATCTAAAAATATTTTTGAAGTGTTCAAAAATGACCACTTCGCCTTTCTAGTGAACGTTGTATTTGATATTTTATTTAAATTTTCTATCTTTTATTCCCAGGTTATTTCTAGTCGACTAGTGAACGAATCTCACGGTAAAAATCTCTTCATACACAGCAGTGAAAGATTCAATGAAATGGAACATCTTACTTGCTTCTACGGTAGAATTTAATATTGATACTCTTGACTTGACAACTCAAACTTTTCACTGCTTGATTTGTTCAGTTCCTTTTTCTCTGAACCAGAATATCCTAATTACACCGAGATTAATTGACCAAAGAGTGTTCAAAGCACTCAAAAAGTATATACTGAAATATACTTTAAAGGAATGGCTCACTCCACTCTCTGCAAAACACCCCTCACGACACAGGAAACCTTTTCATCTACCCAAACTCTCTAAAACCACTCGATCTTTGGCTTAATCCACCCTCTTTAACCAACCTCATCTCAGAATGGAAAAACAAACTACGATCACCTCCTCCCCAAATCACCATAATGCATCATTAGATCCCACATCCCGATATTACACACAGAGTTCCATCCAAATCGGCTCGATTGCTACTGGTATGGTGATAACAAGATATCTGAGATCAACATCAACAACTACAAGTTATGTCGCGTCCCTCTCTTCCTACATTTTTGGTCCTTTTTCCCATTTTTTGTCCTATATAAAGAATATAAAATATGCGCACACCTAAATTTTATTACCTGAATTCACCACTACTTTGTACCTACTTTAAAATGTACTAACAGTTTTTTCTATTTTCACTTTTTATATCAATTTTTTGAATCAACGATACAATTTTTTATAAATTCTTTCTATAACAAGTATGCAGAATATAGATCAAGCAAATTTCTTAATTTTCATTCATAACCTAAAAAGTGTAAGATATAAAACCGAAAATAAACAGATAGAATTTTACTTCAAGGTTTCATAGTTAGACCGAGATTCTAACTTTCATCCAGAGTCTATTGGTCAATTTTTCGACTTGTTGGCCCCCATTTAATCCACTGAAATCCAGGACTTTTTCGGGCATTAAGTTTAGAAGAAGCAGTTTTGGAGTTAATAGCGGGCGAAACGACTCTAATGTGGAATAAGGTGCCGTATCAGAGTTAGGAGCAGGGAGTCGAAAGCCGGAAATCGCGGAGGTACCAATAAAATATAAAAGGTTAATAGTCTAAGAGACTTCAAAAGTCTTATTTGTAAAAATATTGCTTTTCACTACACTTAATGGTAATCATGTCTTAACTAAAATAATTGGATAATTCATTCGCTACCTATATCTTTGTTGGTGTGGGCATATTGAATGAGCGTATGCATTCAGTACACCATTTTTATACGATGTCTGTATGAAAAAATTAGATAATATCCAAAAATCTGTGAAAATAAATTAATTTGACTTATTCTTATATAATTTGCAATGAGCTGCTGAAGTCTAAACGAAAAATCATAACTCCACACATCTGTGATTTTTCTTTTAAATTCAATAAAAATTGTCAAAATTGCTTACAGTGCACGTGTGCTCAATAATTTTGAGGGGACAGAATTTCTAAAACCTACAGAATGTCAAATTTAGGAATTATGTAACAAAGTTTGGTAATTAATTTTATTTTTTATGGAACAATGTGTAAATACCGTTAACAATCATTTTTTGAGAAACGAATAGTGATGTGCTTCAAGGCTCAAGTTATAGAGGTTCGAAATCCTTTCTCGCCTCCTTGAATCGTCGCTTTCGGTATGCGCCTCTGTATACTAAAATCAGAGTGTTTGTTTCTTAAAACGAATCAAAATTAGCAGTATATAAATCGGTGTTATTGGTGAAAATTTATTTATTTCTCTATCGGATCATGTTATTTGAGTGACGGCAATTATGTGTGGAAAATAATATTCCCTTGTTGGGACCTTCTTTAGCAGAAGCTTGGATCTAACTCATTTACATGTATTGTATATCATATTATTATTATAAATAGATATATATTATTTCTAGCCATATGTAGAAGCCAGCAGTACCTTATGGTGGATTTTTGCGGGTTGGCTGAAATTACACTGGTATATCGCTGCTTCTGCGAAAGTGTAACAAAATTCTACACTTTTCCCTGAGAGTATTTGCTTTTATGGTAATACTCTCTCAGTTTAAACAATGCCTTGTCTTGAACTGATAGATTATACTCATATAAAGATAGTATACTCTAGGGGCTAACAACAACAGCATGCGACCTGTGAACTTCTCACTCAACAAAGCCATTGTTACATTGGATGTATGGGATGTGGCGCCGTTCTGTTGCCACCACAAACCTTCCATATCCCGTAGCCTCAATTAATTTTATCACTAAACCGGGATTTTTGCGAAAAATATTCATCGTCTTGTCTTTCCTCTTGTACCTAATTGGCCAATGTACAGCGCTTTAAATCTTCAGCAGCTTTCACTCCTTGTGGCAATTGAATTTTGTAAGCGTGGAGAGACAAATCTTTTGTCAAAATTGGATATAGCGTTGTTGTGGAGAGGTTCACTTCCTCCGCGCAATGATGAATACAGGTGTCTGCATTTTGGACCACCTTCTCGTGCACTGCAACAATGTTTTCAGCAGAAGCGACGGCCTTTTCACTTTCTCCATCCATCGAGTTTGTTTAGATTTTGGAACAATTTTTCCACTTGCACTCTCCGTTGCTCGCTGATGTTCACCAAAAATTGGGACGGGCGCGATTGAATTTCTTTCTGAACGCCTATTTTCGCAATAGGCTTCGATAAACACCCTCTTTCATTGTTAATCGTTCCGTGGTTGAAAGTTTTTTATTCAATTAAGTAAGAATTAACACGATAGTGCTCTTGTTCTTTATTTCTGCTAAACAATTTTTCACCACCGCTCCAGAATAGAATTGTACAAACGCAAAAATAAAATCATACAAGATAATATATAATTATCTTTTTTAATAAATTGGTTTTGAATCATCAAATCTTAGTTTCTAGGAATTTTAAAGCTCCTCAATTTAAAATTGATATTTTACCATCAACATTATGATTGCCACGAGAATATAATAATTAGCTGATTTTGTGAGCAATATGCTAAATTTGTATGTATTTGGGAATAGAATAAAAAATATATTACCAAAACATATTACAATACGCACATATGTGAAGATTGTTAAGTTGTACAATGATCATTCAAGATTTTTCAAACTTGAACTCCCTAAGACTTTTTGTAGTGTTTTCTATTTGCGTCTTTATCAGCTCTCAAGCTTGTCTCTGCTGACCAATGTCAGTTATCCCCAATTAATCATAATTGAGCTTGTTCAAGCGACGACCGTTCACAAAGAACACTTTTAATCGGCCCCTAAATATCTATAATTTATTGAATGCCAAAGTGTAAAGAAAGTAGCAAATTTAGAAAGATTGGAGTTGTAAGGCAGTGATAAAATATTACGTAAACTAATTTCTATGCTTTTTTTTTTACAAACCGCTCAATATTCTCATTCGATCCTTAAGGCTTTATTTTGAAAAGCCTGGATTGTTGGTTAAAATGTCGTATTTCTGGAACAAGTTGTTTTTATTTTGCATGTTCCAAAATTGAATGAGGCAATAATTTTTAAGATGCGTGTTTATCGGTGTTTCTACGCGATTTTTATTATGAAATTATTTGAAAACACCGAAGGGCTTTCCAGTTGCTGTGCACCCGCATGTGTGGATGCAGTGAAAATGCATTTCTAAAATTTATATTTCAGGAGGAACTGTCGCATTAAGATCTCTTTACACAACCAATGAAACGCAAAAGAAAATGTATATCGATTTTGGAGATCGCATCGCGGAAACCTGCTACAAATCGTATACCTCCAGTAAGCCCTTCTTACTTTGTTGATTTCGTTGAGCAAAACTTATTTCGTTTTTAGCGTTGACGAATTTAGGACCAGAGAGCTTCATTTTCTCAGAAACCGGTGAAATCATCCCAAGTTTGAACGCCAAATTTTACATTCTACGCCCCGAAACCATTGAAACCCTTTTTTACATGTGGAGATTAACGAAAGAGCAGAAATATAGAGACTGGGCATGGAATATCACTCAGGTTTGCTCTTTTAAAAAGACACTAATTTTCTGAAATCTAAGGCTACTTCCACCCATCATATTTCGTCCAGTCGGTTAACTGCTATTTTCAAACTGGTAAAAACATTAGTTTCTAAAATTATTTCAAAAATATAGAACATAACAGTTTATTTTTTTTTGCCTTTTAATATCTCTTCTCTACTCTACATAAGAGATATAAAATTTAATATTCCTTTCAACAGATAAATTGAATTAAACTATTTTTAAAGCAATGCATAAGTTTCAAACTCCTTACAGAAAGGAAGGGTGAACTGCTATTAATGAACATTTCAGTGAAAGCAGATTTTACAAGTCCTATTTTATTCCATTTCTCTTTGTCTTACACGATGTTCCTTAGTATTTACACATTGATTAAAATAATTGTAACTCTTGCGCTCACCTCATGTCGATGCAAAAGATTATTTTCTATTTGATCGAACTATTTTTTCACATCTTCAATCCAGATCTTTGGCCGTTATGAATATAAATCACAGTTTTCATTTCATTTTGAGGAAGCTGTAAATGATTTTATGTAATTAATGTTCTAATTTCTTTAAAGATTATTAAGTTTAGTAGTTCAATAAATTTGTATTAATTTTTTTTAAATTTTATGCATCGTTTTCGACATAATCTAGACGTATACTTACGGCCAATCTCTTTGGTCTCAAACAAGTTTCAATGTATTCACCTGAAAAAGAAAGGCCAAATCACAGTCAACTCTTTACTCCGTATTACGATCAGTCAGTTTTCCCACATATACGATTAGACTCATTAATTACAGCCAAACAAAAGACAGTTAATTTTTTATTCCAATAAAAAACACTGAAAGTAACTCATAACTAATATTTCGATTGTATGTAGAAATTCCATACGTTTTACATTATTTATTCCAACATCTTAGTATCTTTTAACCCATTTTACAATTGGATATCATATACCAAACTTGTCTATACGAAAATAATTTATCTGTTTTATATAACTTAAGTTTTAAAAAATTACTTACAGAGTTGGCAAAAATTGTACAGAAATGAAATAAAGATTATCCTCATAACAAAAAAATTAAAACCCGATTGATTGAATTTCTCATGTACGAAAAATTTTCTTAACACTAAATTTAGAAACATTTGTAGCTAAGGTAATAAAATGGAGTAATTACACAAGTTTAATTTATGCAAACAAATTTACTAAATAAAAATAAAGATAGCCAAAACTTTAAAATAAGGTTTGATGAAATAGAGGATTAGTTATATCTTCTCTGATGCTTACATCTTCCTTTTTATCATCTTCAAGAATTGAATCATTTGTCTTTTTTACAGGGTGTAAAGAAATAGTGATAGGAAGTTGAGATTGCTGTTTTTAAGTTCTAAAAAAAAGAAAAAAAATGTAAATTTGGGAATTATAAACCTCTCCTTCATGTTTAACAACATAAATTTAAACATAAAGAAAAAAAATTTGAAAAGGAAGAAAAAATTAGTCTAGCAAAAATATTTTATATATATCAATATTTCAGTTCACCGAATTTTTATACACAACACAAATAAAGATATTTAGTTCAACTGTGCTTGTGTCACTTGAAAGAAAGTCACACTTTTGGCTTTCATGTGCAGGATATGTATAGTTAGTTTCTCTAAATCCATATTTTTGGCTTCATAATACAGAGCCTATCCGAGTTTGCGCGTTTTTACGTTACTTATGAAGCCACAACAATAAAAAAGAATTGGGATAAATATTTGAAAATTAGTTTAACCTATTCATGATTTATCTTGGAAGCGTTACCATAAAATTTAGCATTATTGAATATTGATTGGGTTTTTTTAATCGTGTTTTTAATGACTTTACCATGACTGCTATTTTCTATCCTACATCTTTTATATTTGTACAGGCTTTGAACAAAGTGACGCGAGTCACAAATGGCTTTTCCGGGATTAAAGATGTCAAGAAAATTAAACCCGCCATATATAATGATGTCCAAGAGTCTTTCTTCCTTGCGGAAACACTGAAATATCTGTATCTCATATTTTCAGACGATGAAAATTTTTATTCTCTCAAGAGCTGGGTCTTCAATACCGAGGCCCATCCGTTCCCCATTGACAATCGCATCCGAGTTTGACTGGCACTCACGTTGATTCGCTCACTGCTCAGCCATTAACATATGATTTTGCATTGATTCCTCAATCCTTTTTACACGTGATTCATTTCAACAAGATGTAATGCAATTAAATTTAACACCTCTAAATTTTACTGCTTTCATTTTTATATCTGAAAGGTGCTCTTTTCGATTCGATAAAAAATGACATTCTTTTTTCTACTCTTTCTAAGTTTTGCTACAAAGAAGTAAGAGTTTTGAAAAGCTTGTCTTTATATCATTTTATTTTCTCTCTGTTATATTGGATGATCTGAAACAGATGTTCATGTGATGACTGTAAATGTAATAATATATATCAATTAAAGTTTATTATCATATCCTCAATAAATTTCCATTTATCTACATTATTTATTTTATTTGGCGTCTTTGCCACAAACTAGAGTTATCGAGAAGTGTTTTCATTGAAAAGATGCACTTTGCGCGTAGTTTGATGCGGATATAGATGCAAGCAAACAAACTCTTTCTTTTCTCTATTTTAAACAATCTGGGATCTAAATGATGAATTTTTGAGAAAAGCTCGCTAAAATAATTTGCCAAAAACCCTTAAAAATTGGGTATGCTGACAAAAGCAATGCCAAAAAATTTAGAAACGAAACGATACAAAATGTTTCTTTAATTTGATATTTTTCACTAATCAAAAGTATTTCTATAATAACTTTTCCCAATAAAAAGTAATCTTAAAATGATGTAAAATATTTGTTTTAATGTTTTTGATAAATATTGAAAACTCAATATTTATAAACAATAAAGTTATCTAGGTCTAACTATTTATACGAAAAAAGCGCTAACATAAGTTAAAAATAATAACCTTATCCTATCTTTAAATGCAAAATTAAATGCTTTTTTCACCACTGCACAGAAAAGTAAATACAAAACTTTATAACATCAAACAGGGTTTAACCAAATTTCGTTAACACGAGATTTTGTCCATATGTGTTTTCGTCGGAACACGATTTCGACAAGAATAAAACAAAAAACTTCGGTGTCGTGTAAAAGAGTTTAGGAAATCATTGAGGGGATTGTGTGGAGAGACGCATTCCCCAAGGGCAGGCTCGTATAATTCAGAAACATGCCATTTTTAAAATTATAGAAATGCTTCAATAAATTGAATGAAAATAAAGTGTACTTTTTATAAATATAAAATTGTCTTAATATTCTCACTAATCAATATTAAAGCTTCAGTGTCGATTCCTTCAATTAGTTTTGTTTCGCTTGAGGATGAGGATTTTGTTTTTACATATTTTAAATTTGGTTGTTGTAGAAACTTGATCATTCTCCTTATTGCAATTGAAATAGTATTCATCATGAGTTCAATTAGAGTATAGTACGTTAGTTTTGTTGTAGACCAAGTTTCGTGTTTGAAAAGGAATACCTTTGTAAATCGTATTGAATTAATTGGAGACACTTTTTTCAAAAATATGGTCTTCAAAATTTTGACAAAAATGCCTGAAATATTAATAATGTTTTTGTCATTGATAATGATCTAATTCATACAATCATTATGATAAAAAAGTTTTTGAATGACCAGATTCATCGTTGTTTTTACGCTTGCCATAGTTCTAACAAAAGTGTGTATAAATATGCTAAAGCAGTAACGAACATCTGTACAAAATGTGTTTACATTTTTAGTTGTAATGAATTGCAACATGAAAACAAAGTGATTGGAAAAATGAAGAATGTAATAACAATGTCTTTTATAAACACTTTAATTACAACCATGCGATTATAGTATTCTACAATGATGATAATGGATGATCTTATTTACTAAGGATACAAGAAGGTGAACTGGAGTTTCAATTCTTACTCTATTACTGAGAACAGGCAATAAACCTGCCAGACTGCTGAATATAAATAAAATTCATATTTGGAAAGTTGATATTTTGGATAAATTCGTGTCGACCAAATCTCTTAATTCTGATTAAAATGTATGTTTTGAATAAATTCTTGAATCGTAAAAAAATTTGATTTCCTTTAACTGCAATGTGCTCATTTAAAAGTGTATCTTAGTTGAATATCAACACAATTGATCAAGTTTTAGGAAGGCGAAAGTGAAATATTTGCTCTTAGTATGTTCAGTCTCTTCAATCTTATTTTCATCATTAGAGTATTCAATAAATCAATAACAATATCAACCCTTTAAACTGTATATTGTTATGTTGTATACACATATGCGTTGGAATCTCTAATAGTAATGTATTTAAAATATAGCAGGTTAATTTACATATATTTTGTGCTGATGTTCTCTCAGTTCACGAACTTTTCGCTTAAGGAACGGTTTTATGGAACGAATTAAGTTCGCAAAGCGAAGTTCCACTTGAGAAAGTCTAGAAAAATATGTCGTGCAAGTTTTTCTTTTTTTGATAATAATTTGAAGATAGACAAAAGTGATTTTTATACTTCATATATCGTATGTTATGAAAATAAGTAAATTTATACATTCAGAACATGTATAGTGTATACTACTGTAGTTTCTATCCCATAGTTTTCTATATGCATGTTTTGATACAAATGATTCGGGAGACAATATTCAACTTTTTTTTCATATTTTGCTAGATGTAAGATTTGATATACCTCATTTGGAGAGACGATGTTACAAAAAGCCTTTATCTTTGCAATTTGCCCTATTTTAAATAATAAATTTGTCAATTAATCAAAATAAAATTCTGTAATCAAAGAATCGAAAAATATTCTTTAAAAAATCAAAAAATATTTATTCTTTTCTAACATATCTTTGGCTTCTGTTACTTTTAGTTTCCCATATGCATGATTTGATAAAAATTAATTATAAAGACTAGGTTTATCTTTCTATTCTAAAAGTATCCTACGGGAGCCAACGATATATTTAGAAAGAATAAATATTTGTTTAGTATTAAACAAGATTTTTTTCAGGAGCCAAAATATAAATTTAATATTCATAATAAATTGAAAATTTTATATTTGTCAAGATTTGGTTTCAGCTGTCTTCAAAATCTCGTGTCACTTAAATCTTGTATCTCCAAATTTTTTTTTTTCCCCATCTTGTATCCACGAAGTGTGATGTTCCCTCCCAACCCATTATGTTCCAAATTTAGATCGAATTAATAACTATAAGTTTCTTTCCTTAAAAGTAAAATTTATTCACATGGTGGTTTCAGCTTCTACCTACTTAAATCTTTAGATTTCGCATTTCTTGATGCTTTTGAAGTAAGTGTATGAAATTGAATTAGCTTCTGTGCCGCTCAACAAACATATGTAAGTATAATGTTTATAGACATCCTAATAAGCAATCTGAAAAAAAATTTATTGATGAGTTTAATAATTTTTTGAAGAATTTGGATAATAATAATATTGATATATTTGCTGGTGATTTCAATTTGAACATACTGATGTTAAGAAAAACTTTAAATATTATGTTGAAACCTTGTGACTTTTCTTAAACATATCTACAAATTCTAAAAGTTCATATAACAGTATTGTTAATTTTCTGTCATACCATAACAATGAGATAGTATTTATCAATGAAAAAGTTTAGGTAAAGGTAGGGTATTTTCATCGAGAATGCACAATTGCGCCGCTTGTATCGAACTATGAGCAAAGCAGGCTTGATGCGGAATCGAACCCAAGACCTTGAGTTATCGAAACCCAGTATCTAACCAACCCTACTCACGCCCCTATTCTATTATTAGACTTATGAAGACTTTTATTCTTATTAACACCTTATGTTGGCTTTATATCTCATTAGCTTGTGTTTTTATCATATGATTAATCAGATATATTTTTGAAATCAATTATTCATTAAAAAAATAATTTATATCTACATAAAATTTATATGATTTTTGGCAACTAAAACACAGGAACACATTTGATTTCTCTACGCTGCCTATAACTGTATATTGTGGTTTTAAAATTTTTTCAGCATTATCTTGTTTGATATAAAAAAGTATAATTGTGTGTTCCATGTGTTTGTATCAGTAAGGATCAAAACTAAACTAAAAAAAAATAAAAAATTTATTGTTTTATTGGAAAACCACAAAGAACTATTCCAATGCAAAGAACACAAAATTTCATCACATTGGTACTGCAAGACGTTGCAAATCATGCCTCAGTAAAATTTCTGGAATAAATCATAAAAAGCAAAAGAATAATTTGATGAAAATAAAACAACAGTGTCAAAAATGTGGCGAACCTTGTTGTAATGAACATTCAGTTTGTCGGTGTTTAAACTGTTTTAATATGAACACTTGAAAATGTTTATAATAATAAAAATTCTTTTTTTAAACTCATAATTTATATATGTATAAGGGCATAATATCTTTTTTTCAAAAATGAAAATGCGTTTAACCCTTATCGGATTACATAAAAATGTCTTTCAAGAGCCCACATGACTACATGTATAGTTTTTCAAAATTTAGCAACAAAACATGTAAAAATCGATATAAACCAATTAGTAAGTATCAAAAATATATATAATTACATTAAATTAATGAATTAAGTATTTTGTATTAACTTACATACAAAATGTCTTCGAAAACTCACTTAACTACATATGTAGTTTTTTGAAATGTACCAACAAACATGAAAACTACAAAAAATATAATTTCCGGATTTCTTAACCTTTTTATAGATTCGCACCCTTTTTGATTTTGATCTTAAACTAACACGCCTGCTTAACTACATACAACAAACCTCCGTTAGTGAATACGTCCAGTTAGTGAACGTTTTTTCCTGGTCCCAACATTCCCCTATCTTTTAACATTGCAAATTTTAGGCTTTTTTCTGGTTAGTGAACCACTCTCTACTGTGAACAGTGAACATTTTTCTTGGTCCCAAATATCAAATTTTAATACAAATGACACTCTATTTAGTGAATATACATTTTGTTCCAGCCATATCACTACAGCCATACTCAGTCATCAGGCAAGTGTCTCATTAAAGCCATATCACACAATAAGAAACCACCGCTTCTATCTTTGTAATTTAACAAAAATATATTTTTCACCTCCAGCACCAGGTCCCTTTCATGCATGACTGAATCTTTTGTGTCTGTGTAGTTATATCATCATAAATTTATTTTAATTATCTTTCTTTGTGTGTTGCAGAATTATATGAATTAGGAAAATTCTCAAATCGGATAAATATTTTACAATGGAAAACAAAAACAAATCTTCTTCGAATATTGAAAAGGACTGACCAACTTGGCAGAACAGAATTCAAAGCATCAAATAGATGGTTGGAGAAGTTTCGCGTTCGTTATAGAAACATCCAAACATCATGTTCAAAAAGTTGTGTGGTGAAAGTACTGGTGTTGATGCTGAAACCGTAACAATGTGGAAGCAGCGACTTTCCTCACTCATTGATAACTATAGTGCTGATGACATTTACAACTGCAACGAAACAGGACTCTTCTTTAAAGCTATGTCAGACAAGTCACTCTTAATGTCTCAAGAATTAGCACATGGCAACAAAGTCTCCAAAGATAGACTCACACTGTTGCTGGGTGCAAACATGTGTGGCACAAATAAATTGCAACCCCTTGTAATCGGCAAAAGTGAAAAACCACGTTGTTTCAAGCATAAATATAAGTCTAAGTTACCGGTGACCTGTAGACATAGTAAAAAAGGGTGGATGATTTCTCTTCTGTTTGAAGATTGGTTAAAAGACCTCAACAAGTCAAAGAAATTCCAAAAGCCAAAGATTATTTTGTTCATCGACAATGCCCCAAGTCATCCTAAATTAGAAATGTCAAACATAACCGTTGTCTTCTTTCTAGCAAACTGTATTAGTGAGCTCCAACCAATGGATCAAGGAATTATCAAAGTAGTGAAGTGTGGTTATCGAAAAAGAATGTTACAGAAAGTTCTCCTCAACATGGAATCGTCTGCATATGCAAGTGATTTTATCAAATCCATTACGGTCTTTGATGCTATTTATTGGATCGCTCAAGCCTGGAAAGATGTGACACAGAGCTGCATCCAGAAGTGTTTTCAGCGTTCAGGTTTCTTTTTTGAAAGATCCACTACTGACGAGATAGAGGACAGCAATGATGATCTTCAACCTCTCGTGAATCTCATTGCCAAGCAAAGTCAAACAGAACCTATCTCTGCTGAGGATTATGCCGATATTGAACATTATGAAATCGTGCATGTTGGTAATTCTGATGATTGGGAGTAGGATATCGTTTCCTCCTCATACTCTGAACGTGATATTGAGTCAACTGAGGACATTGACAGTGAGAGAGTCAAGCAGCAATCTTACAAGCTTTGGATACACTTATAGCTGCAGCTTCTGGTGACAGTAAAGTTTTGGACATCATTATGCAAACTCAGTCAGCAGTGCATGATATGCTACTCAGAAACAGACTTACGTCATTAGAGCAATATACATTGAAGGACTTTTTCAAGAGTTCCGATTCACAATGCAACAAACGATGAACATTTTTATTTTACACTTTTTCATCTGTATAAAGATTGTGTACATATTTTTTTCTGATAAAAATTTTATCTCATGTCCTTAACAATAAATCTGTGATTAATTTCATACATATTTTGATGTGTTATCATCTTTCAACATAATTTCTGATTAGTGAACACCTCTAATTAGTGAACATTTTTGGTCGGTCCCAAAGATGTTCAGTAATGGGAGGTTTGGCTGTAGTTTTTTTGACAAATATTTTTGAAATAAGAATGAAAATTTTGTTTTCATCGTGATAAGGGCTTCTTCTGATATATTTACTCCATAGTTTAGTAGGTTATTAAAACATTGTTTTTATATTTTGTCTATTTGGCATATAAATGTTTATAATACATAATAAAAATGAATAAATAAAATAATTTAAAAACAAATAAATATGAAGAATAGTTTGAAGCGCATTTTGAAGGCTAAAGTATACTCAAAAACAATATATAATAATAAAATAACAATTGAAAGCATCTACCAGTTTTGATTGATGAATAATAATCATGTTTAGCCTGAGGTTTTAAAAAAAGCTCAGCGCCACATTGATCATTTGAAATATAAATATGCATAAACAAGAAATAAAATATCATAAATTTTTTTAGTTTTGAGTAATTTTATATCGGGCAGAATCTTACAGCATAACAATATACAGTTTAGAGGGTTGGTTAGATACTGTGTTTCGATAACTCAAGGTCTTGGGTTTGATCCCGCATCAAGCAAGATTTGAAGGGATGATGAGAGAGGTTAAATGCAAATTAGATGCAAAATAAATAATGTTAAAAGATACGATGCTTAAAATAAAAAATGGCGTGGCACAAAGAGTCGCGCTTTTTTCAAAAAATAAAAATCTCTAATTGTCTCAGAAACTTAAACAGAATTTTTATTAAAAAATGTGAAGCCTATTTGAATTTTATCAAAAATGTGTCCACACTATGTAGATAGATTTATATTCGCCTTAAAGTTTAAATAGGAGAAAAATAGGGGCACTAGCGAAATTGGGAAAGGTGAGGAACGATAACACCGGCTGTTCTGGCTAAGCCACTTAATGCAGGTATAGAATAGAATAGAATTTATTTACAACAAAATAAGAAGATTCGAAAAAACACTAAAAGGAATACGTTGCTGGTCTTGAGGATCGGAAAGTCCTATAACGAAGTGGAAATGCAAAAGGAGAGTAGCTCCGTCGAGATGCAAAATCCACATTTCAACAAAATAGTATAACTTAAAATATGTTATAAAATAGGACACGGTTAAATAACCGAAATACAATACAAATAGGTGTGAGAAACTGAGAATAGTGATCTAGAAGTAAAATATACGCTAACAAAAGTTTAAGTGAAAAACTTTATTGATGCAAAACCAATAATTAATGAAGATGTGATATTTCGCCTCCTGAAAGCTTCTTCAGAGAAAGTATGTAAATGCCCATGTATAGTGCGCACTTTTTTTCAGCAAAAATTAGGGTAAAATTCAGTGTGCGCACTATACATCGGTATAAAAATATAAAATTTTCTCTAAAGTATTAGATTTACCTGTAATAACAAAAAATGTACAGTTTTACCGAAAATTTCAAAAGTTATGAATAATCAATTAAAATGTAATCGATAGACAAGTTTTATTGCTTTACATATTTTATTGATCGTTGATATCATAAGAATGCTCTACATCATCATGAAGGAACATACTCATGAATTCATCCTCTATCATACCCTCCGGTCGTCCATCATGGTAATATAATTCACTTTCCTCATCATCTATAGTGTTTTTAGTGATTTCTTCTCCGCAATCTTCCCATAATATATCATCTTCACTGCCGTCCATAGCGTTAGAGAGGCAGCACTTAAGGAATCCTCGGCGAATAGTTTCTAGTGGTATCTCTTCCCATGCATCACGCACCCAGGTAGCAATAGTAGGAAGGTCTGGCTGTCTTTGTCGACCTGTTGGAGTAAATGTGTTCTTGCCTTCCATCATCCAAGTATTCCAACGGCGTTAGACCCACTGCTTTAGCGGCTTGTTGCAGACAACATCCATTACTTGTAGTGTACTCGTCATGCCACCTGGAATAATAGCAAGGTCTGTTTTTCTCTCTTCTAATTTTTTTTGACAGATGGCATTGTGTGACACCGAAAGGCATCAAGAGAGAGAAGACTTTATTCTCGACCTTTAACTTCTTTGTCCCAAACACTTTCAAGCCAGTCATGTGTAAGTTTCTCATCGATCCAACCTTTTTCTTGAACACGGATATGAATGCGGCTAGGAAACTCGCCTTTTGGTAAAGTCTTCCTTTTGAAAATTATGTATGGAGGAAATTTTCTACCATCTGCAGTACAGCCAAACATGACTGAAAATCTTGACTTTTCATGCCCAGTGGTCTTGATGGTTATTGTTTTACTTCCAATAGGGGCTACAGTTCAAGTGTAAGGGTGATCAAATGTCATAGGCGTTTGATCAGCATTTCTAATTCGCGATAAAGGGTAGTTGTGTTTCTTTCGTCTGAGCAGGCTGAATCTTTTATAATTCATTAGCTTCTCTTCATAATCAATTTGTAGTTTCTGAGCTATAGTTATTTTCTGGCGAATGCTTAGATGATGGCTTTTCATAAAAAGTCGGCACCAGTGCATGGATGCTTTAAAGTTATTGTTCTCAGGTTGCAATTCCTTTATACAGTGAGAGCAAACATGCAGATGTCAGGTGGACTAATACCCACACCACCCGCACGTCTATCAGTGACGAAGGCGAGCACTTCTTTCTCAAGATTAGGGTATAAGAAATTTTTCCCTCTGTTGTCTTTTTTGTGCTTTGGCATCTGACTGATCTTTACTACCGACTTTCGGAAACCTCTAATCACTGATTCGTTGATGCTGAAGTGACGATCAGCAGCTCGATTTCCATGCTCATCAGCATACTCCATAATTTTAAGTTTTTGAGCTGCTGTGTAACTGTGTCTTTTCTCAGACATTATAAGAAAATGATGATAATCACACAAACTCACTTATTTACTATTGTAACTGTAAAACTACTTGCCTTTGACTTGAAAGTTTTTGTATTTCTTATAATAAATTGTTATCACTTGAGTAACTGATGTGTATACTCAAATATATATGCATATTTCAATCCAAAGAATTGATGATGAAAAACACAATGAATATGTTCATAAGAAAGAGACAGCAATAATAATTGCAAAGGGTAAGAGAAAATTTAAACACAGAAGAGATAGCACCTAGGAAAACAAAGAAAGCCTATAACCAGTCAAGTTGCTACAACTTCCGTTAAATTTTTTTAAATGAAATAAAAAGGGTGCGAACTATACATAGTTCTATCCTTTATATCCTCTATTTTACTTCATAACTGAGAGTGCGCACTATACATGGACATTTACGGTAAGTAAGATATATAATATTGAGGTATAGATATAATATACACATATATATATATATTATTAACAAATTAACCTATGCCAGAGACAAAAGATAGAAGAGTGTGTGGAGAGTATAATTAGGGGAATAGAGTAGCAAATGTTTATATGGTTAGACAAAAATAAAAGAGGGGCACCGCGTCAATTTTTTACAAACTGACTGTTGAGAACTGATTGCAGTTCTTTAATAAGTCTCTCACTATCAGATTTACAAAGTTCTAATACTTTTAATGAAATATGAAGAAGTCAGTTTGTGCATGAAATGCGAAAAGTGAAAACATAACGGGGAATTTATCTCATTATATCTGATGTCGTGCATTAACAGCAATTCCTTTTTTTATATTTTTTCTTAATAATATTGTTTACTTTTTAATCGATGGCTTGTCGAACCACTTTGTTTAATATATATGGGTCTAACTAATTACTGACCCACAAAAAACTGCACTTCAAACTTCCATTGTTGTATTTGAAAATATGCTATACTTTAAAACTAACAATATTCTAATTATGCTAACTCTAACTAACAACATTCTAACTATACTAACACTAACTCTAAAACTAACAATATTCTAACTATACTAAAACTAACTCTAACAATATTCTAACTATACAAACACTAACAACGTTTTAACTATGCTAAAATTAACGTTAAAACAAACAAAATTCTTACTATACTAACACTAACTCTAAAACTAACAATATTCTACCTATACTAAAACTAACTCTAACAATTTTCTAACTACACTAAAGCGGGTTAATTTTAACCTTTTGAAACACTTTGTATTATGTCCTTTTGTCTTATTTGTTTCATACATACACACATATATATTATATATATATATTAAATTGTTTAAATGTTACTCTATAATATTGACTACTCTATTTATTTGAAAGTAAAATCCTGGGAGTGAATTTTTAGGTCTCGTAGATCAGGGCGGGGAGATGCTTTCCCCGTGGAGAACTGGGCGGGTGGGGGAAAAATAAACTCAATGATCAAATATAAAAGTATTTCATGAAACAAAAAGATGAATTAAATTTTTAAACTTTTTTAACTGATTTATTATTTTGCCCAACAAAAATAAACTCTTTTTCTTTTTATGGATTCAAGCTACTTCGTTTACTATATACAATATTTGATTGAAAGTTGCTTACAAGTATTATTTCTCAATCAAAAATTTTAGAATCATTTAATTATTAATAAAGATATTAACTACTTATTTTTTCAATTAAAACCAACTTCAGCTTTTATATATTTTCAGTGTCAGAAACTGACAAACAAAAACCTTTTATTTTTCTCAAAGTTTTAAACTTTTCCACTTATTTTGATAAATTTAACATATATATTTTTCGCATTGCGTGATCTATTTCGGACATTTATTTGCCACGAATATTAATCAAATCAGTACAAATATTTTCCTTAAATAATACTAATTTACTTATCCATATAACTATTCTTTTTAAGGTTTTTTTCAATGAATGTCTTTTATTATCGAGTATTTTACCAATATTTACATTTTTAATATAAATTGAAATGCGTAGATTTTAAGACGATATATATTTTAAAAAATCAAAATTGAAAAGTTTTATTAAAATTTATCGGTTTGATTCCTGATCATGACCATTCTTAAAATTTAATTTTAGTGATTGGATTATCTAAGTTTTTAATGTCTATTGAGTATTTCAATGAATTCCTAGAAATATTTTTTATACAAATTTGTCCAATGTATCGAACTTTTAAATATATTATATCCACACATATTTTGATTTTTTTAACTCTTGTGATAACATTAGAAAATAAGTGTTTAAATTTTTGTTTAGAAAAATTAGAGTAACTTTTTGAAAGGGCATTATCAGAATATTAAAAGTTTAACTTTGTTATTATCAGATTGAAGGTAGATATGCCATCTTTCGTTGATATGGAACTAAATTTTAATTATAGTTTAACAATTGACATATAATTCACTCTGTCAACCTATTAATTTTATAAATTATTTGTTTTTTAAGTTATTTTTAATAATTTCTTTGAGTGATATATTATCTTAATCTTAGAGGAGTCAACTTTATTTAATTAATTTGATTAAGAATATTATTTATAAATGTTAGAAGTTTTTATGTTATTGCTTCCTGCAATTTTTATTTCTAATTTCTCGAAATTTTTTATTTGATTATTATTTACGCAAATTTATTTTTTATTTAAAATTTTTTATAGAAAATGTCAACTTTTTCCCACGATGATGAAAGCTTAAAAAGTCCATTCTTTTAACATTTTAAAGCATGCCTCTCTTTACTTTCTAAAAATGAAGGAGTCTCCTGCGAGCTTTGAAATCAACTTTATTTCCAGCGAAGAAAAGTTCATCTTTGCTAACATATGTGCTATTTTGTCCAATGAACTCTTTTCGCATTCCGTTCATTTGGACTTTCGCACTTGCTTAATCAAGGATATTCTTCACCTTTTATGTGTTAGTCTTTTTTATTTATATTCTAAAACAAATGGAGGAAAAGAAAGACATGCTAACTAGTTCAGTAGATTTAACTACAAAGAAAAAAAACTTAAAATCTCTACCACATTTGTACACCCATTTTTTCGTCATTAAGATATTGCCCTGTTTTTAGCCACCAAATGTTCAATTAAAATATAGAGGGCTAAAATCAACGTGAATTCAATGTTTTATTAAATGTTACTTTTCTAAAACAGATGCCTGGATTTGAAAAAAATATCTCAGCACTATTTACACCAATAGTAGGTTCTTTATCTAGTTTAATTTTTGTTAGTCAGCTAGATTTTGTGTTATTTTATTGGATTTTAGTTTTTAAATATTACTTGAAAAAGATTGATTCATATTTACAATATGAAATTTTGAATCTACACCTATATTTTGCTTAGTAATTAATAAAGTATTTTTCAAAATTCCATTTCTCAGTAAGAATAAAAATTTCAATAGTTTTGTCCTACACTTAAATCTTTAGTTGTCATTTCCCGTTAGCCAAACGTTTATATTTCATAAAAATAACACTCAAAATACATTTCTAATTCCCAAATACAATATATCTTTGACGAGCAAGTTAAAAAAATAAAATTAAAAATTTTCATCTCAGTAAACAAATATACCATTTTTAATTGTATCTTGTCCTTTTGCAATTCTATCTAAACCTTTTTTGATATTTTAAAATTATTTTGATATTAAATTTTTCACAATAAATTAGCAAATAAATTCTTACAAATTTTATTATTTCTTCAATAATTTTTTTATTTAAAAAATTTTGCACTTAAATTTAGATATAATATCTTTTTAATTTACTAATCGCTATTCCAAATAACACGTGATTATTTAGTTAGAATTGCAAAAAGACAAAATAGAATCGCAAAAACACAAATTTATCAATAAGGCTTAAAGGAAAATAAAGAGTAACTTTTGTATATCTTTTTTTTTGGAGTGTTGCCTTAATTTTTGGAACTCTTTTTATTTCATTTTATGAGTGAGAACTAAATTTATTTTTGTATTTTCAATATTTTAAGATGTTTTTTACCGTAAATTTTATTTAATAAAAGATTTCTTAATTCATTGTCCTATCAATTATTATTAACTCACTTTTTGGTTTTGGCTTTAAAAATCATCTAGAAAAATTATACTTAAAATAAGGTAATATGATGTATTTCTTAATTTAAAGTTGGGGCATGGCGTGCTGCTAATCCTAAAAATCTGGTAGACGTTCTGAAAACTTGCTACTGATATTTTGATGGTCAGGCTAAAACCCGCGCTTTTTTAAATGGTAAAAAATAGCATGTAAATAAATGACCATTAAGTTTACGTTTTAGACTGACGCTATTTTGATTCAAAAACAGAAACTTATTTTTGTTACAGTAATCAACGAAACTACGTTCAAAAAATCATACTGTTTAATTTTTAGAGGCTAACTCGTTGGGATCCAGAACTGACGAGTCGGAGGGAAAATCTCCGATTCCGACCCCAAGTACATAAAAAATTCGCTCCTAAATTTAATTTGATAGCGACAAATTTTTGGCTACACACCTATTTATAAAACTAAAGAATTGTATAGCACTTATAACGAGCATAGTAATTCTGGGAGCATGCGTGTAAGCGCTGATGTGTTATTCTCGCTTCTTTGAACTTAGTTCGATGAAGCAGCCACGAATTCCATCCTGTACCGCAAAGTGATCGAAAGCGTGAACTCTGCCTCCATCAACTCCGTCTGCTCCCGCCCGCAAGATGTTTTCGCTTCTCTGCAAAGGGACATCGCCCCACTCCAGGAATCCTTTCGGACAGCACTCATGTCCCTCTTCCTCTCGGCCGCCACGCTGCACAACAGATACGACGCGCGCAGCCGAGTCATCGCGAAGTGTCTCTGTCGCACGCTCTTCCCGGACACGTCCTCGGACTGCGCACACAACCTCTTTCAGTCGTGTGAAGCTGCAAAGTTGGCCGTGCTGCTTCAAAACTCCGAGTTCAAAGGATCTAAAAAGTCCTTTTCCAAGATTTCTTCCAATTCCCATGCTACTTCCCCTCTCCCCGTGAATAAGTGGAAGAAAGCGAAAAAGTAAAGCATTTATTGTTGCCATTCTACGACACAATCGCAAAAAGATACGCTCTAAAGTACGCCCTAAGTACGTTCCCCTAAGAAAACACTTAAAAATTTTTTAAATAAAAAAATTATTGAAGAAATAAAATTTGTAAGAATTTAATTGCTAATTTGTTGTGAAAAATGTACACATCTAAAAGTGATGTAAATTCATTGCAGCTAAACGTAAAGGTTGATAGAATTATAGAAAAAAATTGAGGAAACTAAATAGTTATAAGTTGCTCTAAAACACGGCTGGCTCAGGTTTCTTAAAATATAAATTATAAGTTAAGGCGGAGGATTTTTATTTTATGTAACACTACTGTCCTATTTGGCCTCAAAGTGTTAACCTTTTTAGGCGTAGGTTTTCTAAAATTAATCGTCTTTCTCTTTCAATGAATTTTTATATAACAAAGAGATTTATTTTTATTTTATGGGACACGGGTATCCAATTGTGTCTGAAACGGGTAGCCCATTTGATCCAAAAACTAACAGATGATATTAAGAAATTCGATATAATACTCTAAAGATGACTGTCAAATCAAACGGGTTATTTGAAGGTTAAAATAAGGAAATCTGAAGCTGAGATTCACTCATATTAATCTGGATTCGATGTAGATTTTTTCTTGGGTCGTGATTTTCATATCATTTAATCATGTTTACCATGATTCACTTCAAGTTATTGAGAGGCGTGAGTGGGGTTGTCTATGATTTGGCTTTTGCTTATCGATAGTCTCGGTTTCAAATCCCACAATTCTAACTTCTTTGCTGAAAGTCCGATACAAGTCTCGCGAGTTTGGCCTTCTCGATAAGACACTTTACGATACCTCTTTCCAAACTGCACATGCGAAACACAAACTCGCTCTCCGCCTAATTTCGCTATTCTGTCATCATTTCTAACTTAAATCTGTTTGCATTTTAGCTTAATCACACCTTATGTTGTGGACTATGTCACGCTTTACCTTGGGTGGAACCAAACTTGTAATTTCATATGTTTGTGTATACGCATTTTTTGAAAGTTTAAAAATACAAAAAAAAATTTTTTTTTTAAATTCCTTTTCTAGATATGGGATTATAGCTACCGTTGGTATCACGAGTGGCGCGTTGATAGGATTCACAGG
Source organism: Nectonema munidae (assembly GCA_030549495.1). Taxonomy (NCBI): domain Eukaryota; kingdom Metazoa; phylum Nematomorpha; class Nectonematoida; family Nectonematidae; genus Nectonema; species Nectonema munidae. Next base: position 115,476 of record JAUIRK010000065.1, on the reverse strand, counting down.
TGGATTAGCTGCTCCTGCAATTGCCGCAGGCGCTGCATTTTTGATTGGCACATCTGGTGCTGCTTTTCTCACATCAGCCGCTGGCCTGACTTTGATTGGCTCTATTTTCGGAGCTACCGGAGCTGGTTTAACTTCCTATAAAATGAACAAGCGAATTGGCTTCATTAAAGAATTTGCTTTCAAAGATATTGAACCTAGTTGCAAGGAATTTTCCGTAGCTATCACCGTGTCTGGTTGGATCTCTAACGTTACTTTTATCTTTTATAAATCTTAATCTCTTAAAGATTTCCTGTAATTTTTAGAGGCACGTTAAATCGGTGCAAAAAACTTCGCTTTAAACTACTCTGACTTTTTTTGGATAAATTAACCCTTTTTAGTCTTTAGTTTTCGAAAATTATTCTTTTGCTTTCCTTTCTGAATCGATTTTTATCTAGCTTAAAGTAGATGATTTTTATTTCGTGGGTCACTGCTAACTAGAGTTGAAAACCGCTTATAAAATTCCGTTATAAAAAACCAGTTTTGAAAATTTTCATACCAAAAATTACAACTCGCTATTCCAAATCAATAAACATTTAATTTTAATGACTTTATTAATACTTCTTTAATTGAAATTTTATTATTAAAAAATTTTAAAGTAATTTCATGAATGTTATTAAAAAAGTTATGGGAGAATGTGCTAAATCAATTCTAAAGACTTCACCACTTTAAAAACAATTGGTTCATAAAGTGATGAAATTAATTTTGGCTTGTAGGATTTGATTTATCTTAAAGTTTGTATACTCTAATGATGTTAATACGCTTGGAACTAACACATTGATGAAAATTTCTTTAAATAGATAGGGAACTAATTTAGAATATATAAGAAGAAATAAAATAACAATTGAAATGCTTAAGCGATAGAAAAATCACCACTTGTGAGAAATGTACATGAGAATTGCACTGAATATATTATAAAAATGAATTCTTTATGATAGATCATTTGGATGTGATGAATTGAACACGAAATTTAAAATTTGTGAAGATGCATCTATGTAGTGGAAAATTAGTTTCTTTACCTAGCTTAATAAACCCATGAAGTGTTAAAAACGAAAAAACCTATTTTTAAAGCTTTTTCTTGAATTTTCCAGAGCTGGCGCGTATTTGAAAAAATGTTTCAAGAGACGGGTATGGCTGGTTTCCCAAAATTTAATGTACCTTCTATCATAAAATTCGAATGCACATCTCAATGCCTCTCGATTTTTTTTTCCCAGCCATCACAAGATGTAGTGCCCTACTGTATATTAGAGCCCTGCGCGGGTTCTAAAAAGTTGTCTGCACCCGCACGCCCCGCAATTATTCAATTTGCATCCGCCCCGCCCCGCATTTTATCTTTGACAAGTTGTGTAATCTGAATAAACAAATTGTCTCATCAACAATTGCAATATTTAAATTTGCAATATAGAATCACAAAAGATTAGCCCTTTGATTTTCAAATTTGTATTTTTGGCTTGCAATTTTTTAATTTGTAGTTTGCTTTTTCATATAAAATAATTTTACAAATTTAAGAAAGCATTAGAGTTTACCTCTTGAACTAAGTCAATGAATCCACCACAACCGATCGTTTCAATTTCTTTAGCTAAAAAACGGACGCATGCCAGTTTAATGTTCTCGTTTTTAGCTTTAGAAATAACTTTAGCATTAGTCACAACTGGCTTGATAGCATCAGTCAGTAAAGTTTGATTAGGATATATTTTGCACTTGTGTCTCCTAAGAACAGAAGTACCTGTTTTTCTTCCACAATAAGCGAAAGCTTTATAGCATACTTTACAAACGACAAAATCCAAATCAGTGTTTTTTCATTTACCACGATACCAAACGTCTTCCAGACCTCCGGTCACGCTAATCAAAAACCTGCTCTATCTTTCTATTTCAATATCATTTCCTTCACCACGCTATTTACTCAATGCAAATCTCTCCAATATACGTAACACATAGCAATAAAAAAGAAGCTATTTCCAAAAAAGGCAATTATGCATGCACTCATAAAACTTGCATAAAAGTGAATGTGGACAACCCACAGATTGTCCGCACTATATTAATAAAACCCACCCGCCCCGCAAAATGTTGCTGTGAACAACCCACGTCCGCCCCACGGTCAATAAGACATAATTTGCTTGCGACTTTTTGTCTTTAGATTTAGGTCAGTTTAACAGCCCTTATTTGCATATATGTTGAAAACGGACACCTATAATGTATTATTATCTATATTGAATTTTCATAAATAATGAATCAAACAACATTTTTTACGGAAAAATCCTTACGCTGAATAAAGTTGAGGGTAAGTCAAGGCTGGCAAGTTGTTGAAAAAGTATTGACTTAAAGTCATTATAGTTATTAATCTATTTACTAAAATTGACAATGGAACAACGTGCATCTTAAGGTTTATTGATTTTATCTTAGATAATTCTGTGTCGTGCTTCTAAATTTAAATTCGTGCTCTTATTTTTCAGGAACACGACTTCACTTCTCCATGGAAAACTTTGGATATCTCGAAGGAACGCTATAGCCTGGTGTGGGAGTCTAGTCACCTCGCAGAGTTCGGCTCAGGAATTGTCTACTTCTTGAATATCGCTACGAGCACCGTCATTCAAGAAGCTCTCAAAGAAACCATTCTGGCATCATTAGGTTCTTTTCAATTTCTTCATTTACTTTAAATTTGAATAATAATACTATTTTGCATTTTTTAAATTGGCAAGTTTTTAAAATAATTTTTTGAATAATTTTTGCCAAACTGCATTCTTGCAAATTGTTACATTTGCTCTTTCTCTATTTCCTTTTAATCTGGGAATGAGTGGACCAAACATTGTTATTCTAACCAGAAAGATTACTGAACAATTGCTTTTATTGGTCTTATGATGCATAGTCAAAGCGAATGCCTTCTATTGTTACCCCTTAAAGGATCTTGGATCCAAATATTGAACCCTTATAAATTTTCAAATTAGAAAAAAATCGCTAATTTCTTCTTCATTCTTTTTTGTCATTTTATGATTTTATTGATTCATTAACATCTTTTGAAAGTACCTTAATTTTTTAAGTTACTTTAAGGAATTTTATTAATTTGCATTTAAAAAGTAATGATACTAGTCTTTTTAATAGAGCCTTTAAAATTGTGGGCTGTCAAATTTCAGAGATTTGATTTCTGCTTTTTTGAACCTAGTTTCGGCGTTATCGTGGCCATCCACTCTTTTGAGCGTGGCCTCGATCCTGGATAATCCCTGGTCAGTTTGTTTCAACCGATCTAATGAAGCAGGACAGGAACTATGCAACGTCCTGATGCAGAGAAAACATGGAAACAGACCCGTCTCCTTGCTCGGCTTCAGTTTGGGGGGACGTGTGGTGTCTAAAAGTCTGATCGCCTTGGAAAAGTCCTGTTCCACTGGTAATCATATCTTCGCATTCTTTTCAGTTTTTCAAATAATTGTTTATATTATTATTTATTTTACTTTTAAAACAATTTTTATGTCATGAATATTTTACAGTATCAACAGCTGCGTCAACTTTTTTAAAACCTAACAAAAATTGAAAATGAAGCATCAAATCAAATTCAAATAATCATATATTTGAAAATCAAATCATGAATTAATAGTTTCGAAAATTAACAAAAAGAATGAAATTGATTATTTTAATCCAAATATTTAAACAGATTAGCACCACTGCTATAAAAATTGCACCAAGAAAATTATATGGACGAAAATTACACCAATGCAAATTTCCACACACGAAAGTTTCGCCCTGTTATAGCCGAAAATCCGTTCAAGCAAATTCTATCCATGAAAATTTTCACTCATAAAATTTGCATCCACAATACGAGAAATTGGTTTAGAAGGTTTTCTTGTTTGTGTGAGTGAGCATTTGTTTAAACGTACGAAAATTTTAGATTTTGACATTTTTACCAGAAGAAACAATAAATGTTTGTTGGTATGACAATCAATTCTGCCTCTAAGACTATAAAAAGCCACTATTTAAGTTTTTTCTTTCTTTAAAAGGTTATCGCTCATTTTTACCTTATACCATGGTCATTGACATTTATCAAAAGGGAACAAAAAAACTACGTTTATGAGAAGCATCAAGACAATTCTACTAAAACAAAGACTTACTCGAGATGTTAACTATTTTATAGAGGTTCCAAGACGCCACGCAACTGTGACAAACCCATAACAGTGTTTCGTTCAGGGAACCATACTCATCAGGCTCCATGTGTCAATGTCTAATCATCTGAGCTGGAGTGCACTAAACTCAATCCAAGATGCAGTGCAATCGGGTTGTTTCACATCAACATGAGAATTAAGAGCAGATGCTACAACAAGATAAGGCTAAATCTCAACTGCAAATTTCTTTTTAGGAATATTTAAAACTGGAGACGAACTTCTTTACGATATCCTGCACTTCCAACATGTCGAACTGGATATGAAATTTTTAATTCGTTGTTCATGTTTCTAATTTCTTAGCTTCTGATCGTGGTTTTAATGATATGCAGTGCGTATTTGCTAGAGATTCTGGCTTTGGTGGTTAATGAACATGCAACTCTTCGCCTTGTGATGGAACATTCAATGCATCACCAAATCTTTGGACCCAGCTTTTTATAAATCAAGTTTATCACCCCTGTTTGCTTCCCTTCCTAACTCTAAACGTGAAACAAACTACCTATCAAAGACTTTTTCAGCTATTCTTAACTCGCGTTCAAATAGTAAACCAGAAAATTGCATCGTGGATTTTAGCCTGTAAACTCTGCATTCAGAATTATTTGTCTCATTTTGGTCAATCATCTTGGCCCGAGATATGTCAAATTGGCATAAAAGAGCAGTACAACAAACGCCCTTCTTTCGGAAGTTATACCATATGAACTTAATAATTTCTTTCACCTTTATCACATTGCCCGTATGAAAATAAGGTATATGTGCAAATTTTCAAGGAGTAAATTTTTTAACGAACATAAAAATTCAAAATATAGATATGATTCGCTTTCAATTCTTTGTATATAAGACAAAAAAAATTACATAATTGATACTTTTACGTCTATATGTTTTTGTAATATGAATTATAATTACAGTGTAATGAATTTAAATCTATATATTTTTGGACATTTGCCGCCAACACCAATCCCTCGAACGCTTCCTTTTGAATCTTGCAAAATTTTTCAGAATCTTTTTACGGGATCGTGGAAGACGTTTACTTTTTTGGAGCGTGCATTCCGGCAGACTCCAAATCGTTCGAAAGCATACTCCGCGTCGTTTCCGGGAAAGTGATCAACTGCTACGCATCCAGCGATTGGATCCTGAAGTTTCTGTACCGAACCTCCTCCGTTCAATTCAAGATCGCCGGCCTCCAACCCGTGGTTCTGCCGTCGTCATCTGCTGCAACGCAAAGTCGCTTACTGAACGTGGACGTTTCCAGCAAAGTCACATCACACAACGATTACATTTCCAAAATGTCCGAAATCTTGTCCTTCGTCAAAAGCAAAATCGAGTTTTAGCAGTAATTTTATTTCGTTTGAAGGTCAAGGCCGACCTTAGTGATTCATTCTGATGTCTTTCCATCTTTATTTTAATTGTTTTTAACTAGTCTCTCCGATTATCGTATGTAGTGTTGCAAATATATCATATATCCTCTTAATCAATAAATTATTCAATATTTAATTTAGACTGGGTGCTATCATTCCTATTCTATCCTACTCAATAATATACTGGGGTAAAATCATGTTCAACAAAACCATGATTAACCGCTTTACTGAGGTTAAAATTTTTCTGAATCGGGTAAATTCTCTTTATAATTTTAACTATGAAGAATTTTCGGTCAATGTGTTTATTTTTTCTAAAATGACTTTGAAAATGAAAATATTGCTAAGGTTAAGGCGTTATTGGTACCTTCGTGAATGAGAAAATGAAAATAAAAACTTAAGATGAAACTCAAAATTTTTGGACAAAAACATGACATTAGGGCGGCGGTCTGAGCCACTCGCTGGACGCCCCCCTCAGCTCCGATAGACAATTACCTCTCAGTATTGAAAGTAATATTTAAACAGTCAACATGCGGAAATGGAGTGTCCCAACTAAAAAAGAAATTTTCCCCAACTTCAAATATATAAAAATAGTGATTGTTATATCCTTTAACCCTCGCTTGACGGACTCAATGCTTTTTCGACGCATCGGTCAGTTATTTAACAATAGCCAAAAATTTAACAAACAAAATTTTTACCAAATTTATATGTAAATATAGTAAAAAAACAAGGAAAATAATGGTAAAATTTGATTTTTCTTAAGATAAGGCAAAAAAATTTATTTTGAATAAAAAGAATAAAACTGTACTTTTTTTGAAGATGGCGTTAAAATAAAACTAGCAACAATTTGAGCATAACGTTTTTGAGTGATTTTTACACACAGTGACTCCACATTTCTCACACCTTCTAGCTGTACGGCTTCTCTTCGAAATACGTTTTGAGCAAGATGCTCTTTTTGATGATGAAGGCTGATTTTCAGTTGCTTGATCATACCCATAATGTGCAAGTAAGTACTTTGTCTCCACCGGTAATTCAGACTGTTGGGCTCTCACTTTCATTGCTTCTTCACATAGATAAAAAGCAAGTCTTTTGATAAAATACTTTCTACCACTCTGTTTTGGAGATGGAAATTCATTAGGAGTGTTGAACCTTGCAATTATCCAGGTATTCATGACTGAAATATCCAGATAATTAGAAAACGCAGCATGTGTCCACTTACGATTAGGTTTATAAGACCTATAAGTTCTTATCATTTTGTTAGCAACGTCTACACCACATTTAGATTCGTTGTAAGCCAACAAACTTTCAGGTTTAGAGGCAACATTGCTGATTCTTACATTTTTATGTTGTGAAGATAGAATATATACAGCCTTGAAGTTACGAGTAGCATGCTTTTTCGGTATATACGCTGATAAAGAAACGTAGTCTGAATAAATTGAAAGACTCTCACATTCTTTTAACTTCAATGTTTTCAAGTGCTTTGGTCTGAATAGTGTTGGAACGAATCGTCTATTTGATGTAACTGTGCCGCACAAAGACAAGCTTTTTGAGTACACCATACAGCAAGTTGATGACTTGTGAAGAATCTATCGGTATACACGCCGTATCCAGTAGGAATATTGCTTTCTTGAATCATCTTTGGCAGATTTTGAAACTTGAGAAATAAGCTCTGTCCTCCAAACCGCTAACATATATTTCAGGCTTCAAAAAGTAGAAAAACTTTGCATCATTCAGGTGATAAAACTTGATCCCATAGTGACCTGGCTTTTTGGGATCATATATTTTCAGAGAACAATTACCTCTGAATGTTACTAATTGCTCATCAATCGTCACAGTGGAGTGTGGTGTCCAATAACAAGAAAAAATACTGAAAAAATGATCATGAATCTTTCGGATAGGACTCAATTTATCAGAAGCATCACGTTTTTCCTTGTCATCAAATCGTAAAAAAACATGGACAAGGATAAACATATCTCGTCCAATAGAAGCTTTCAAAAATGGAGAACCAGATTTCGAGAATAATTCTGAAACTTTTATTTTTTGATCCCCATTTTGCCCAATATATATCAACGCTCCGAAATAGGATAATAGATGATGTAATTTGAACACTTTGTATGAGTGAAGTAGTTGTGCATATTTAGGACACGGGGATCTAAAATTTGGGAAATAATTAAAATCCTATCTAAACAATTAAAAATCTTACTTATAGTTGGCTTCCATCTTGTGCAACGTTTTCGCATAAATGTAGGAAATTAATTCAAAATTAAAAAAGAGTTTGAATATCGATAAAATGTCTTTCATATTTTTAGCCAATCCTTTAGGACCAGGAGGTTCCAGAACAATATTTCGAATATTTAAGCTTTCAGGTCTCCCTGCTCCTTGATGTTTCGGGTCTCTAGTATACTCTGTTGCATCGGGAGCAACTAAAGTTTCATCAAGTAATTCCTCTTCACTTGTGTAAGAAGATATGGAAGATTCGGTGTCTAAGCTATTGAAGGAGGAGAAGGAGTCAGTAGACAAAGAAGAAGAAGAAGAAGACATCATAAAGGAAAGAATGAAAATCAATTTATTCCAAGTGAGAAAAAACGCACGGCTCAAGAAATAAGAAACACGAGTCTGAGCGTGAAACAAAGTGATTACAAAATGGTACAAGGTTTGAATAGTTGAGATCAGAAGTGAAGAAGTAAATTACATACATATATAAAATGTTTTTAAAATCGTTTATGATCCTTTATCGCTTATTATTCTTGACAAATTGAAGAGAAACGTCATCACAACGCGTATTGATGTTGTTCATAGCTTCATATCTTTTATACAATAAACAAATCAATCCCAATAACAAATCTCATCATGACATTGCCAAGTTTATTTATGACACGATATGTGGCATTTCAAATATAAAGATACTATGACGCAAATTTATCACAATTGTTCGATACCTTTCATCATACCATTGCTCAATATTTATGGCAATGTCATTCATTACAAATTTGAAGTATTTATGACGTGAATCAATGAAAGAAATTATTTATGCTTTATACCAATTTTTGATACATTTACAGCAAAAAGTTGTAATATAAATTTTGTATGATATAATCACCAAAAAAAACAAAGTCCGGTTAAATAAAGAAAATTTACTTACAAATTAATTTGTGAAAAAGGATGATTTTTCTCAACCGAAAAACTTTTTGATCGTTGCTATATATAAAAATTAATAATTATTATGCTAAGTACTATAGTAGCTTTTGAAATAATCTAACTCAAAATTTATGTTTTTTATACTAATTTCATAATAATATAGATGGCGTTAAATTAAAAATTAAAAACTTCCATAGATTTTTTAATATTTAGTTTTTATTTTGTTAAACAACAGAAAAACAACTATTAAATACTAAACTATATTAAAAAAAATTTGTAATCGTAATAGATAAGAAAAAAAAAAATTGGACAAAAATGTCATAGAGTCCGTCATCCGTGTTATATTTTATACGTCCGTCAAGCGAGGGAAATAAATAATAAAACGGCATAAAAAAGATAAAATTGTTCACGTTCTTTTTGAAGCCTTTAAATTTCTTTTTTTAAATTACACAACAGGAAATGAAATTCAGTACAGCAAATGTTATTGGAATTGATAATTCAATAAAATACAATGGAAATCGACTTAATTTTTTGGGGTCCAAGATGTCGCCGCATTATAACCGATTCGCGGAAGATTGGTATTATGTTTAAATATAATTTTAAAGAATCTCTTCGATATTTTTTTTCCCACTAAATTGCATAATATGCTTGATTAAAACTAATTAATTATTATTTGTTTTTTAACTGGTTATGCTGTTTATTGGAACATCATGAAATAAACAGTCTAACGTTAATAATATATAAGGAGCTTTTAGATTAAATAAAAATGGCTTTTTCAAACAATCAAGTTGAAGCTGGAGCTAAGGTAAATAATTTTTTCGGAACTTCAGGGTGAGTTTTCATTTTCAGATCTTAGAGCCACAAAACTTTTCCTTATCTTTTTCGTTGCAATGCATTATATACTCATTGCAAGAATGTGTGGAATTATTGTCAATCAAGTTTCACATTTCGGAAAAATTAATTTTCTCAAAAAAATCATTTTGATTGAAAATGACAATTAAAATTTTGATTGAGGGTAACTAAAAAATCCTTCAAATTTAAAATAAATTTTAGAACAATATCGTCCATGTTTTTCATTTCTCTACGACTTTTTGGAAATTACAAGGTAAAAATGGTGTTAGAGTGACAATCGATTTGGTAAAAATCAGATCTTTTTTTCAAATAATCATTTGTCAAGTTTTTTCTCACAATCTTTATTTATTATAGTACAAATATTTGAGTATGAGAGAAGTAATGGAACTGAAGGCACATGGAAATGAAACGCGTGATCATGAGAAAAATGAAATAGTAACACGTTTATAAAGTGCTTTTATATCCTCGATATAGTATCCCTTTCAGCGGCTATGTAGTTTTAAGAAACAAGTATGTAATTGTCTACACGGAAGATGTACTGTTTTCCAACGAACTAGGAGATGGTGTAAAATCTAGTATTGAGATTTTCAAAAAACATCTTCACCGTGAAGAAGAAGCTCCTCCATTGTGAATCAAAGATCTTTAGAGCTTTATCTTATTAGTTAATATTTTAATCATTAATTGACTAAAAAACGGATGTGAACATTTTCAAACAGTTAGAGTTACCATAACTATCACAGATACCAATATAAATGTAAATCCAATTAGACAACTTTTTTTTCGGTGTGAATGAATCAAGCAAGTATCGGTTTAGAATAAAGAGCAAAATTAGATACCATATAAATTATAGGATAAATTAAGTACAGACTACAAGCTAATATCGAATTTGTAAGTAAAACAATAGAGGTCCTATTGAGGTATTTAGTTCAAAGCTGTCTCTTTAATTATTATTAAACGAAGTGAAGGATAAAATAAGAAAAAGGAATCAAACCAAGCAGAGCCAAAAGTGCTGAGTTTAGTTATAGTAGCACCCAGTTATATTTTTCATCAGCATCCATTATTATTGGTTTATTCCAGGGGCGCACATTCAAGCGTCTTCCAAAAAAGACAACAAATTTATATATTTGGCATTGATTGACAGGTTTGCTTGATTTTCGTAAAATATAAATAACGTCATCAGATTCGCAATAATAATTAAATTGTGGGTTTACGCGCGAATTTTGTAAAAATTTTCAATATTTCAAGAAAAAAAGGTGGATAGCTAAAATAGCCCCTCCCTTCACTGAGGAAATGAAAATAGCTCGTCACGAATAGGGGCCTTATAGCTTTGCTTGGACATCCAGGTTTAGAGTATTCCATACATTTTTACTACTTAAAGTTGTTGATCGTAAATATATTGATATAAAAGAAGGAAATGTTTGGCGTTAATCACAAAAGTATACTTCTATTATATTTTGCATTTAAAAAATAAGTACATAAATTTTTGACTTGTGGATTCCCCGTGTTGTGAATTTGAATGCGAAGTTAGATTTTTTGTATGCACTAGGGTCAGACTCGTGTTGGGTATTTTTCCTCCCACTCCGTAACCCTACAATTCTAAGAAAAAGGATATTTTATACTTTCACTTGTGTAAAAAGACAAAACCGAGTGGAGTACTGCACAAATAGTTTCTTGCTACCCACGACTTTCTTTAACAAAAAACCATGGAATAAACTGGAATAATTTTGCGACTAGCTCGGTTGGACCTTCAATTTTTTTAAGCATTTGATTCAAGAAAATGATTAAAATAGAATTCCGTTACTCAGGCCACAACACATGATTCTAGCTTTGCTAATTTCCAATGAGGTTATTGTTTGAGAGACTGACTGACAGACCTTTTAGGGTGACGTGATGTCCTTTACACTGCTTGAAAAAAATTTTGTAGGATTTGTGGTCAAGTATATAACAAATCCACGACCAACTCTTGAACATTTCATCACAAATAAACTACGCTTCAAACCCGCCCTCACAAAACTTCATTTCCTTTTTTTTACAAATGCCAAACAACTAAACACATTTTCAAAAGATCTGTCTTATATGCAATATAAGATCGTATCCTCTAAATCTTTAGAATACCACTACTTCACTAAACATCTCCATAACCCATCGAACAATACCAGACTTCAAATCGAAATCCTGAACTAGGCATCTCCATTAACTGCCAAAGCTTTATTGACTCAATGCTATCACATAATCCACACACTTTAACCTCTTGACCTACTCTATCCATAAACCATCGACATATTTTTACTCTCAATTCCTCCAATTCACATCCAACACATAACCAACAACAAACAGCTCACCACAATTTATCACGTTAAACTCCCTCACAAACACCCTGATACACACCTACACTCACACATCATCAGGTACTTCTATTCACCTTTTACATTTCACTTTCTTAACACTACCCCGAAAACTTTCCTGACATGTAAGTTACACGATTTCGTTCTCTTCAAACCTCCACTAATCTGTAGTTCTCATAATTTAGATTCTTAAAATAAAGACTAAAATGCTCCAAAATTGGAATACTACATCCTTTTTCTAAAGTTGAGATTTTAAAGAATAAACTTATTGTTTACTCATTTTTCTTTATTTAATTTTTCTCTTTCCAAATAAATTGCTAAAGTAATTCCCAAAGAAAAGCGTAAAAACTTCATGCTTAATTACAGTCGAATATATATCTTCTCACCATTCTTCCAAATTATTGAGAAAATCAATTAATTTTTAAGTTTTATGCAAATTTGTTAATTTCATGACTTCAATTTGTATTTAAAAATATAAATTCAACTCAAGACGCAGGTTTAATCTTATGAAACAGGTCTCAAATCGTCTCTTCTTATCAGGTAACTTTTTAGACAATTTTTGTTAATTTCTCATCCGCCTTTGGCAAGATACGTATAAATACGGTTTACGTGCTTTAACACTTTCTAGGCTATAAAATCAAAAATTTTTTCTCAATGAGAAAACACAATGGCTATAATCTTTCTTATCTGGTCATTATATCATTGATTATGTGCAGCAAATTTGCGACATTATCCATTATGCGGATGCTGTTTTTTGAATTTTTCCTCTACCTGCTTAACTTATATCCTTCATTAACTACTTATTTGAATTTTATAATAAATGTAAATTCATATTTTTTCCTATCTAAAGTTGAGTTTTTTATGAAGTTTATATTGATAATTATTTTATCCATTTTGTTTATTCTTTCAAATACCTCGGAATCATGCTAACCCCAAGACTTAACTGGAATAAAGATTCAATAATCTCTCTCTCTTTCCTTTTTTTATTTCCTCTACCTATTGAGAAACTCTCCCGCACAAGGTACCCACTTCATGGCTTCTCTCTCCCCCTTCCATAGACACTGAAGCGACCCTCTCCCAACGCCATTTGCCAAACCCCCACAATCTCTCAAACCATCTCTAACATAGCATGCCGCAATATCCGTCGAAGACAACATTTAATTCTATCAACCAAAATCAAATACTCTCCAAAACATTGCACCCACATAGAGAGAAAATTAGACACTACTTGTTATGTATCAGCTGTGCCATCCAACAAAATACTAATATTGAATATCTTAAAATATGAATTTCGAAAATCGTCTTCCTGTCATGGGCATTAAACATACGTTTATTTTTAACAAAAAGACTTATATTATTTAAATTTAAAATTTTAAGCCGCTACCATTTAGTTGGAGTGAATCGCTAAGCAAATGAATATTTTCCTTACTTCTATGGATGAATATTTTCCTATACAACTTCTATTGATGAACATTCCCTGTGAATAATTTCCAGGAATGGATATACTTTCTTATTTCAAATAAAAATTGATTTTTTTGAACTGATAGATTACACCAATAACGAGATAATGTAACCTAGGTGATAACAACAACTCCTATTTAAATTTTAATCACTTTTGAAGAAGCCTGATGGGATACAGCAGTTTTAGTTTGAAATCTGCGTGTGGTAAAGGATAAATTTTTGTTTACAGACCTATGATCAATAACCCTATTAGTGATTGGGGGTCATTCACTAAAATATTAAATTTACAAAATTTGCATAATTACATCCCTTCAAATTTTGTGACTTTTCTTAAAAATGTTTGCTGCATCTTTTGATACCATTTCCATAGTTGATATACTATCAATAAAAATCAAAAATTTTAACATTATCTGTAGTTAACCTTATAACTTAAAGTCTATATTAGATACTCCGTTGAAAATTTAAATTTATATACAGTTTTGATCATATAACACTTTATATATTTGATTTTTTCAAAAATCCTATACACCTCTCATTAAATTCTACTCTATATAACTTAGAAGAACTCATCCAATCCTCACCCTCCATTTTCTTTCAACCTATAAACAATCCAAACCAAATTCTGGACATTTGGTCAGAAATGAAATTCTTCCCACCACTACGGCTATACAGATGGCTATCCGGTCACTGCCCCTGCAATTCCTATTTCTACCGTATCAAAAAATTGCCAAGCAATCTTTATAGATTCAACTGCAATCAACACGAAACACCTCATCATCTTCTACCTTCACTATCAGTCAAAACTCTCAATCGCCCACCATCTAATTTCCACGAACTACTTTCATATCCGAACCTTCTCAATGCCCTAAGCTCTCTCATTATCTTCATAGAGTCAAACATGCAATCACAAAAAAAACCAATAAGAAGAAGAAGAAGAAGAAATAAAAAGAAAATCTACACAAATAACTACACTATTTTCTTTTATTTAGGATCTATATTCTTCTCCAAAGTCCCTCACTCTAAATCAATCCGCAAGCATATGGAAAAGTCCGTTAATGCTTAGATATGGGTCGTAATTAGAAGTTTAGCGATGGATTTGATGAAACAAGAGAAAGGTAATGGTGAAGAGGGGTGAAATAAAGGTAGTGTATTGATTTTGGGTTGAATGAGAGTGGTGTTGTGTGGAGACGAAAATTGTTGGAATAAGGATTTGTAGTAAGTTTGAGAGGGAGTAATTTGAGTGTTGTGGAAATAGAAGGACTTAAGATAAGAATTTGGTTCGATGCGTGTCATAATATATTTTTTGGTAACCGTTTGTTTGAGATGAAGGGTTAGAGGAAGGCAGTTCTTAAAGAATTCTAAGATTCTAGTAGGGGAGGTTTTGTAGGCTCTGGTCATTGTGATGAGGCAAAGGCGGTGGGTTTTATTTTGATAAGTGAGAGATGTGGGGTAGAATAGAAGGGAAGAATAGATAGGGGTTAGTACAATAGAAGAACTACAGATGTTCAAACAAAACAAAAATTTTGATTTATCAGAATCGATGCAATTGTTAAAAAATTCTCTTTTATGCATCCAACCAACTTCTTGTCAATGCGAAAGAATTTTATCTCCAAAACAATTGAGTTTGAAAAACGAAACTTTAAATGCTCTTGTTTTTTTAAAAGTTATTTTACTAATAAAACAAAATATTTTTTTCGTAAAATATTTTTTAACTTCTCGAAACTTTTCTTGAGAATCATATATTTTTTTTCTCGTTTCTCGAGAATTAAATTTTATCGAGAAATCAGAAGCTCTAGTAGGTACGATGATTGATTTATATATAAAAGAAGAGTGATGAATACTTAGACCCCATTAAAAAGATATAGTTTTACTAAGAGAGAAAAGGGTTGAAGATAGTTTGTGGTATAGGTTTTTGAAGTGGGATGACCATTTGAGGTGTTATTGAAAGGTGAGCCCTAAATATTTCACGGAGGAAGATGGTTGGATGAGAGTATCGCTGGTGGATAATAGTGGGGGGTGAAGGGAATGTGTTCGTGTGAAGTATGGAGAACAATTAATGAAATATTAGTATTGAAAAATACGGGTGCGATTACTCACCAATCTGAGGATTTTATTCCATTTATATTGCAAAGTGAACAAACAATATCTAGTGAATGCCATAGTTTTCTTGATGATACTCTCTCTTCGAATACTGTATCTTTTTTCTTACCTTCTCTTAATATAGAAAACATATATATCTCTATCTCCTCTTTGAAAAATTTAAAATCTATTAGGTATGATGAAATTTGTTTGAAATTTCTTCTTTGCCTTATATTGAAAATACACTTCTCTATTTATACAACTATTCTCTTAACTCTAAAATTTTCCCTAAGTGCCTCAAGCTGGCTAAAATAGTCTTTTTGCCTAAAAGTGGTAAGAAACTTTCTCCATCAAACTTTAGGCCTATTTCTGTCTTATCGGTTTTTTCGAAAATAAAAATTATTTCAACTAAAATGATTTCTTTTATCATCAAATTCGGGTTAATTTCTTCTCAACAGTACACTTTCATTTCGGGATCTTCTACTGAAAAGGCATTGCTACATTTTTGTTCTGGCATATATGAAAACTTTTATGGTAATGTTTCTTCTTTAGCTGTGTTTATTGATTTTGCGAAAGCCTTCGACTCTGTAAACCACAAATTTTTGATGCACAAATTGTTTAAACTTGGTTTTCGCTCAGACTTTCATTCATGGCTTTTTAGCTACATATCTGATCGGCACTTTTTTGTTTCTCATAATAACTCTTCCTCATATCCAATGTCACAAGGAGTTCCACAAAGATAAATTCTTGGTCTGTTATTGTTTATTCTCTTCATTAATGATTTGCCTTCTTTTCTTTCAAAAAAAATGTACAGATATCTACGCTGATGATGTAACTTTGTTGTTTAAAATGTCTTAAAATGGTGTCGCTTTGGGCAAAAATGAATTTGTTGAATATAAACTATGATAAGTGTAAGCATATGATTTTCTCTAGTACACCTTTTTTCAATGATCTTGCGTTAAAAATTGATAAATTTCACCTAATAAGGATACCTCATTTTAGCTTTCTTGGTGTAATTTTGACGGAAAAACTTTCTTGGACATTGCATATAAAGTCTGTTATTGTCAAAATATCACGGCATTCTCTTAAAAATTAGGAAATTTATTTCTACAAAGGTTAGCAAAGTACTTTATTATGGATATATATACCCCCATATAAAGTATGCAAATATACTCTGGGGATCATCTAATTCAGCGGTTCTCAACCTTTTTCATTTGCCGACCCATTTTACCTACGACACAAACACTCGCGTCCCAACATGTAAAAAAATTAGAAGGATAATAAAAACCGTTATTATCTAACTTTGATTTAAGAAATCAAAATGCTTTTTATTGATTTACAAAAGAAACATGTTATTTATTACAATGTTTTAATTTGACAAAGAAGTTACAATTAATGAGAACGTTGCGTTTGAAGTTTTCTTGAAAGCTCTTCCAAACGGCGTTTTGTTGTTGACAGACAACATCGCATGTCGTGCTCCGGTGATAAACGATTTCGACATTTATTTTTAACAGCCATAGGAGCTGAAAATGAAGTCTTACACAAATACGTTGTTGGGAAAGGAAGAAGCGCCTTAAGTGCTTGGAACCACACCACTTCTTTTTCTTTATAAATCTTTGCCCAGAAAGCACTCAAAGTTTCTGTTTTAAAATCATATTCAAGAGTTTTGTCATTTTTATTTCAATTATTTGCTCTTCTATTTGGTAGATATCAGAAATTTCCTCAGGTAGATCTTCAATTTTCACATCAAATGGATTTCTGACCCAGCTATAGATGGACATATATTCGGGAATGTATTTTTGGAATTCGCACATCATTTTTCAAGACTACACCACAATTTCTTTGACTTCATTAAAGGAAGCTTCATGAATTGTTAGCAAAATCAAAATAAGGTTGGGAAATGATGAAGTTTTTTCAACGAAAATATTTCGTTTCCATAAGCTGAACTTTAAACCAAGAAGCAAGTTGGTGTTTTTGATCCACAAAAATATCTGAACTTCTACTGTCATTTCCAGTAACCTCTGAAGAACTTTCCCTCGAGATAACCATCGACTCAGAATGGTAGAGCAAATGGGTATGTTCTGACCCAAAATCTTTGCACATCCGATTAAAACAACTGTATAGTGACCTAGATTTAATGAAGTTAAGGATTTGAATGACTTCTTTAAATTACAACATTTAACTCAGTGAAGAATAAGTACTTCTGGGTTCACATTTTTTACTCGACTTGTAAATCTCTGAAGAGCGCCAAGCATGGCTGGTGCACCATCACAACACATGCTGTAACATTAAATCCAGGAATGGTCCTTCATCTTTTAAAAAGAATCCACCATTTTAATGTCTTCACCAGTTGTGGTAGTATGAAGCGGCTTGCAAAAGAGAAATTCTTCTTTCATATCGTCTGTTCCTTGATATCTTACATACACCATCAGTTGAGCATCATTACTAATGTCCATCGATTCATTCAACTGAAGACTAAATTGACCACTCTTTTTCAAAGACTGAATCAATTGACTTTTGATATCGTTTGACATGTCAACAATGCGAGAATGAACTGTGTCATTCGACAATGGTATCTCTTGAATTTTCTTAGCCACATCATCTCCAAATATTTTCTGTAAATGTGTTAGAGTTGCAATACTTCTGTTTAATTGCGCTCACGCTATAACATAATAGAAACTAGATAGGCACTTGGTATGCATTGCATTGTTTTTACTTGCAATTACAAGTGAATACATTTGCATGGAGGAGAGAATAGCGAATTGATTAGTAAAATTATGGATATCTACTCGTATAATTAAGTTTTATTTTTGTTATTTCAAGGTATTTTTATCTTTCCGTTTTTTTCATTGGCCCTTGGCCACCCAAAAAAATTGCCAGGGGACCCAATTTGGGTCACGAACAAGGGTTAAGAACCGTTGATTTAATTATACGCTTTTGAGTAGAATAAACTCTCTCCAACACAGATTATTTTTGAACATCAATAAGAATACCATTTTTCAAGATCGCTATCTAAACATATACCAAATCAACTATTTAGATACCTCAATTTTTTTCTATAATTCTATTAACCATATTTCAAGGTCTCAAGGAAAAATTGACCCGAAAAAATTGACTTTTACTCAGAGAAAAACTTTTTAAAGTTTCATTGAATTGAACAACTATGAACACTTTAGAGAAAGTATTGAAAATTATTTCAAAGAATCCATAATGACTTTGTAATACAACAACATATAATTAATGACATTTTCTGATTTAATATGTGATCATTTTCTAGCAGTTTTTTCAGTTTAGAAAAAGATCTTTCTACTTCTAAAGTTAAAACTTGACAATTTTGTAATTTGGGATAAGTACTGCGAGAGATTTGAGAGTTTTCCATATTCATGATTTTATTGATTTCATTTTATTTGAATCTATTTTCAAGATAACTTTCAACGCGACATTCGTCTTAAATGAAATAATGTTGAAACAAGAAAAGGCATCTTCGACTGAAAAAGTCTCTATGTTGACTTTTTCCGACTAAAACAATGAATCGTGAATATTCTCTAATTATAATTAGAGAATAATCTAATAATTATTATTGTTAGCAAGTTTTGACACAGATCTTCTTTTTTTAACAATTTCTTGATATTTGGCAATAAAATTCCATCATCTTCACCATTAATTTTTTCATTGCTGTAAGATTTTAATGAAAATATTTTGCTGCTTGCAACCAATTTGTCAATTTCGTTACAATTGGAACTGAAGTGTTGCCGATAGGTTTGAAAAGAGAACGTCTTTTTCTATTACTAATTTTGAATGATTTAATGCCGGTAATCTATAATTTTGCAGGATAACTTAATTTTTAATGTAAATTTGTGTAAAAGATGTGAAAAACATGCAATGATTAAAAAGTTTGGGAATAAAATTCCATAACTTCTGCAGCGGATATATCGTATGTAACCGCGTTTGTCAACAAAAAAAATTTGTCTTACAAAAAACTTCTTCATGTTTAACCTCAGTCACGCAAACTTTACAGTAAAACCTTTTATTAGATGAAAAAAAGCCCAACTATTGTGGAAGTGTTGATATAAAGAAGAAATCTTGCATGTATCGCTAATAACAATTTTAGGCACATTGAATCAAAAAGTGTTAAATATAAAAATTGACCTTAACTCGAAAAATTGACTTTGATTGACTTAAAAATTTGAAATTAGTTCAAAATTTTTTAGACTAAACAAATAAAGATCTTCAAAGAGTTTTTGCGAAACGGAAATAAAAGTTGACTTTATTGACTTTTACTCGCTCTGCTTATAATAAAAGATCCTGTGATAAGTTTCATTATTTTTACTCCTCTCATAAAAGTCTTCTAACAAAGTTGAAACTTAGGTGCACAAACTTTATTAATAAACATCTATATTCTCTAGATTTTTCAAGTTTGTATAAATTAAAAAAAAAAGTTCTATCTGTTCTTTTTAATTCTGACTATCATTTTCGAATATAATTTTTTTGAGCTGTAGATACCTCAAAAACCGTATATATTTCCTCATGTTTAGTAAATATTCAGTTTGTATGTTGTTTAGTATTTTATGTATTATTTAGCTACTTCATGTGAATAACAAATTGTGCATATCATTCAAAGCATACACCTAAATGTACACTATATATTCGGGTTATGACTTCAAAAATTTTTTTAGGCGTTGAAAATGTTGAGGAGATAAGGGTGTAGAATGAGGTAGGCTTTTTTTCACATATTTAATGGAGATAAAGTCAAGGCTGCTGAAGATTTTGTTTTCATGGAATGTTTGGAGAGTGATGCTGTATGCTTTTTGTGTGTAAGTTTGTTGATGATGGACCATGGGTTTGTTGGAGTTTGATTGCAAAAATGTTTCCAGATTTATTTATTTTTTAGCTTTTTTGATTTCTAACTGATATTGAGTTTTGAAAAAAAATTAATGTTGGATGTAACTGTGAGAGTTTCCTAGATTTTTTTTTAGAGATTTGCGTAATTATTGTTTAAGTTATGGTTCCAAAATGAGCATGTTATTCTTTAGGAAGCTGGTTTGTAGGAGTTGCGGCGTGAATGCTCGCTGTGATGAATTTGTTAGGTTGAAGTGCACATATTTCTAGATTAATTGTTGTATCTGTGGTCAGGGTGATGTTGTCTAGCTTGGATATAAGATTGTGAAGGAATGCTGTCCAGAATATTTGTTTGCCATAATTAGGATTTGGAATTTTTGAGAGTTTAGTACTGAGCTCGATTTGAAAGGTTATGCATGCGTGGACGGAGGCGGTTGGGATGTCTGAGATGCGCAATTTTGAATCATACTTCTTATTTGGTTGGAAATGATGGTTAAATCGTTGTGCGATTGATATGTGTTGTTTAGCTGCAGGCGTCTAAAGGTTGGGGATTTATCGATGTCGGCTGTTGTTAGATTGTGAGATGCTAGAAATTCGAGTGTGAGTGAGCCTCATGTATTTGATTTTATGTCCCAGAGGTAGGATCTAGCATTTAAGTCGGTCGATATGACTTTGTGGTGGTTGTTGTCTATGTTATGTTTGATTTGTGTAAGTGATTGAGGGTAGGTATCGGGTGGTTTAAGGAAGGTTGGGAGTAGAGAGAGCAGAAGAGTAGGAGTTTGAGGAAATAAGTGTGAAGAAGTAGTTTGAACTAGGGTATTGATATAGTGTGTATTAGTAATTGATCGTTTTATAAATATTCATGCTGAGTGAATTCTGTTAGCGGGGGTATGTGTAGGAGTATGTATGTAGTCCGCTGTTTGGTGTGGAATTTTCGTTTATTGATCATACGTGTGTGAGTGTAAGATGTTGTGAAGGTTGTCGCAAGCAGTTTTTGAGTGATTTGATTTGTGTGTAAAATAGTTAGCATGAGTAGTTAGATAAAATTAGGCTCTGTTGAGATATGATTAGATTGTGGTTTATGTAAACGCTACAGAGTTTAGATGTTGCAAGGTGTGGTTGCTGACAATTTATGCAAGCAATTTTGCTATTATCGTTTAGTAGGGTACAAGATGATGAGAATGCCCAGGGTGGCGGCAGTTTGGTAGATATGCGTTGCATTTTGAGGTGGACGTATTTTAAGCCTAACCGTAACCCTATAAGTATAGTATAAAAAATTATTTATAAAATAGTATAGCTAATATATTTTATTATAAACCTGCATTCATAAATTTAAATGTAAGCGAAATAAGACAAAAAAAATTAATATAATTGAAGTCTTCTTGAAATCTTAAAATATATGAGAGCCGAAAACTTGCTGAAGGATGTTTACTTAAGTGAAAAAATTCTACTTTGCTATTAATCCTTTAATCTACCTCATATATTTATTAATTTTGCTATTTATAACTTAGCCATAATAAAATCAGTAAGATGGAAAAAATATTTAAATTCAAAAAAGGTTTGGAGTTGTAAATTGTGTATAAAAAAATATTAGGTAGGTGGAGATGTCAAAGCACTTTCCAAGAACTGAATTGATATGCTTGCAAGATGCTTGATAGGGAATAGAGGCAGTCTTTATGTTTATGCAGGTTTTAAAGGGAGTCTAAAATAAAAGAAATAGAGAGAAAAAGGGGAGGAAGAAAGCTATCAGGTAGGCGGTGAGTGAAGATATAGGATGGGTTCAATGGTTCGTAAAAGCATCGAGAGAGAAATTAATAGTGTCGGATGTGTTAGTAGTTCATTCAGATTGTTGGGAAAATGACCGAGAGTTGAAACACAACTGTTTTCGTGGCAATGAGATATAAAAAATGGGCAAATGAAATTTGGTGATGAGATGATTCACAAGCTGCGCTGCAGAAACGGCAGGACGGAGTGTCGGAAAGTTTGATATGAAAGAGGTAATTTTTGCAAGGGCAGTGACCGGAGAGCCACCTTATAAGAGATCGTGAGGGGATGAACTTGTGTTTTGACCAAGATTGATGAACGGCGCTTATGTCAGTTATGTAGGATAGAAAAGTGTTTGTCGATTGGGTAACTGACAATTACCATTGCTTTTTAATGTATTGCGTGAGTTCGTGGATAAAAACGCTGGGGTATAAAGAGGTCAAAAGTGTCGTGCACTGTTTTGAGAGGGTTCTTTTGGCGAGTAAAACAAAGTGTATATTTTCATGAACGTTGGAATGGGCAGGGCACCAAAATACAAACATGGTAAAGTGGGTGGAGAGAAATTGCAGTTTCGAGAATAGTTTGGCAACCATGAATGGTGCATTTTTGCTGAGATATAAATCGCGAGCGAGGTTTTGAGACTCGGTATAAAATTGCATTGCTTCAAATTTAATAAAGTATTTGATGTGTTGGGTGATGTGGTCGTACGATTCAATTAGTGCTTGACATTCTGCGTCGAATATCGTGGTGAAATGATTAAGTGGTAGGCTTGTGGTGAAGAGGCGGAAAGTGACTCACTTCTATAGAATGAGAGAGCGAGTGCGCACTTTTTGGTTTTTATGAAAAATACTTTTATATGAATAAAAACTGTAAAAATATTTAAAAAGTTCTCTATTATATATATATATTATTTGTACAATATTAAATCTAGAAAAAACCTTTTGCTCGTGTTTTAGTAATACCCACAAAACATCGTTAAATACAACGTCAAATACCACATTTCGTATTTGACCTATGCTCTTGTTTCTAAACTCATCCTATTATCAACTTACTTCAAAATACAATACTTCTCCTAACTCCTTCCTCTTGAAACCTGTACGTAAATTACAAACACTATACGCAGGCAACGATTCATCCAATTCTCATCTTCTTCCATTCTCCAACCTATAAATAACCCAAATCGAGTGCTTTATATTTAATAAAAAAATCAAATTCTTCTCACAACGATCGCTAATCAGATATCAATCCGGTCAATGCCCTTGTAACTTCTTTTCTATGGTATCAAAAAATCCCAAAGCAATCTTTGCAGATTTAATTGCAAAGGATCCCAAAAACCGCATCACCTTCTGCCAGTTTCTTTATCCATCGAAACTCTCAATCGTCCACCTAAAATTTCTACCAACTTATTCCTATCTGATTCCTCTTAATATAGTATAAAAAGTTTCCACATAGATTCAAAACTCCAATTTATAAACCAATTCTATTCTTTCAACACATTAACTCAAAATTAAAAAAAATTATTTTTTATACAAATAACTATATTGTTATTATTCCATCTACACTCATAATTTTCTAATAGTACTTTCAACCACTGTATCCTTTGCTTATCAACTCAACAAAATTCTTCTCTTTTCTTGTCTAAATACCTTAACAACTAAGCTCAATTTCTTTCCGGTTATTTCTTGATTCTTTATCTCTCCAATTACTACAATCCTCTAAAAACTGCAACTTCAAACATCTTCAAGCATTAAGCAAGCAAAATCGGATAGTGTTTATATATATTTTTCTATCTACCTACCTCACTTACTTTATTATATTTAGTTTCATTTTTGTTTGAAATTATTTATTTTTTATTTATCTTTTTTTTATTATTTATTACTCCAACATAACATATTTTTAAAGGGCAGATATTAAAGTTTTAAAGGTTACCAATTTGGGTAATTCGATTTTCTCTTTTAAAAATATTTAGTTAACATTAATTAAATGACATCTTCTAAAATCTTAAAAGGTTGAACTGCGGAGATAACCCCTCAGAATTTTTAGATACTCCCTACCAAAACAATGAAGTTTAAAGATGTGAAACAACCCCTCATAACTTTTAATCAATATCAATGTATACCATCATTTTTCTTTGCTTTTGATTTAAAATATAAAAGATAGACAACTTTGTTTACTAAGAAAATTGCTCTGTTTGATATTGATATAACTAAATTTCGTCCTAAAAATAAGTTTTTTAATCTATCGTCTTGAAATTTTTGACTTTTACGAGAAAATTTTAACCTATCTTTTAAGAGTTCAATTTGAACTCAAAACCTACTTTAACTAAAATTTTTGAATAAATGCAATACTTTTTTAATGATTAATTCATTGGAAAGGGTAGAAAAAAAAGATCAAAAATCACGCTTTATGATGATGCATTATTATAAAATATATTAGTAGGCAAAAAATTTCTATTAGTACTTTTTAATAGTTTAAATCTTCAAAATTTAAGTTACCATACTTTTCATAGGCATTTTTTATAGAAAAATTTGTGGACAAAGTTCTTTCAACTATGTCGCATATTGTAGAATAACACTTCTTTATATTGTAGAGTTGTACCACTAAGTTTTCATTTTCAAGTGCTTTAAGAACTCTTTTAATAATTAAACCTTCACTATCTTGAATAGATTCAATACTTTTTTGACTTCGGGTAAATTATCGCTGTAATAGATGGCCGCTTTCAACCAATGACCATCTAGTTACGATCGAACATGGTGGACTGCCAATATCTTTAAACAGCTTTTATTTTTCACGGTCAGCATTTTCACTTTTTTTTACTTCCTTGTAAAATACCTTAAATTTCATGCTACAGTTGTGCATTAAATGAGCGAAACAGGTGATATGAAAGAGATTTCCATATAGCAACTTAAATATTTTTGCTTCAGAAGCCGCATCTGATATGAATAAACAGAAGTTTTCTCTTTTAACTTCAAACTCTTTTATAACATCATCTATTATTTGAATGATTTTTTTGGGAGTTGGCATGCTGTTTCAAGGCAATACATTGAGCCAACTAACTTTTTTGAGGAACCTCTATATCACCAATTAAAATATTGCAAAAAATATTTTGATGCTATCTCAGTTTTATCAAAAATTTTAATTTCTTCAATTTTTTCAACTGCCATATCATCCACCATTTTCCGACTCTGAGAAATAGAAAGTAACGAAAATCCCATACTAGAAAATAAGTTAACGATGCTTTGCTGACAAAATTTATGTAGTGGGATGTTAGCTTCAAAAAATGACTTGACTATCATTTTTGAAAAGTTTTTGTTTGAAGTTTCCATGAAGAGATTATCCAAACTTTGATTTAGTGAAACAGATTTTTTTATTCCCATTTTGATGACTTTCCACAAAAAATAACTTTTTAAATTTTTAAATTGATTATGCAGAGCTTACAATACAAACTACCGTTTAAATAAACAGTAAATTCATTAGGATATGCAATAATAAATGCGTGTACCTTTGCTTTTGAACTTTTTGGCATTTTACTTTTTAAAAAGTTATTTAACTTGTTTGCTCTGAATAAAAACCAAAAAAGTCAGATAATAATAATTATTTAGAATATTAGTTTTTAAAGATGAATTGAAGTAAATTTAAAAAAAGTTGAATGCTTTGCTGTGGAGTCAAAATTTAAATCAAAAACTCACACTCCGACTTCTTCAATTTTAATGACTCCCTCTCCGTATATCAATAAACAATGAAAAAACACTTTAATCGTAAGTCTTGTTTTTTCAACCTAGACAGAAAATTGCACAAAAGAAAGAAGAAATTGGATATTACTCAAAAGCATAAAAATGCATTATACAAATAATAAAAATTCAACTCCAAAACATCAAAATTTTTATAGGTTTCGAACTAATTTTAGAAATCAATTTTCTATAAACTATTTGATTGCTCACTTTATTTCTAGCATATCATAATAAAAGTAGATGAAAGTAATCTTTCTGTCTCAAAAAAAATGTATAAAAAAGCGTATGAAAAAATTTTTCATTACATTACTTTTTAAAAAATATAATAGATTATGAAATGAAATTTCTGTTTATGAAAGTTTATCTAATAAAATTTGAGAAGTGCGAGTTTGTCTTTATGGATTTTGGCAAGTTTTTTTGAGCGTCTTTAAAAAAAATTCAAGTCAAAAATTTTTATTAACATTAGCTTGTATGATAAGGGATCAAAACAAAGAGGATAAGGAAAAACAGTTAAAAAAACAAAAAGCGCAGATGGTCATAAACAAGAATGGAATTATTTAAAGTTAGGAAATAAAACAAATTATTATGTTTCAGTAAATTTTAATTTTTTTTGACCGAATAAAAATTTTTTTTGATTTTATTGGCCTAAAAAAATTGAAAACAGCGAAATAAAGTAAGTCTTAGAAAATATCTCTAATATCTTCTTTTATTAGGAATTTTTTTTTGAAATTTTGATTTGACTTTTAACCGCTCTAGTGATCGCTGTCTCTCCATGTCCTAATGAAAAAGTCTCAAACAAATCTGAAAATAACCTGTTCTATTCACTCAATTTTAGATAGTGTTTGCCAGTCTATTTTTGTCATTAATTATAGGAAAATTTTCTGAATTTGAAATTTTCTATCTCTGGCATAATGGAAATTCATAGAACTGTGGTAAATTTGATGAATTTATCAAGCGCATGATAGCTATAAATCATACGTTCAAAGAAATGCATGATGAGTTTATGGGAAGTTTTAAATCTTCAAATTATTTGTCTTCACGATCATGTGAAGAATTTGTTCTTGCCCAAGGCGTTATTCAGGTGATTAGAGAAGAAATAGAAGAATAATTATCAATTTTTTTTGCTTTCACATCATATATGAATGATTTTGTTCTCTTGTCTGTTGCATATGCGCAATAACATCTTAAAAATCCACTATTTATAAAATGAAGTTTTCAAAAAAAATTTACGTAAATAAGTTGACAATTTACCATTCTTTGACTTTTCAATCTAAAACAAATACCATTTATATTCGACAAAAATAAAGAGAGCGTTGCGCAAATGCAACACTCGTACTTAATGTCAGAACATACATTCAATTTAAATTAGTTTTTAACTAAGAACAAGTTAAATTTAAAAAATAAAGCTTTTAGTTTAGTTTTGTATTGGTTGCATAACAAAAAAACTTTTTTAGGATATTATATTTTTTATTAATTTAAACTAGGTAACATTTGATAAATAATATTGTTAATAAATTTTAATCATGAGAAACAATTGAATAGTAAAAAATTACCTGAATCTAAAAATTTCTATCTAAAAAGCGTTAGTAATGTCAAAAATTACTATGAAAAAGTTAAAATTGTGAGATTGAAAAATCATGAATATAGATCATTTTATAATTGAAAAATAAAATGATAACTTTAAAAATGACCAAAAGTCATCTTATTTTTGTTTAACTTTTTATTTTGTAGTAAATTTTTAATTTTTTTATAATAAAAATCATTTTTTATGAAAGATGTCAAAGCAATTGACATGTAGAGCAACGTCACATTTTGAACAAATAAAACACGTTTGAGATTTACACTCAGCACATCTTGTACTTTTTTCTTTACAATATGACCAATATTGTCATACCTCACTTCTTCTGACACTCTTTTTGATGCCTGTTTACCTCCAAACTTTCTAGTATTTTTTTCTTGCCCATATTTTTGTAAATTTTCCATCACAACTTGTCTTATAAACTCCACAAAAGTATATTACGGTTCATTTTGTACAATATATATATGCGTTGTACAAAAAAGCTTGCATCATAAAAACAACTAATGGAAAATGCCATTTTTTCAATCGAATTACACGTCTTGTATAAAGATCTTTTAGCCTTTTTCATTGGAAAAACACTTGTTACATTAGAGGCAACATTAACTATTGCATTGTCCTTCTATGAAACTACAGAGATTTTTGAAACCATTTCAACTTTAACATTAAAAAATATTTTTAATAAATTTTTTTTTTTTAAAATTTAAAAATAAATTTTTTTTTTTTTTTATAAAAATATAATAAAAAAAAAACACATCAATAAAAAAAAACCAACATATGACATTCCATACTCATATAATTTAAAAAAAAAAAAAAAAAAAACAAAAAAAAAACATAACATACATCCAAAAAAATTTTAAGGGAAAGGGGGATATAAAAAAAAAATGGGGGTTTTTTAAAATTATAGAAATATTTGAAACACTGTTTTGTAGACAAAACATCCCCAGTGTTGCGAATACGCAACAGTTGACACGGAAACATTGAAGAATAAGGTTTGGAGTTGGAACTTTTTGAAAGTTAAGACTCAAATCAAAAAATAAAAATTGATTTGGAGATGAAAAATACTATTATCAATTTATTCTTAAAGAAAAAAAATCTATCTTTTCAATGTTTGATATAAAGTATTTACCATTGAAGTTTTTCAATTGTTCAGAATAAAATAATTGAAATGAAGTAGCACAGTCATCACTTTTATTTTTAAAATATAAATTCTATGATAAAAAAAACTAGATGAAACTATTTTTAGTAAAAAAACAGTTTAAAATTTTGCGTTGCGTTTTTGCAACAGTGGTATATTTCATAGACACTTTTTTACAACTATGTGGTAATATAAGGGGCTAGTGCTAGTGATGCGATCACAATTCCAAACAAGGTAAATTGACTTTATAATATCCCTGCTGTTATCCGCAGTTATGATGCGATTAGAAGCTGAAAGTGGAATCTTTTATAATAAATTTTGAAAATTATAAAAAAAAGTTCGTCCCCTGCTTCAAGCTTTCTCTTTACTTAGTACATGAAGCGATGAACAAACTAAGGAACAATACTCAAAGTAAGAAGCGACTAAGTGCTCTGTTTAGTTAGAGTAGTCTTAATAACTAAATCGTTTTAATTAATGAATTTAAAAGAAAATTCGTATTACACTTTTGTATTTCTGTTTACGAAAATAACTATTTAAGTAAACTGGGAGGTAAACGAATATAAAAGATTAATACTTCACTTTATGAAGGAGGGAGCGGCTCTACTGTTAACACCACTGCACATACCTGTCTTTTTCCATGTTCAAAATAATAATAATCGGTTTTACTGCTATTTTCCCTGCAACCTAGGGTTTAGCCTGTTAGAGTTTTACAACTATGAATAAATATTTGTTCAATTTTCCCTATTTTTCTCATATCTTTCTCACCTACTTCTTTCCAGGTTATTTTTGGTCTACCCTTACCCAAATTCTATCTCTAATCTCCTATTTATATGTCCAAATCTGCTCTTTTGTAGTTTATTTAATCTACTTTTCTTGGCTTCTTTCAATGCCCAACTTTGACCACTATATACTAAATCTGATTTTAATACAACTTTATATACATAACCTTAGATTTAGAGAGCTAGTCACTTATTCACCGAACACATTTTTTGTCTCAAGTAAACTGGCTATACAAAATTTTATTTGATTTAAATACTTTTTTGTACAACTTACTTTTAAAAACTGGGCCCTAGGGATTTCATTCCAAATGCTTTTTATCGTCTGGGAACCGTGTTCCAATGTTTTTTATAGTATTGTAAATTAACTCTATTTTTATTTCGTTGTAGAGAATAAATTCTTTCATAATCAAGTTAATTGTTTATTATATTCTTCTATAAACTTTTCTAAATCTTATCTTTTAAATGCAAATCTTGTTTTTTTCTGCATTTCTCATTTCTCTCAGCGATGATGATGATGATGATGATGATGATGATGATGATGATGATGATGATGATGATGATGATGATGATGATGATGATGATGATGATGATGATGATGATGATGATGATGATGATGATGATGATGATGATGATGATGATGATGATGATGATGATGATGATGATGATGATGATGATGATGATGATGATGATGATGATGATGATGATGATGATGATGATGATGATGATGATGATGATGATGATGATGATGATGATGATGATGATGATGATGATGATGATGATGATGATGATGATGATGATGATGATGATGATGATGATGATGATGATGATGATGATGATGATGATGATGATGATGATGATGATGATGATGATGATGATGATGATGATGATGATGATGATGATGAGAAGGATGAGGATGAGGATGATGAGGTTGATGATGATGAGGTTGATGATGATGATGATGATGATGATGATGATGATGATGATGATGATGATGATGATGATGATGATGATGATGATGATGATGATGATGATGATGATGATGATGATGATGATGATGATGATGATGATGATGATGATGATGATGATGATGATGATGATGATGATGATGATGATGATGATGATGATGATGATGATGATGATGATGATGATGATGATGATGATGATGATGATGATGATGATGATGATGATGATGATGATGATGATGATGATGATGATGATGATGATGATGATGATGATGATGATGATGATGATGATGATGATGATGATGATGATGATGATGATGATGATGATGATGATGATGATGATGATGATGATGATGATGATGATGAGAAGGATGAGGATGATGATGATGATGATGAGAAGGATGAGGATGATGATGATGATGATGATGATGATGATGATGATGATGATGATGATGATGATGATGATGATGATGATGATGATGATGAAGGAAGGAAAGTTTTATTTAACGCGCAACTACAATACATGAAAGTAAGTATAGGTACAGTCACGCGGAAGAAAAGATTATAATCTCAAAGATATATATTTAGAGAAGACATAAGTTCATCATAGCTTTGAAAAAGATAGGTTTTTAATTTTTTTTTGAAATTCGGTAGGTTTTCGCATTCTTTCAGGAAACAAGGCATCAAGTTCCATAGTTTGTATGCATTGTAGAGTGAGGTTACTTTTTGTGAGGTTGGGAGACTAAAATTGGTACTTTTAATTTCAGCAGGAAAAGCAAGAACAATTGGTTTTTGGTATTTATAATAATTATATAGTAATGTCATAATTTTAAAAACTATTCTCTTTTCAAGATTTAGCCAATGTAAATCAACAAGAACTTCGGAAACACTTTCATGTCTTTTTTTTCCAGAGATTAATCGTGCGCAATCGTTCTGTAAAACAAAATATTTATTCTTTTTAAATATATCGTTGGCTCCCCTTACTTTTAGTTTCGTATGTTCATAATTTGATAAAAATTAATTATTAAAGACTAGGTTTATCTTTCAATTTTAAAAGTAAGGGGAGCCAACGATATATTTAAAAAGAATAAATATTTTTTGATTTGAACATTTTTCGATTCTTTGATTATTCGACAAATATAATATTTAAAATCGTGCAAATTGCAAAGTATAGGTAATAACTTTTGTAACATCGTATGAGGTAGCAAAATATGAACAGAAAGTTTGATATTTTTGATTTTTTAAAGAATATTTTTCGATTCTTTGATATGAATTATCGCGGTATACAGGTTGGAGATGAACCATCGTAGTATACAGGTATAATGTATATAGGTAATAACTTATGTGGCATCGTCTCCCCGAATGAGGTATATCAAATCTTACATCTAGCAGAATGTGAACAGAAAGTTGAACATTGTCTCCCTAGTTATTTGTACATGGAATAGAAACCATCGTAGTATACAGGTTGAAGATGAATTATCGTAGTATACAGGTTGGAGATGAATCATCGTAGTATACAGGTTGGAGATGAATCATTGTAGTATATAGTTTGGAGATGAATCATCGTAGAATACAGGTTGGAGAAGAATCATCGTAATATACGGGTTGGAGATAATACGCAAGTTGTCTACCCGCGTTCAACCGTACAGGTTATGAGATCTATATATAACAATTACTCTCTCTTTCTATATATATATATATAATTCTTATGAATAACTACAGTTTATAAATTAACAAAAATGTTTTCAAAAAGAAGTTTCATCAACAAATTTTAAAATCAAATTAGACGATCAAGGTAAAAATTGGCGCTTCATATTGTGTGCAAGCAAAAAAACAAGAAAAAGTATGAGATTTGCTATAGGAGAGATTCTAAGCATTTTATAAAGGACTGCTATTTTGTAAATGCGACTTGAAACGTTTTAATTGAAAGAATCGACACACCTTGTTTTATCGTAATCTCGATTCAGCTATCTTACCAGTTCCACATAACAAATGACTCGAAGTTCGTGTATCGCCTTAAATTGATTTTGACCAAAATTTCAAATACTCATCATCTGAAGATGACATTTAAGATCAAGATTATTTAAATGTAACTCTACTTCACTCTTTTTCCAAAATCGAACTAAACGATTTCATTCAGGACTTGAACTTATCCAAATATTCTGCTGAGCTATTAGCTTCTTAAATATAAATCTCTCAGAATGATGTTCGTATAACCTTTTATCAAAATTGACATAATGAATTTCTTTCTTTATTTAAAAAAAAAAAATAGCATTTTGTAGTGATGTCAATGGCTTTCTTAACAAACTTGACATCGAAGAATATAAGCAGGAAGAATGGACTTTTTTCATAGATGCCTCGAAACAGCATTTATAAGACGTTTTATTACACAATGGAAACAAAAATATTTCGGTTATACCTCATGGCTGGCAACTCTACAACTCAATTTAAAATAAAGAAAATTAATTTTGAATAAGATTCTGTGATATGAGCATAATTGGATAATCTTGTGGTGATTTAAAATCAAGCTCGCATATTTTTTTAGCACGAATTTTTGATGACTCCAAATTCGTATACCTTTGAAAGATATCAATTTTTTGAAAGCAATGTCGAAAATTGAAGCCTCAGCTTGGACAGCTTTTTCAGACTTTGTTAAAAATTTCCTTGGTAATCACAAAAATGAAAACTATAAAAGTCTTATCGAAAATTTGATTTCCTCATACCGTGACTTTGGTGCAAAAATTATCCTTATAAAAGATTTTTGCATAGCAATTTGGATCGCTTTCCTGAAAACCTTGGAGAAGTGAGTGATGAATTCCACCAGTAAATGAGAGAAATGGAAACACGTCGTTATCAAGGAACCATTGTTAGTCTTTAAAATGCCTAATACACAACAGCATTTAAGGAATTTATACCTCCTTTTTTAACAAGTTTATTTTGAGTTTATACTTAGTTTTTTAATTAAAGAACCGTAATGTGTTTTTTTATTATTTGTATTTTTTTTATAAGTAAACCAATAATTTAATCACGTTTAGCCAAAAAACTAGATCTGATAAAGAAAAACTAAAATTATTTTTGTATTTTAAAAGCCAAAAACTTTAAAAATAAAGTTTTTATTTTTCTGAAAATATTTAGAAAATATAAGGAAAACTTTTTAGTCACGCCATCCTTTCAAGGTTAATTCCTTTATTGCTGAATTCATAAATCTTATATGCCAAAAAAGGAGGTGAAATAATTTAGCTCTAAATGCTATCCCCTTTTTTACTATAAAGACCTTTACTTTCAAAGTATTTTTTATTTTTGTAAGAAATACAAAATTTGCTTACTTTTTTCAATACCATTTTTGTCCCGCTTTGATAATGTAAAATGTAAACACCTGGCAACCCTGAAGTCATGGCTCAACTTATATAACTAGCTACTCCTATCTGTTATCTATCTACCCAATTAACTATCTAAATTCTAAAGCTTGCTAACTAACACAGTACTCAAATTACGAACTTTCAAACTAACTGATTATAATAACTCATTTCAAAATTCAGAAAAATATTTACATTTTACAAATGTCCTTTTTACAGTTGAAACTTAAAACTGGGCAATTGACTGCTTCTCAGGTCAAAAAGGGTCAGCATTTTTGCTTTCCATGCTGATCACAACTGAGTGTATCTTTATTCATAATGAAAAGCATGTTGGAGATTTGTAATCATAGACAGTTCATAAGCGAATTACTTTTTTATTGACCATTTTTCATAAATTTCTTTAATTTGTCACACACTCACACATGCAGGACACATCCATTTCTTTCTTACGATCTAAAGTCTTGAAGGGTAATAAGTGATTGCTGCGGTTCTAGGAGAAGCATTGAATGTGGAGAAGAATTGAACATTTTTCTTTTTTTTGATCTTGCCGCATTTGATGCATATGGTTTGCTTTCTACGCAAGAAGCATTTATTTTCCTCATCACTTCACTGCCACACATCGCATAATCACTTCTCACATCACATTTTCACACTTATTCACTTCGCAACTTAATCACTTATTATTCACTCATTTTCTTCACTATCACAGAATGATAAATATTATATTATGTTGTAATGAATTATTATATTGTGTTGAAAATATTGTGATAAATATTATATTGTGTTGAAAAACTACAAAATAATTAGTGTGGAAGGGGAAAGGCAGACAATTTTTAAGTTGAACATTAATTACTTTTAGAAATAATTATTTAGTAAATAAACTAATATTTATATTTTTTACCGTATGATTAAAATATTTAATTTTGAGAATAATTTTAATTGTAAAAATTTTATATACTTATTTTAGTTAATTATAATACCAATATTGTAGATGTTTTCAAGTATTTAATTTTTATTTTATTTTATCATGTTATGTCTATGAAACAAAAGTAAAAGGACTTAAGTTAAAAAACTCACCAAACGCCAGTTGCCAAAAAACGAATTTTTGTTATTTTTTGGTTAAACTTTTTCATTTAACATAAATAGTTTTAAATTCATTTCAACCTATATATTGAATATAGGTTATAAATATTTTAAAAACTAATTAGTTTGTTTTTTTTAAAAATAAATTAAAATATTTTATACTAATTTTTCATTTTTTAAAATAATATTATAAAAAGTATTTGTTTGGCTAAAAAATGTAAAAAAATTATTTTATTTTAATAAAAAAATATAAATATAAACACGAATATAAAACATAATATAACATAAAAAAACAAAAATAGATATAAACATAAATATAAAATAGTATTAGTTTAAAATAGTTGACATTCTAAAGCTAGGTCTTCTATTTAAAATAGAAAAATCTAAAATATATGTATCTTGAATTTCTTCCAAATCAAGATTTTTAGCCGGACAAACATATGAAGAAATTCTGTTGAAAAAAAGATACACATTTTTGTCATCATTGTATTCTTCATATATTCTCTCAAGTTGCTTTTCTTTTTCCTCTTTTTTTTCTTACTTCCGCCACTCCAACAATATCCAGAGTCAACAGCTTCAATTTCTGTCATATCTTTCCACAATTTTTCTTCACAATTTATAAAAAAAGGAAAAAACTTCCCAAACATTTGTTCTTTCTTGAGGTAAGCAAGATTTCATACTAAAAATTTTAAAGATAAAAGTAAAAATCTAAAACAAATCAAAATTTATTCAACCTGTTGTGAAAACCTTCACAGTGGTTATTAGTTCTCACTTTCCTTTTATACACGTTCCAACTTTTCAAATCATTTAAATTAAACCACGTGATTTCAAAATATAGGAAAAAATTCTTCGATATTAAAAACATTCATTAAACTTTTGATTTTTCTATACACTACTTTAACCTAAAATTTAAAAAAATATATAAAGATTACAATTATAAATAAAATTAAAAAAATTATTCTTGTATAGTTAAAAAAAATATCTGAACATATAATATGAATTAAAATAAAAAGTACTTCAAGAGGTGGAAGAAAAGCAAGAGCAAGTAAAAATTTGATACACTTGCGAAATGATTCGCTTGTTGAGTATAATCTTCCATAACCTAAGGCTTTGACTTTTCTATAAATACTTTGGGAAAAATGAAAATAGCAGCCTGTAAATTGTGCATTTGGAAATTCCTAAAAAAAATTTTATATTATAGTTTTAGTAAAAATTTTATGTAAAAAAACTTTTTTATTAGCAGATAAAATAGCACTTTCATAATCGGATGTAATAGTCTTTACTTGAGAAACATTAACATGTAACTTTAAAACTTTATAAATTTCTCTTAAATAAAATGCAACAATGTTAAACCAAAAAATTAGAAATGATAAATAAAACCTGTAAGTTTCTTCTTTTTTATCACAAGCCAGTGAATACAAAATAGGTAGCTGCACTTTATTGTGGAAAGTATGAATTGTTACGATTTGAAGAAACATGTCAGGTGATTTTTTGAAAGTACCATCAATATAAATATTTTCGATTGTTGTAACTTGATTTAAATAATTAAAAATTTTGCCATGAAATACTATGAGCCTTTTATTTGATGGAACATATTTGTCCAGTTGTAAAAATGGTACCCCATTTATTGTTTGGTATTTTTCGGGGATTGTAAAGGTAATCAATTTTGGGGGATTTAATCTTTTTTTATTGTATCGAATTCTTCGGAGAATTGTTTGTCTTGATGATGTACTTTCTCTATCATCCTGAGTTAAGATTGACAAGTTATCTCTAAAAAAATTTTTTTTAATTAAAAGTTATATTTCTTCAAAAAATTACTGATAAATAAGGCTGGTTGCTTTCATAGAGTTTTCTGCCTGATCTTTGATTTTTCTATTGAATTCAGCCACTCTTTCATTTATTTTATCATGATTGTGTAATACAATTTTGAGTGGTGTCATGGCTGCATTTTTTTTGTAGATAATTCTTCCTAAAATTTGTAATAAATTAAAAAAATCCCTCATAATAAAACTTATATAATAACAATGTGTTATTGATCACTACTCTCATAAACCTATAATTTTTAGAAGTAAAAATACAAAAAAAATTAGAAAAATAAAATTTAAATAAGCAAAAAACCAATCTATCTAACAATTATTTATAAAGTAAGATTACATTATTTAAAAAAAATTAATTATTTTTTAACATTTTAATAAAAAAACTATCATATATTTTATTGAGTTTATAAAAAAAATTGTTTAATTGCAAAGTATCTAACGTTTTCAGATGTAAAAATAGTTATATTAAACTTTCAAACTGTTCTAAACGTAATTCTAAGCATGTATTCAAATAGAATTTAAAAAAATCAAAAAACTATTTATTTAATTAGTGCTAGAGTAAATATGAAAATTTTATTAAAGTTAATATAAAAATAGCTTCAAAAATTAACTTGAAATAAAAAAGTTTACCTGGACACGACGGTCTTGTACAATAATAATGTAAAGTACTAAAAAAACTCTTTTTTTTTAAAATATAAGTAACCTTCAATAAGCATCTTCAAATGAAACAAATTAAGAAAGAAAAAAATA
This sequence comes from Nectonema munidae, assembly GCA_030549495.1. NCBI lineage: Eukaryota > Metazoa > Nematomorpha > Nectonematoida > Nectonematidae > Nectonema > Nectonema munidae. Next base: position 78,270 of record JAUIRK010000065.1, on the reverse strand, counting down.
AAGCAATAAAGAGTTATGAAAATAATGATAGTGAGGTATAGTAAAACATGTGTGGTAGTGAAGTGATGAGGAAAATAAATGCTTCTTTTATTAGTAGCAAACCATATGCTTCAAATGCGGCAAAATCAAAAAAAAGAAAAATGTTCAGTTCAGACACTTAAAAATTGTCTGCCTTTCCCCTTCCACACTAATTATTGTGAATAAGTGTGAAAATGTGATGTGAGAAGTGATTATGCGATGTGTGGCAGTGAAGTGATGAGGAAAATAAATGCTTCTTGCGTAGAAAGCAAACCATATGCATCAAATGCGGCAAGATCAAAAAAAAGAAAAATGTTCAATTCTTCTCCACATTCAATGCTTCTCCGTTTACCATTGCTGCTGGTCTCTTATTTGCTTTGAAATGATGTCTCTCTTTTAGGAATAGGTTTCTCTCAGCTGCAATCACTCTTCTCCTTTCATGTCTCGCTTGCAAAAGCTCTATCGCACTTTGAGCACGACGGATTTAGGAAGGAAAGGAAGTTATGAACTTTTGGATAAAGGATTCAGCGCTGGAATCGAAAATAGATTTCTTTTTGAAGCGTCTTGGGAGGTATCTTTTACGTTTTTGTCAACCTTTATTTCCTTACACACCATTTTTACTTTAATTCTCTTTAACTTCATCTCTATTTACTTCCTCCTTTTTCAATTCAAGTTCGTTGAATTAAAAAAGACTTGATATAAATTTAAAATAACGATTTTAAAGTAGAAGGGTGTATCTTAAAGCTTCCTAGGCAGTTTAGCATAATGCTTTGTCGTGCTAGTGAAAGGTGTGCAAGACAAGTGAAAAATGACATTTTTCCAGCAATAAAATTTTCCGAAAGCCTGAAATTTCTGTAATCACTAAATTTGTATATCTAAGTACCAAGGTGGCGGAGTCGGGAGTCTATGGAGTGATTTTATAATGGGATAGGAGTCGGCGTCTTTGTCTATTAAAGTTTGGAGTCGGATTTAAAAAAATAAGAAAAAAAAAGTTTTATTTTTGTAAGAATAAACAGTGGCACTTGTTCAGTTGACGTCCAAAGGAAGAGTCCGCATGACATATTAATCATATAGGCTAACTAAGCCCTTTCTCTACGCAATTAAGTCTATATAATCTAACTAGCTAACCAATTATATAGGTAATACCTAAAACACTGACTAATAATTATATTTATTTTTATTGAAAAAATCTTTTAAAGTTTAAAAATAATATTTTATAAATTTGAAAGAAAAGTTTTTTCCTATATTTCCATGCTTATATACTAAAATAATATAAGATTTAATTTAAGCGCTAAAATGTCACTCGGGGAACTGTCGTAGATCGTTCTCCACCCAAATAACTATATAAAATATATAAGCTCCTTTCTTGCTAACCTTGCAAACCAACTAACAGAGGAACTAGCCCGCCTTAAAAACTAATTGAAATCTTACTTGACTAACTTGAAAATACAGAAAGAAAATTTTCAATTATATTCGTAAGATAAAGGTAGCGAAGGCGCTAACCCTAACCCTACTCCCTCTATATTGCAGATGTTTCTTGCGCAAATGACCAGATCCCTTACAGATGGACGAGGGGCAATATTGTCAGGGTTTTTTATATCCTTATTTTTTCTTTATTGTGTGTGTATTTTCTAAGGGACTCTTTTTACACATGCTTTCAAATAACCAGAGATGGTTTCCATCTTTTTAGTTCGAAAATTAGTAACAAGCATTCATTCAAAGTCTTAGTAAACTCTTGCTTTACAGTTTACCCTGAGCACCAACTTCTAATTTGATAAGAAGTGGGGTCCTGAAACTGCGGCAACAATGCTATTTTTTCTTCCGCTTTTTTACTACCTTATGTCACATGTAGAAAATCTAAATGAAATATCATAACTTGCTAAATCGCTCTTTTAGCATTGAGCAGTAAAAAATGCATAAATAAAAACTTGGCAGTCCATGATAGCTTGTTGATCATTGAACGTTTAAAGAGTTAATAATAAAAAAGCCGTTATCGTTGTTGACAACCCATTAATGACGACCACTTTCGTTTCATGCAATTTTTATAAAATACTATATAGAAAATAACTCATCTTTTCATAATCCAATGATTTTTTCCAACAGTTTTTGAAAGATTTAAGAAACAAAAATGATAACTTATACATAATGAGAAATATATTTTTTTTGAAGCTATTATAGTTAATTATGGTGAAATAGTGATAACTCAACTATTTAGAATGAAATAGGTTGAAACGCTGCATATGTTAGCTCGTTTACAGAATTCTCATGATCTAGCTCATTCTGTAAAAATATCTCATACTCAATTTTTTCAGAATCAATAACTTTCTATTCATTTTCTATCTGCTTTTTTCTTTAGCCATCCTAAGAGAGTTAATTATGATAACAGAATTAGTTCAATCATATTTTCTGGCCTTCAAAAAAATTTTCAAGGCTATTTTTGACTATAGATTCGTGGTGCGTCTCTGTGGGTATCTACTTTTGCTGTAACATAATTCTATACCCTTAACTGGTGAAAAATTTGAATTGTTATTGGTCAAATAAACCCTAACTAACGATCACACACTTTCACGTAAGGAATATAGTTTACATGAAGTATCTGAAGTAACAAAACATATTTTCTCGTGAAATATTAGTTAGTACAAAGTTTCATTGTTTGGTGCAGCAAAAATTTAATTGTAATTTATGCCGAAAGTAAAAAAGATATGGAAACCATTAGTCTATATCTTATTTTCCAATCTTTAAAATTCTTTGGTCGGCCTTCTGTAGAAGAGAGCAGGATGTCATTAGGTCAGCGTTATTTGATACTCTACAAACATTCATTGAATTTAACTAGAATCATTATGGAAATTAAATATTTAATTCGGGTTTGCTTCCCGTTTTGGCGTCTACCTGATTAAGGCTTGCACACTTTCACACACACACACACATCAGGAGGAAGGAGGGGGATTTTTGAATTTTTTAAAACTCGCACTATCTAACATCGTTTTTGGAGTGAATTTGGAAATTATAAAAATTTTGCCGCCTCCTCAAATCAAATCTCTCAATTTGTTCAATTTCGAACATTTCCAACTCTATGATGTTTTATGTTTGTATTCATTCGTGAACTAGAAATACTTATAGGAAACGATGCTATTTAATGTTTATTATTCGCACAAATCAGTCTCTTATTTTAAAAATATGTATGAAGAGAAATTTGACCATGTAAAACGCACGCATGTTCAATTTGTATACTACTTTTTTTTGTTGAATTTGTAAGTTATTTTTGCTTAGAAACGGATTGAACTTACATATTTAATAAAAAAAAATTTAACGACATACATTTTTAATTGTCGTTAAGTTTTCTTTTTTTTTAAATTTTCAGTTCAAATTTTCTTTTTTGCAAATATGAGAAATAGAGAGCACTAAATCATCTTGTAAACTTTTTTGAAATGTGTCAACATTTTTGAACTATAATTGCAGGAATTACCTAGAAAAACGCTTACAGATATTGTTATTATCTATATTATAATAAGGTAGTTTTCAAATTATTTGTCACAAGCAATCCAATGATTTTTTCCAACAGTTTTTGAAAGATTTAAGAAACAAAAATGATAACTTATACATAATGAGAAATATATTTTTTTTTGAAGCTATTATAGTTAATTATGGTGAAATAGTGATAACTCAACTATTTAGAATGAAATAGGTTGAAACGCTGCATATGTTAGCTCGTTTACAGAATTCTCATGATCTAGCTCATTCTGTAAAAATATCTCATACTCAATTTTTTCAGAATCAATAACTTTCTATTCATTTTTTATCTGCTTTTTTCTTTAGCCATCCTAAGAAAGTTAATTATGATAACAGAATTAGTTCAATCATATTTTCTGGCCTTCAAAAAAATTTTCAAGTCTATTTTTGACTATAGATTCGTGGTGCGTCTCTGTGGGTATCTACTTTTGCTGTAACATAATTCTATACCCTTAACTGGTGAAAAATTTGAATTGTTATTGGTCAAATAAACCCTAACTAACGATCACACACTTTCACGTAAGGAATATAGTCTACATGAAGTATCTGAAGTAACAAAACATATTTTCTCGTGAAATATTAGTTAGTACAAAGTTTCATTGTTTGGTGCAGCAAAAATTTAATTGTAATTTATGCCGAAAGTAAAAAAGGTATGGAAACCATTAGTCTATATCTTATTTTCCAATCTTTAAAATTCTTTGGTCGGCCTTCTGTAGAAGAGAGCAGGATGTCATTAGGTCAGCGTTATTTGATACTCTACGAACATTCACTGAATTTAACTAGAATCATTATGGAAATTAAATATTTAATTCGGGTTTGCTTCCCGTTTTGGCGTCTACCTGATTAAGGCTTGCACACTTTCACACACACACACAAATCAGGAGGAAGGAGGGGGATTTTGGAATTTTTTAAAACTCGCACTATCTAACATCGTTTTTGGAGTGAATTTGGAAATTATAAAAATTTTGCCGCCTCCTCAAATCAAATCTCTCAATTTGTTCAATTTCGAACATTTCCAACTCTATGATGTTTTATGTTTGTATTCATTCGTGAACTAGAAATACTTATAGGAAACGATGCTATTTAATGTTTATTATTCGCACAAATCAGTCTCTTATTTTAAAAATATGTATGAAGAGAAATTTGACCATGTAAAACGCACGCATGTTCAATTTGTATACTACTTTTTTTTGTTGAATTTGTAAGTTATTTTTGCTTAGAAACGGATTGAACTTACATATTTAATAAAAAAAATTTAACGACATACATTTTTAATTGTCGTTAAGTTTTCTTTTTTTTTAAATTTTCAGTTCAAATTTTCTTTTTTGCAAATATGAGAAATAGAGAGCACTAAATCATCTTGTAAACTTTTTTGAAATGTGTCAACATTTTTGAACTATAATTGCAGGAATTACCTAGAAAAACGCTTACAGATATTGTTATTATCTATATTATAATAAGGTAGTTTTCAAATTATTTGTCCAAGCTAAAAATTTAACTAAGGAATTGAAGGCAGAGATTTTTGTTTTCCTTTTCAGTACATTTATACTCCAGCGTATTTTCTCTTCTCCCTCCAATCAATATATCGATATATATTGGATGCATGCAGTTGAGATGCATGATTGAGCATTACTATCTTTTTTCACCATCCATAAATGCGCTTGCCATGCCAACCGTTTTCCCAATTCTCAAAGCTGTTGTTTTCGCGATTACGTCGACAACCGAGATGCGATTACGTCGAAAACCGAGACGCGATTACGTCGACAACCGAGACGCGATTACGTCGACAACCGAGACGCGATTACGTCGACAACCGAGACGCGATTACGTCGACAACCGAGACGCGATTACGTCGACAACCGAGACGCGATTACGTCGACAACCGAGACGCGATTACGTCGACAACCGAGACGCGATTACGTCGACAACCGAGACGCGATTACGTCGACAACCGAGACGCGATTACGTCGACAACCGAGACGCGATTACGTCGACAACCGAGACGCGATTACGTCGACAACCGAGACGCGATTACGTCGACAACCGAGACGCGATTACGTCAACAAACGAGACGCGATTACGTCAACAAACGAGACGCGATTACGTCAACAAACGAGACGCGATTACGTCGACGTTTCTAAATCTTAAAATTTTCAATATTTTATATCTTTATTAAATTTTTATTTCGAATAAACTCTTTTGCCTCTTCATAAATTATTTTTTTATTTGTCTTGTGTTTTATTGACAATTATAAAACATAATTTTAATTATTTTACATGATTACAAACTTTATTTATTTAGTCAAAAACTTTTTGTTTGTTGACAAAATCAAACTTTTCCAATATTTTATCTGATTCAAAGTTTTAGGGAAACGTGAATTTCCTCACCTATGCGTTTGTTCTAAATTTTATCTCATCAAATAACATCAATTTCCTATTAATTTTGACTAAAAATGATATCAGTTCAAAATTTCTATGAAAATTATTATTTTCATCCTACATCGACACTTACACTTGGCCAATCAAGTTTTAATTTGTATTATTTTGACGTACATAACTTATTTACAAAATAATTCTCTTTAAAAATCTATGAATAAAAAATAGCGTTCATTTTAATTTTTTTTCTTTTAAAAATGAACTTATTAAAAATTACTTTTATAAATTTAAAATTTTGTAAAAAAATCATTTATAATATTTAAATCTCAAAAAAATTATTCTTAGTTTATTGGTAAAAATGATTAACTTATAAATTTATGATAGTTTTTTTAAAAATAATTGAAAACTTATTTCTATGTAGGTGAGTATCACCAAGCTATTTTTCATAATCTTTACAATTTTTCTCGGAAGTAAGTACAATTTTTTTAGTTTAACCGTCTAAAATGTGATAAAGATCAAAAAATGTAATTTGCAAATTAACTATTTATTTACAACTTACTTTTTCATAATAAAAATAGTTCACATACATTATATATAGGGGATTATACTCACCCGATATCAACTCGTCCAAAGAGGAAGCATACCAACTCGACCAAATCTTTTTTCTAATCATTCTTTTAATCTTACTAAAAACTAATGAATTGGCTAAAACAACTTTATAACTCTACAAACCAACAAAAAATATTTTTGAAGGGGTTTTTTTCAAAGTATAGGACATATAATTATTTTGTAAAACTAGATTCTCGCAGTGATAAAATTTTCTTAAGAGTATAAAAGCTTCAGCAAAAAATATTTTTACAAAATTCCATTGATTTCATTCTTTTATGCCCTTCAGAAATAATGACATTTATTTTGCCTAGAAACGATTTAAAGGCCCAATTGTCAGAGGCCCAATCAGCTCCGAATCCACTTATTTATTATTTTGCGACTCGGACTTTAAAAATTTATAATTATGCAACATATTTTAAATCTACAAAAGGTGTGATGACATGTCATATTTCGCGATCGTTTGTGAATGTCGATTTAGATAGTGATTGATAGATTTCCTGAATTTTAGACATTTCTGCTTTATATAGAATACAAAATTTTCAATCTATTTTCTTCAACACAATTCATTAAAATGTTCTATACTTTGTATTTGTATTTTATAGTGCCTATCTTGCATTGTCTTCTAAAAGATTTCCAAATTATTGTCTAAAACCTTTTTATTTAAGACCAAACAATACGATTCATAAACTGAATTCATCCTGTTATTTTTTCAAAGGTATTCCGTTTAAAATTTCTACCAAAAAACTTTCTACTCATAAACTGAATTTTACTCCCTTACAAACTAATTTTTAACGTAAAATAAAATGTTCATTCTTTAATGTTATTGAATTTTCAGCCTTTTTCTATGATGAATTGCAAAAATAGGCTTGGACTAAAATGATAAACATTTATGTTGCATTTTTGCAACGTTGTACAACTCCGACTGCGACTCCTTCTCAAAAGGTGCGACTCCATCGACTACGACACCAACCTCCTTTGTTTCTCCGCGTTATGTTTGAAAAAGCCGATTGCCAGCGAAAATTCATTTGTTTTTAAAACTTTGCGCCAAATAAATTGCTTACTCTTTCTCTGTTTACTTTATGCACTAATTAAATGGGTCACCTTCAGCACCAAATCAATTCCTAATTACTTAGTTGCTCACATAAACACTTGATTTTGGTGGGCAAAGTATTTTTCCCAAATATAAATGTAATTTATATAAAATAATGAAGACTTTTTGGTTTGTCGACGAAATCAATTGGCGGGGTAACGTGAAGAGAGAAATTGGGACTGTTTTAGCGCTGATCAAAATAAGAGATCAACCTAAAAAGAAAATGAGGTTATTTGGATTATATACGCGTGCGCACCACACATTTGTTGTAAGAAAGAGGAGAAACCTGTTTCTCATTTTACATCTTCGATGTTCTAACTCTTTCTTTTCTCCCTGGAGCTTTTTTACTTAGCCGTATTCACTCACAATGCGGTAGCAGTACTTAATTTTTCACAGAAGCACCGTGAGTATCCCCTGTCCTCCTTACAGGGAACGGTCTAGTGAATTCATGTTTTCTGCCTTTATTATGTTGGTGATTTGAAGAAGAATTTTACGCCAGATGCCCTTCTTACCCTCTCCATTTATGCAGGCGTTGGACGTGTATCAAGGCTCAATTGCACGGGCTACTTCCTTAATCATAAAACCTCACTCTCTGGATGAAATTCATTGAGTGGAATTGTTGCTTCATAAATTGACATACATCTTGACATTCAAAATCAGAAAACAATATTACCATTACAAGAATGATGATTTTTATAACAAATATTTAAAATACGATGTACTTTTAACTTCTCGGGTAAAATAATATTTCAATTAACGCATTTTAGCGTGTACAAGAAATGCCCTCTTTTTGTCGCTGAAGTGTGGAGAAGGGTTTTTAAGGTGATAAATTGCGCTTAGCACATTATTACATTTATATAACATGGACGACGCGTGAATGGTGCACGTTAAATTTCCGTATTTCTTCATTTTTAATTGCCAATACTATTCGTGTAAGCCTTCGTATTGACATCGTTGTTAAAAAATACTCCAATTTAAATTGAAAACCCCTTCCCAAATGCAATAATTAAATAGTCATAATGTCTAATTTTCTATTTTTTGGAACTACCTCATATACGACATGCATTGCATCGAATTGTATACGAAATCGGTAATGACTCGCAATTCAGAAAAATACTTAGGGAAAGAAATCGTTCGCGCTGCCGCTCTTTTTCTGTATTTAGAATTATTAGAATGATGAGGGGAAATGTTGCAATTTCTTAGGTAGCAAATAAAATTGGAGGCATCTACACCGTGATCAAAACAAAGGCCGCGAAAACGGTGGAAGAATATGGCGAAAATTACCTTCTGTTTGGGCCTTACAACGAAAATTCCTCTAGAACTGAAGTGGAGATCATTGAGCACCCGGAAGATGAAGTAATAAGGAACACTATTGGGAGTATGCGTGCGAAAGGTGTTGGGGTCGTTTTTGGAAGGTGGTTGATCGAAGGAAATCCTTCTGTCATTCTCTTTGACATCGGTACACCTTTCTTTATTTTGATTATCCCTGTCTCTTTCTAGGAATGTCAGTACTTTTGTTGTATGGCGCCACCTTTTATCTTTTTAATTATTAACTTTACAGCCGTCCTCAAATGTCTGCTTTGTTCAGATAAGATTACATATTTATGTCAAGAAAACATTTTTCTTGAGCCATCGATCGTTTTCTTCCGAATTGCTTCTAATCAAAAACGTAAAATTTATAGAAACATGAATTACTTCATTTGTTTACAAGAAATTCTCAAAACAATCTTAAAAATAATAATTTTAATGTTTATACTAAAAAGTTAAGCGCCATTTTAAAAAATGAAGCAGTAAAAACATAATTTCGTAAAAATTGTTTGAAAAAAATTGAATGTACATTAGAACACTCTGCCGTCAAGAGAGTTATGACTGCAGTTCAAGTATTTTTTTTATTTTTAAAATAGATAAACCAGAAACCAGCTCGTGTGTAAAGAAGAAACCAAGTCGCATGAAGCCTAATGTTCAGAGCATACGGTCTTGATTCCTTCTGCCTCGGTTCGATTCATGATCGTGACCATCTTTTATATCTGTTCACTTATTGAAGAATATTTTTTGTGCGGATGCGTTAACAAGTACCGACAACTAAATAAAACACTCGTGTTGCAGTTCACTTTTTATTTTGGATGAAAAGCATAAATTTTCTTCATCATCTTGATCACGTAAATTGAAATGAGAATATCTACGAATTAAAAAAGTATACTCATTGGAAATTTGTTTATGTATCTTTTGGTAGGTCACAAATTTTAAGGCGTCTTTGCTCGACTTTTCAGCTCTTGTCTGGTCTTTGAGGACTCATCAATTAAAATGAAATATTCCAGTTATAATTAAAAGAAATATTGCGCCCTTCGCAGCAAAAGGGTACTTAGTACTCATATACACAAAATGTTTTTTTATGAATGTGTTATCTATATTCGATGGGTGTTGTTCTTTTCAACAGAACCATTTCAGTCCTTTCTTGTTTTACTCCAGGGGAATAAAATATCAATTAATTTCTTTGTATTATTCTTTATATTTATTTGTATGGAGAATTCGATGGGCTCATTTTAAATTATAGTCCATTTATTGGGACATACTTATGGCGATATCTTTGTTTTAAAAGTTTATAAACAAATTTAAATAAGAAACTTTATTCAGAAATAATTTATTGAATGTAATGTGATTTCTGGCATATCTTTTTTTCAATTGATTTTAATGTTTTCATAAGAGGAAATATGGCTATGTGAGATTTTGTGGACCAGGGTTTCTCAACAGGAGCCATATAGCCCTTTAGAGGGGGGGGGGGGCATGAAATAATTCTAGGGGCCACAAAAATAGATTTTAAAAATATGAGACCACAAATCTTCTGCAGCGATTGAAAATTTGAAAACACAAAATACAAACTTGGAAATTTAAAATGTCTATCAACTTTTTATTTATAAAGTGCACTTTACACTTAGAGATAAGGGAAACATGTATATCTGTTAATTCATCAAAAAAATGATCTATTTCTTGAAGCCTCAAATCCAAGATGATGTCGTTCCTATGTGTATGCTACCGAGAGCTTTGTTTTCAAATGAAAGTATTTGTATCTGCATACTAAAAAAACATAAGGAGACTTCGCATAAACACTAGAAAGACAGGCAATTAGATTCTTTTAAAAGGTTATCTGATGACTTTCAAAGAAGAATGAGAGTATCAAATATTTACTCAAAAAGAGCAAAAGTGAAAGGAATCTTGGCTTCTGACAAAATTAATCTAGCCGATTTAATTTCAAACGCTGGTAAGCCTCACACTATTTGGTATTCTTTGATTATGACTGCAGTGGCCGTAATGCTCTTATAAGGCATGGATCAGAGTCCAGAAGAGGTAACAGTGTTATTCCTTAGAGCAACTAATCAGCATCACGGCACATTGATGAAATCGCAGTGATGTTGAAAGCCCATTAGACTCACGGAAAATGAGTTTTCGCTTCAAATAGATGCATCAAAAGAATGACATTTTTTAGATTTCAAGGCGGTGTCTCAATGGCTTGTTGATCCCTTCATTGTTGGTTTATCCGAAGTTAATTAATATTGATAAAAAACCTTGAATGAACTTCAAAACCACACAACAGCTCTAGCAACTTTCAAGTATTGATGATACCAGAGGCTGTCAATGAATTAAGAGATCTCTAAAAAGCATGCAATACCCTGGAACAATGTTACGTTGCTTTTACTCGCTTTCTTCATATCTTATTTAGTTGAGTTGTCAAGTGACGCATCTGCTCGAGCGTGATCAGAGAATCGAAATTGCCTGAAACCAAAATTTGACGAGTTGATAGTCCTGCATCGGGGACAAAGATCGCATTAAAATCATGCAATGTAAAACTGTTTGTTATATCTTTTGCGTTTTAATTGTAAATAAATGAATTGATTCAAATGAAATACTCATTTCTATATTTTTATATACAAGTGTTTTAGATGTTTTGACGGAAAACTACTTTTAATATTTGTTTCTACTTCTCTTGGTGTATCAAGTTTAGGGGCAGAGTGAGAGAGAAGAAAAAGATAAAAACTTAAATCGATATGGAGGCCACACCCAGAATTAGGTTGAGAAACCCTGGTGTAGACGACCAAACCAGAACTAAAATTCGTCGACAACAAATCTACATAAATCCATTACTAACTCTAATGACTTATAATCTTATGGGGAGTAATTTTAACAACTAATTAACTAGTTAGCTTGATGAATTTTTGCTCTTGACGAAACTCCTTTGCCTGTCCGCAAAATTTGATTTTCTTTTAAAATAATTCCTCACACAACTATTCACTATTCCACATGTATATCAAATTTTTAGCCAAATCCTAGGAATGTCTCAAATTCACTAAATGAACTCAGTCGATATCACTAAGAAGTGTTCTATATTTTATCAGAGAAAAATCGTTTTGAATGCAAGCAAAATTTTAAAGTACAATGAAGAAGATAAGAAATTATGAATACAACATTTTAGAATTTACATAGAAGCAATATGCAGACAAAAAAAGTAATATTAATCACGTTTAAACACCCACTCCCTATATTCCATGAAGTCATTCTTTCCAACAGTAGTTCACTTCTCTCTTAACAAAAATGATTGGACCAAAGCGTTTCCCTCAAACTCAAAGCGTGTTTCACAAATTGTGAAGTGTAGATAGGCTAACTTCAGCCTAATTAACTTGTAATTATAAAAAATCGTATTTCAAATTAAAATAGCAGGACTTGAGTTTTGTCTAAATTAATGTGTACAATATTTAAATCATATATTTTTATTTGCCTTATTTCCATCATGCGTACATATCTGTGATTTTTTCGTGGTATCCGCCGTCAAAAAAGTCTGCTTCGAGTTACAGAAGTACACATATGGAAACTATCGAAATGATTCATCAGGTAAAAATGAAACTTGAAGAAACTTTTTTTTCTTTAAATAAACTTTAATTTATAAGGATAAAAAAGTTAACCCAAAATAATGACACTTTTTACAGAAAAATAGAAAAATTGAAGATATCATAAATTGCTACTAAAAAATAAAATATTAATATTGTTTTATTGATTGGTTTTATTTTTATATCCACCTCTAGCAATAACTTTTTAACAAAAAACTAATTCTGTAATTCCATTTTTCTTATTTATGTGGAATCTCGAAATCGGTTCTTCGAATTTCCGTCACCCTCAAAATCTGTGAGTTTTTCTTGGGAACGGATTTTTTCTTTGTATTTTCCCCGCGTTAAACCATCTAGCGAAAAGTCAAATTTTCTTTAAATATTGCCTCAATAATCCGTGATTATCAATTAGAAAATATTTGCACTTTGTTTAGTAATTGTGAATTACTTGTGATGTATATTCAAAGGGCGATCGAGTTGTGAGTTGAAGTCTAGTCTACATTCTCACCACTATGCATGAGTGTACCTAGGATCATTAAAAGATTCAAAGAGCATTGCAGAAGATTACAAACACGTTGCTATTAAGAGAGCTTGGAACAGTGTTACACCTACTACTATTTATAATTGCTGGTGTGATACTTCTATTTACGTTCTTCATCACAAGCAGTGATTAGAAATTCAGAAAAAAAGTCTCTACCATACAAAAATTGCAAAATGATTTAAATTCACTGGCTGATACTTTGCAAACTCCTTTTAGTTACGCAAGTCAGTTGTTCAACTGTTAAATGTCGACAGCAATGTGGAGATAGCCCTTTTATTGAACGATGAAGATATTAGGAAAATAGTAGAAAACTCACAAATGACTGCTTCTAGTAATGAAGAAAGCGATGAGGAAAAGGCTTAGTGAGTGCAAGAAAAGGTCTTGCTGCTGCTATAGGTAGGAACAAAATCGTAATATGACTAAAAATGACCTAGATAATAATGTATGGACTGCAATGCCTGCTTTAGACGAAAACATTTTAAAAACGGCAACGCCAACAAGTTTGAAAGGCTTTTTTTGGTATAAAAACTTAAATAATCTAATTTTTTCTAAACAATAAATTCATAATTTAAATCATTTTTAATATAATAGTAACATTTTAGAGAATAAAATGTTTTGTGATAAATATTGTTTCAATGTTCAGTCAGCCTCGAGGATCCGTCATTTTTTTCAGGAACGGATGATGACGGAAAAATGCAGCTTGACTGACTGACTGAAATATCTTTAATTCATCTATGCTTGCGATCAATTGGTTCTCTTAACCTTTTTCAATGATATCACTGACTTTGTGTTTCATATATTTCGGTTAAATTTTTCGAGGTTTTACAAATATGTGCAGTTTTTTCTTATCACGTGACTTATAATTTGTATTTTAATTAAATTTCTTTTTTATAATTGTTTTAATTAGAAGTACTGACGTAGTCAGAGGGGTCCGACCTCTGGAAATCTTTAGCCATACCCCCCTCTAAACTTTTTTGGATCACTTGTTTTAAATGACTGGCCTCAATATTATAAGATCTTTCATATGAATCCAGCTACCTTACCCCTGATTTTGACTATTAACCCATTTACGCCCAATGTTCCTATTTTGGAACATAAGTAATTTCATCTTCGTCTGCTTTTTTCAATGACTTTGAATATAAATCGTCTGATTTTTTTAGATATCGTCTGCTTTGCTTGGTCTTAAATGGGTTAAATCAATTTGCATAATAGTTGACAAGTTCTCAACCAATTTTAGCGCCACAATTTTGAAAACCTATTGTTCGGCTTAGGATTACTGTAGAATTGGCATTATTGTAGTGTTAAGTTTGAGGTAGTTTTAGCGCAATCAATTAGATGTACGATTTTTGACATTCTTGACACAAACTTTCCTATTTATTTGTATTAATACACGTGTGGCACACAAAACATCAAGACATACTACACGTATACGAATACATACATACTACATACACATTGATATTATGCACTGAAATAGTTAAATTTCAAAAACAGCGTCCCACCTCTCTACTTTTACCTCTATCTTTTGCTAGGATGGGGCTACGCCTTCTTTGAGCGGTGGAAGGAAGAGTTTTGGGATTTGACTCGCATAGGCTTTCACGATCATGATTCAGAAGGCAAAGACTCCATCATCTTTGGGTCGCTTTTGTCGTGGTTTGTTGGCGAGTTCGTGCACCAGTTTCAAGTCAGCTACAAAGAAACGCCAAAGATCATTGTGCACTGTCACGAATGGCAGACTGGCTCCGCTGTAACATTTACCTTTATTTTGCTATTGAACAGACTTTGAATGCGCTGGTGGCTGGTGCTCCAAGATGTATTTCATGGTTCAGTGTTTAACCGCTAACTGAAAAGAATCTTACGTGGTTTCCGATCTTTTAGTTCGGTGTTGCATTTGATAGCTTCTAACTTTCATAAATAAGCGAACTTGATGTTATTCTACATAATTTTCAAAGTCGTAACTGAAATTTTGTAAATAAGAAAATAAATTCTGTATTTTATTTTATTCATTTAATTGTACAAAAATATTTTTTGATCATCCTTCTTAGCGAGTAGGTATAAAAAAATGTTTTCTTTTATTTGCTCTATTTTGCTTTTGGTTAATAGTTTCAGTCATTTGACAGAAAAAGCGCAAGCATTTGAAGATAATGTTTATACACCAAAAATGAATCACACGACTAAAATGTAAAAAAAATTATTTGTATTAATATTGATTGCCATATGAATGATCATCACTATATAAAGATTAACGTTAACATCAATGCAGAATTTGTTTGCATAATTATTTGCAAAATTTCAACAAAGACTTTAAAAATTATGTAAAATAACATCAAGTCCATGTAATTATGTAACTTATTAATGTAAGTTAGCGACTATCAAATCCAAAAACGAGGCAAATGACTGCAACAACAACGTAATAGATCGAAAACCGTATATATAATCTTCTGAGTAAACATAACAGATGTTGTATAAAACATATTTAACACGTATAGTTTTAAAAAGAATCTAAAAATATGTTTATATGCTTGTTTGCTTTATTGGTTTACATTTCAGCAAAACTAGAAACTATGAACGCATCTTACCTCAGCTCATCTTTGTAAACTTCTTTGATAATAAAAAAGTAAGCAAATTTATAGTATCTGGTCTATAAGGTTTAAAGAAGAAAATTAAATAAAAGACTCAATATACATGTAAAATTTTTGTACGTCATTCAGTCACATCTCGATAATTCCAAAATTTCGCCTTCTTCGAGCGTTTTTATCGAGTCGAATGACCGTGTTTCCAAATTTTGGCTGAGAGGCCGCAAACAGGCAAATCTTTTGAATTATTGCTAGTTGCTCATTTCTGCTTTGCCAAGAAAGACATTAAAATGAATAAATGGGAAAGCAAAGATCATCTTGATATTATTTCTGCAAAGTTAATTGTTTGAAAATATATTAAGCACTTGGGTCTAGGAATCGATAGGTATGAAGTTGAGAATTTAAGTTTCGCCCTTCTAAGTAGAAATTGTAAGTTGAAAATGTGCGAAAGAAAACTTGCTACAAAACTTAATTTTATAAGAATGATCTATTCTATTCCTTTAGTGATACGCGATAACCGCAGGATAATGAAGTTGCTTGCACAGAAAACGATAGATTAAAGTGCAAAATAAACTCTAGACAAAGTTAACCCATTGTTTCCAATGAAAAGCTATAGATATAGAAGATAGCCTGGCATACTTTTACTGTACTTAAATGGGTACAGCGATACCTAATTGGTTTAAGAAAAGTATTGCGATATCTTTAATCATCTCTGAATAAAGGAATTTAAATTCTGTAATAAAAGGTTTGGCCATTTTAAACCAGTGATTCCCAATCTTTTGTGGATTATGCACCCTTTTCAAAGTGGGGAATTTTTTGTGGACCCCTTATTTTTTTTATTGATACCAATTTTATTTATCAAGCTGTTTTGTGTATCAAAAATATAAGGATAAGTACTCCTTTCTTAGTCACTATTTTGTCTTTGTTTACTCAATTAATTCTATATTGTATATTTTTAACCCAGTTTACCTATAAAAAATTAATTTAATTTTATAAAAACAAATAGTGAGAATTTTTGAACTGAAAACCTTTATGCAGATAAGGAACACAACCAAGAAGATATGAAAATGTGTGCCATAATCTATCGATTTTTTCCCATTTTCACAACTTTTCTTCAAATTGTTATATGGATCCCTCTAAAAATATTATGGATTTTAGAAAATTGCTTTAATTAAATTATACTTTGCCAATATAATCAAGGCATTCTTCCTAATTTCTGTATTCTATTACGTTAATTTAACTCTTTCAGTTAGAGTATTCAACAAGGATGAAGCTTTTAAGCTTTAATTTATAGAGAATACTTTCTTATATAGTTATGCCCTATAAAAAATATTTGCTGCACTGAAAAAATTATACGCTCCTGCTCAAATTCCTTGCTAGTTTAGCCTCGATCAACGATAGCTTAAATCCCCCTGCTTACTGCCATTCCCCCTGCTTACTGAATGTGCGCCTAAGCGCTTCTAACAATGTTTTGAATTTTATTTAACTCAATTCTGAACAATTACACTCTATTATTCAAATTACAAAATCGAGTTCTTTCGGTAACAAAGATTGCTTTCAAATATGCAAACCATGAAAATTGATTATTATCGCATGTTATCACTTCCAATTCTTACAGTTTTTAAATATTTGATGAAATCAACACAAACATACGGTGTACTAGTGTGTCCACTTTAAGGTCTTTTTTTCATTCCCCGGGGAACGAGGACCTCGTAATTTTTGAAAATTTAATCATTATATTAAAATGAAGAAGGGGAAGAAAAAGCGATTTTTTTACAGTAAAAACTATTCAGAAAAGAAAAAAAGTCTCATATAAGATTTTTATTGAAAAAAATTTTAATGCATAAAAGATTTATGTTTTAAAAAAATATCTAAGAAAAATTAGAGCGTTCAAAGTTTCATCATTCAACTGGTTTCTTATTTTTATAGAAAAATAACCCATTGACGAAAACACTCTTTCGGCATCCACAGAAGTTGGTTTTATGCTCTTTAAATTTTTGAATAAAGTTTCTAAAACTTCGGGCCTCCTATTTGTTTCTAAATAAAGGTCAAATCTTTTTTTCATTATTTCCTCTATGCTTGAAATCTTGCTTTTAGTTTCACGTTCTTCATTTTCATTAATCTTCAGAAATTCGTCCAATTCCTCCTTCACGCTTTTCTTCTCTGTTTTTTGGTTGCAAATGATTAATGTTTCATCTTTCTTCTCCGTTACTTCGATATTTTTGTCGTCGGATTCGACAAAATTTTTTTTTCAAAAATTCCCCGAGGAAATTTAAAAATTTTTTTCGAGGACGAGGATTTTAAAATTTCACGATTCCCCGGGGACTCGAGGACGAGGAATCTCGGGGTGGACACCCTGTACCTTATCTAAATTTTAATAAAACAATACTACGCTGTCTGAAAATATTCCATTATACTAAAAACCCTTACATAAATAATTTTAGTGTAAAAAACCTTTTTGCCCTTAAAGTTCAAATTAAATTGCTAAATTGTATAGTTCTAACATCAGTACACAACACTCGCATATAAATGAATAATTGCATGAACTTGTTCTTTCTTAAACAAGAAGCTTGATATATAAATTGAAATATTGAGATTTTGTGCATTTTGACTTTGTTTAATGCATTTTTTTCTTGCACTGTTTCTTCAAGAAAGTTTTTACTATTAATTTTTTCTATATATTTAAGTTAACAAATTTGCAAAAAAAGTTTAATGAATGCGAGGAAAACGTCATATTTGATTGGTTCTACGATTGATGATATTAAGGGTTTAAAATTACCTAGTTATAGACAAGCATTTGTTTATTTTTTGAACTTGCACTACCGAAAAAAAATAAATATTAAAGATTCCTTACGTCAATCTGTCCGTGGTGTTAGAGTTATTTGGGATAAAGCTTGTGTTCCTACTCATCAAGAACATCATGCAATGAAAAAATTGGAATTTTTTTTTAAAGAATGAACAAATTAAAAAAAACCCATTCAGAATCTCAAAAAGTTTCAAAAATAAAGAAAAACATTTAGTAGATCAATTAGCAACCTTTTTGATATAACTCATTGAGATGTTGAAAATTTAATAAAAGATGTTGAAGGTTTACAATTTTACAAGCTACAAAAACAGAAAAATCGTGCAGGCTGCATAGGAATTGCTGACAATTTGTTTTTCCTTAGATCAAAGAAAAAATGTGAAAGAAAGAAGAAATATATAGAAAGATGAGCCAAGTTCCATTAGAGTTGTTGTCTACATGTTCTAGTGAAGAAAATGAAAAGGGTGAGAATTTCGTTCCAAAATCAAACAAGAGACGAGCTTAAATTTTTTTATAACTAATGAAATGCGCTCTTCTTTAGATCGTACGCACAAAACTTCTTCAAGGAAAGCAAGATCTATATTAACCTAAGGTGCTAAAAAATTTTGGAACAGATCCATTCAAAACAAGAAATAACGGGTTTTAGTTGAAGAACCGATAACTGTTCACTAGGATGGTATAATATGATGGAAGACCTCACTTCTCAAAAGCACTTGCCAGTTCTTGTTTAGACTTTGGGCGCTGAACACTTGCCAGGAGTTCCAAAATTGATCATTTCAACAGGATGAGCCCAAACTCCTCCCTCTTCGAACATTGTAAAGATGACTTCATTAATAAGTTCAAAAGAATTATTTGAGTTCACAAAACTTCAAAGAAAGTCACCAATTATCAAGAAATTTTCGTTCACGAGGAGAAATGCATCTGGCACGATGGATGTCAAAAACATTATAATTTTAAAAATAAATTCAAGATGACACAAGCTGAAGAACAAGTAATATAGTATTTTTCTTTGTTCTCTGTATTGGTTTATGTGAAAGCATAGATAACATCTTCCCTTTCTGTCAATACTCCATTAAAAAATTGGCAGGTATCTCTTAAGAATGCTTGAATTAACTTTTTTTGATGAAAGAATTAGAGTATTGAAAATTTAAAGCAGATGAGAAAAACCTCTAGCAAAACAAACAAATGGCCACAAATACAAGAACTATTATTTCAACTTGAAGAAGGAGTTCAGATAGTAACCAAAAATACATCTACACAACACACACACATAGGCACACACACACACACACACACACACACACACACACACACACACACACACACACACACACACACACACACACACACACACACACACACACACACACACACACACACACACACACACACACACACACACACACACACACACACACACACACACACACACACACACACACACACACACACACACACACACACACACACACACACACACACACACACACACACACACACACACACACACACACACACACACACACACACACACACACACACACACACACACACACACACACACACACACACACACACACACACACACACACACACACACACACACACACACACACACACACACACACACACACACACACACACACACACACACACACACACACACACACACACACATACACACACACACACTAAAATCACTTTGGATTATAGAACTACTACATTTAAAAAAATTTTAGTTTAATATTTTCAAATACGCAATGTTTTCATTCATTAAATTTTTGAGCCCTTCAGTTAAAAATAAAAACTTTAGGATAATTCAACTCTTACATTTTATCGGAATTCTTTACATTAAGAGTATCGTCCTTTGGTCCTGTTACAACCCTAACCCTTGGCAGTGAGCGCATCTTTTCGTTCTGTTTAGGTGCCTATTATACGGGTTCGAAATATAGACTGTGCCACCATTTTCACAACTCATGCAACGCTTCTTGGCAGGTACATGTGTGCTGGTTCTGTCGACTTCTACAACAACCTACCTTTTTTCAATGTCGACAAAGAAGCTGGCGATAGAAACATTTATCCCAAGTACTTTTCTTTTAATTTGCTCTTTTATCTAATGAGTCGCGGAGCTAAGAGATCAAAATTTGCAATCTAGACAAAATGTCTAAAAGGTCGAAATTTCTCCCAACGATTTTTTTCATTCCATTTTGGCTTATTTAAAGAACGAGATTTTGTAAATAATTTGTTAAAAATTCGCCAAAACGCCCAGAATTGGTGATTCAAGCAAATGATCAATTTTTTTTTAGATATTTTTGAAAAACAGAAACAATGAACAGTGGGTAATAAAGAATGACATTTGTAATAAATTTTGATAGAACCTATTTTAAAAAGGAGTTACTGATACAAGTGTTGTATATGAAAATATTGTATCTTATAAAACACCGAAATAAAAAGATATAGATTCAATATTCGCTAAATGACGCAACTACTCGTTTTGTGTTAATTAGAGGAAGGTAGTTATTTAGTAAATTAGTTGGCCCAGTAGTTAATTAAGAAGTAGAAGAAGAATTTATTTGCCAAATTTTAATGTTTAGTTTTTCATTTGCACTAACATTTGAAAATGGATAAATCCAACCAATATCCATTCTTAAAGATGTTTCTGCGGCCGATTCGCATAAGAAGCGAGAAAATTTGATATACTGAAATTAAAACAAACAAAAAGAAAGAAAATTAAAAGCATCCATTTTTCCTAGCTGTTAACAAATTGGGAGATAAATATATTGTGATAAAAAAGTAACAATCTACGATTACAAATATCAACATTGCATGTGAATTAATGCATATCACTTTTCTCAAAAGGCCTTCTTGTATCACTGTGGTAGCGCAAAATATTTCGAGGGGTTTCGCGAAAAAAGTGATTCACTTGTGAGTTGCTAGCAACAAATTTGCTTTTTGAAAATTGAACCCAAATTTACCCCAACATATACGAATCCACTCTGCAATCAACACACACTAACCATCTTTTTAATTTTCACTTCAATCGTAACCATTAAAGATAACATGTCAAAAATACACACACACACACATTGTTCAAGACCATCTATACCAAAGAAGCCTCAAAATCACCAGCAGACCACTCCCACAGTCGACAACAATGAACAAGCACTTCCCCATTACACCAGAAGAATCCTCTCACAAATCTGAATTAACAAATCACCGCTACTCAACTCATACTTCTATAAAATCTCACTAAACCTGAAAGCAGCACACATATGTCCACTCTGTCAATATCACATACACGAAACCCACCATATATTCACATTCCCATACATCCACACTACCCTGAAACCGGAAGATCTATGACAAAAATTTGTCAAAGTGACAAACTTCGGCAAGAAGATGGATCGCAAACAACAGCAAGTGTGACGAAACTTAACCCTGTGAACACTTTTAGAGCCCTGGGGCTTTTTGGGGGCATCCTGCAATTCAAATCCTCTTTGATTCTTTAGGTACTGCATGGAAAGAGCAGCGTGCAATAATGCCCACATATTCACGACAGTCTCCGAAATCACCTCGATCGAGGCGCAGCATCTGCTGAAGCGAAAGGCGGATGTCCTCACACCAAACGGTCTCAACGTAATCAAGTACACCGCATTACATGAGTTCCAGAATCTGCATGCTCAATCCAAAGAAAAGATCAACAATTTCATTCGCGGCCACTTTTCCGGCCACTTTGACTTCAACCTGGACAAAACGTTATACTTGTTTACTGCGGGACGCTACGAGTTCTCCAACAAGGGCTGTGATCTCTTTCTGGAGTCTCTGGCTCGTTTGAATCATTATTTGAAAGCTGCAAATTCTGAGGCATCATTTTATTCTTCACACTTTTCTTTTCACGTTTTTGTTTAGTTGACGCTTTTGCATCCGAGGGTAGAATAATCTTTTGTAGCTAGACAAATGATAGTGATCTCATGGTAGGTCCACTGGATCTAGACCCCATGTTTCTACCAGAATACATTTTTCCAAACCAAGTCATCTTTATATTCATAGAGTTTTTTACTTGATTACACTTATTACAACATATAAAGAACAAAAACTGTTGTAAAAGGAACAAATATTCAATCACCTTAAATCTCATTTTTACTAAGCTTATCACAGCTTTGTTCAAAAAGTATCCATAAACATTAAAAAGAGATTTGTTACAATAGCCATAGTATTTTTGTATGTATTATCTTTTTTAAGAGCTTTTAATTTATTAATTTTCCTCTAATTTTTAAAAAGTAAATAAATAGTACTTTAAAAATATATGCAATTGAAATAAACATGAAGTTTTTTTTATTTTGAGCTTTTCCATTTTACGTTAATTTCATGATTGAAGAATTAGTTTTGCATATACAATATACTTTAAAATGATAAAAATAAAGTTTTGTTTTCATAATTCATGACAAATATAGAAACTTCACGAGCTTCTCAATCAAAGAAATCGAAATATAATGTTCTTGCACCTTTTCTTTCAATCGTGATAAGTGATAGAGCATTTAAATTAATTTTTCATACAATTACTTAAAATACAAATTACAGTAAAATTTAAGTTTTTCAATTTTAAGCGGCTAAGGAACGTTCTGAAGTAGCGAGAGTAAAAGGTATAATATATCTTCTAAAACTTTAAGAGGCTGGCACACATGAGACAACCTCTCATAATTTTTAGTCATCATCTTCCGAAGCGCTAAAAGGTTGAAGACGTCCTCATATTTTATTGCCTTAATCAAATATATGTGTATTAGCTTATTCCAATATTTTTGGATATATCTCATAGAAGAGAAGATCCTAACTATTCATATTTTCAGCAACAAGTCCTTTCCTGCTATTGCTTTCTTAATTCTGCTGTTTCATTTAAAAGCGCGTACTTTGCGAAGTCCAGAACTGACCGCCCTTTTACTTTAGACAACGGTGATTGCCTTCATCATCATGCCTGCGAAAACCAATAACTTCAACGTCCACTCACTCAAAGGCCAAGCTCTATGCAAACAACTTCAGACCACGATAACAGAGATAACCAAAAAGATCGGCAAAAAACTCTTTGATGTTTCCATGGGTACCCGTTTTTTGCATTTCTCAATTGCCTTTAAAAACATCATATTCAAGACGTTGGCTTGAGCGGGGAATAAAGAAATTGTTTTCTGCTTCGGTTTTTCTGCGCTGGCTGTTTATTTCAAACGTCGGATTTTCTCTTTAAAATAAATAAGAGGCTTGGAAGTTTTCACGATTGCAAAAGGATTATTAGCTAACTTTTATTTCGACGTTGTAGAGAGAGAGAGAGATGAACCAAACAAAATAGAAAGTGCAAATCAAAATTTTGATTTTGAAAATTTTTATTTTCTATTTCCTTAATAATCATATTGGCGAAAATGTATTAAAAGTTATAACTTGGTATGAAAAATCGATAATACGCATTTTTAGCACGGAAAATTGAGTCTGTTTCCTTTTCTCGACATGATTGATCTAGGCCAATTGAATACAAAACTTCGAATGTCGCAACTAAATAAAATGATTCTGTTTTTTTATTATCTATATCGATCACATAAATTTTACGGATTCCAGCCAAGCTATAATAGGCATATGCGGATGCTATATCATGATTTCCATAACACTGACTTTGGAAGAAACCTTGGAAATCTTTCACATTGCTTTCTTTCGCTAAACACTTTAAGCGAAGTCTTATACTGTGTCTTTTTGCAATTATATATATTTTTTTTCTTTTTGCAATTATATATATATTTTTTTTATCTTTTTTCAATTCTATTTTTGGTTTATTTTTCTGTGTTTTTGCCATTCTATTGTGGGTCATAATAATATATAAGCCATTGACATCTGAGCCTGCTACTGATATTTTATGTTTCAAAACCTTATAGTCAGTTATTTTAAGTATTGAGCATTTTCTAACGAAACGCTTTTCATATGCATTTGAAAGAATGTGTGTTTAAAAATATGACTTTGTTCAAATTCAAAATAGAAAAGGGCGCTCAAAGAATTCTACAACTGGAAAATTTACAGATGTATATTCATCCATACTTCACTAATCAGTGTAGGCCAGGGGAGGATTCTTGAAATTATGGGATAAGCGGGTAAAAATTTTAAAATTATATTAGTCAAAAATTTTCTACCAATGCATTCACCTTTTTATTTTATATAAAGAATGCTCTATTATTATTTTTTTATTTTTATTAAAAAAACTTAGAATGATGGATTCAATTCCTTAAATGTTTTTTATTTAGAGAGTTTTTATTGTCTTCGTTGAAAAAGTTGTATCCATTTAAGTGAATCTTTTCTCTAATTCTTGCGAGCCGCGTGCTGAAAGTGTGCCATGTTTATTGTAAGCAATTCAAGTGTTTATATATTATTGTGAATTACAAAGTAATCGACATAAAATTGCGATATTTTGCTCTTGTTATTTGAAATGTCTTGAACACCTGTCTAGTCCGATTGGGATGTAGATACGAGAACTAATTCAAAAGTTGCTTCAATTTCGAAGAATAGTGTGCAAGGCAACGAATGTATTACTGAGTTCACCAAAACACCGGAAGGCCGGCTAATAATATTAACCTGGCAACTTCGTTTAATTTTAATTACGCTCTATACTATGATACAATATTACAATCTCCATAACCTCAACTGTTTTTAATCTTGCTTCAAAAGTTTGAGCGAGAAAAAATTGGAGTAAAAAATACATTTCCAATAAAAAGTTTATTACGATCACAAAGTATCTGAAAGATCTCAAAGTTGTCTTTATACTTTTTACGACTAAAAGTTAATATGAAAGAAATCCCAAGAGTGTCTATGAGGAAACAGGCATTTTTATAAATATAAACTTTTTGATCTAAGGAATATGTATTATAGCATGAAATTTCTTTAATGATACTGATTTCATGTAAGTAGATAGAAAGAAAGTTGTAAAAAATTCAGAAACACTTTCCTAGCTTTAACGATTCTATTCAAAAATAATTTTACTTTTTATTAAAAGTTGTTGAGTGCGAAATTCACTAAGCACCGCCTTCTTGTTTTAGGGGGAAATCTGCCCGAAAACAAAGATCTTGTAGACCACGAAGACTTAACGAAGATAAAGCGCTGCATCTACGCTTCGCATTCTTCTGCCTTGCCCTCCGTCTGCACCCACAACATGGAAGACGACGTCAACGATCCCATCTTGAGCACTCTGAGGCGGATCAAGCTCCTGAATTACCCGGAAGATCGTGTTAAGGTAACACATCCCATCTTCACTTTGGCTTCTATGCCCTACACAACTCATACTTTTTCTCTTTTCAGTCTTAACATCTTTTTGACATTTGAGTTGAGAGAGAAGTTGATTGAGTTTCAATCCTTTAAAAGCAAAAGGCATCTAATAGTTTGGCAGACAGACAGACAGATTAAATCACATTTAATGATACATATTTCGTTGCCCACGAAAAAGCCTTTGCAGAGTCAACGCTTATTAACCTTTTTACTTCTATTTCTTCTTTTGCAATCCTAATTTGTCTTTTTGCAATTCATCTTAATTTAATTTTTTAAATTTCTTGTGTTTGTATTGTTTTGACATGTGTTATTTTTATTGAACCCTTTGAGGACCAGTGGGGCACAAGAAGAATGGGAAACAAGAAGTGTCTGTAAAAGCTATAATTATACCAAATATTATTTTAAACAAAATCTTTGGACTTTACTCGTCAAACTTCTATGCCGGTAGGTTTTCTGATTCACCTCACGAGTCCCTGAAATGAAGTGATTCCCATTTAGACTCCATTATCTGAAATTTTTTAAAATGTTTTTTTAAGGTGAAGGTAAGCAAATGTGGCGAAATGGAAAAATAAGGACTTGTTTTAAAAAATTCCTTATTTAAGAAAAACTTCTATTTCATGAGAAAGTTTTTCTGAAACGAGAATTTAAAATACAATCGGATTTTTGTTTCGTGGTCTCTGAAGTCACATCGTGTCTGAAAGAGTTAATCTTTTCTTTTTATTTTAAGAAAAGTAAGGATAAGTAAATTTATCAACGTTTTGAAAAGTGAAGAATTTCTTCTAAAAAGAGTCTCATTACTTTACTTTTATCTGAGTCCTTTAAATGAAGTGTTTGTCTTGAAATCAGTGCGTTCCAAACTTTTTGCCTTTTTCCCTTTAGCAAAATATTATTATTCGCCTGCTCCAAGATTTTCAACTTCTATTTTCAATTAGACATAAAATTGCAAATAAATTATTTAAAAGGTGAAAATAATATTTCAGGTAAATATTTATGCTTTATTTATATGGATCAGGGTTGTCCGGTCTTTTTTGACATGCCCCTCACATACAAAAAATTGACCTTCAAGTCAGCTACCGTTAAAAATAATGATAAGTTAAAAATGAGTTAACATGTGCTTTTCGAATAAGTAAATGTAAGCTGGAGTTCATGGATTCAAATAATACACACTATTTCAAAAGATGGCGGACTCTGCCTGTTTGTAGTCCCAAATCCTCCCTCCAATGCTTTACAACAAAATCTGCTTGCGGTGAACTATCGGTACGGGTAAATACTAGGTACGGCTCCAAGATAAAATGCCTTTTCGTTACATCATGTGTGTCGCGACGAAATATACGAGAATATTGAATTCTTTCTCCATCGCTGTTGATTGACCACTTGAAATCTTTAGGTCATTTTCCATCCACAGTTTCTTTCAGCAACGAATCCTCTTCTTGGCATGGACTACGAGGAGTTTGTTCGGGGATGTCACTTGGGTGTCTTTCCTTCATACTACGAGCCGTGGGGTTACACGCCCGCCGAATGCACTGTGATGGGCATTCCCTCCATCACGACCAACTTGTCGGGATTTGGCTGCTACATGGAAAAGGCATGCACTGATCCTATGAGCTACGGTAAGGAATATTTTACTTCTCATTCATTCAGGGCGGAGGAGAGGGGCTGGTTAAAATTGATTTAATTAGCGTTATTAGTCAAATTCCTAGTGAGATAAAATTGAATACAAAAAATAATTTTCTTTAAATAACAGTATTTCAAGAGATTTCATAATTTAAAATAATTAATTTTTTGACGTGAATCTGTAAGTTTCTTTATGCACGATTAAACTTAATTATTATCATTAAGTCCTTTTAATTGAACCACTTTTTTCTAACCTCCCTTTACAAACTTTACTTGTTCCGTAAAAGCGTTCGTTACTCGAAATGTTCGTGAGTCGGAATCATTCTTTCTTCATTAAATATAATATCTAGATGATCAATTTGCGATATTTAAAATACATTAATAAACATATACTTATTATACGATTGGGAAAAACCACTATAAAGAATTAAAGGCACATTTTTGAGTACGTGAAGAGCCGCGCATCTTGGAGCAAGAAGCCCAGAATTTACAGCCCTTCCCTCCTGATAAATTTTACGTTGTGGACCAAGAAAAATGTAGCCAGATTAAGACTTGCATAACCTTGTGTATTTATAATACTAACTGCATCGCAGTCTAATTCATCGCAGAGTATTCAGTAAATCCCACTGTATGCCATTTGGTGAACTGGAGATATGTGCTAAGGCAAGTTTTTCTAATACTGTCAATCCTGCATTAACATGCCTTGTTTCTTTCCAATTAATCCTGATACTGTAATGCTTTGATACATTGTTGAGAAGTAAGTATGTCAAACACTCATTCATCTTCATTTCAAAAATCTTTTACATTTTTCAAACTTTACTTGAATTCTTCATTAAGTTCAACAAACTTTTTCTAAAAATTATCTTCTACAGATTCCATTTTACAAGAAAAAGAATTGTGACTGATTCTTGTATTTTACGTCAAATTTGAATATTTCTTTATACGATGCCAAACAGTAAAAATTGGCCATCTGAATTTCATTTTCGCCCGCCCAGAAATTGACGATTCGCCCACTGTTGAGAAACCCAAATCTAACCCTTGTTTCTCATTTCTCCTCACCATGATGGATGATGAAATAGTTCAAGCACGCATTCCAAGCCCTATTTCTGAGATAGTATAGCATTGGAGTGAGATATACGTATTAATTTCAAAGCAGATTTAGAACTACCCTGCTAATATAACATTCATAGTTAGTAGTACATTGCTTTTACGCATTCATGCATTTTCCTCTTTTCATTTCTTTTACGCCCTCCCATCCTCCATTGAAAGAAATAGAAAAAGTAAGTGTTTTTATTCACGTGTGTCGCAACTATTCAACCAGTTTACACTATTTTACATACTGACTAGCAAAAACAAAAGAGTCCAATACTCCTCTTGGAAGGAAAAAAATATTTACAAAATTTTCCACGAAACTTAAACTTAGAAATATGGAAGTATATTTCATTGTTTCTAAATTGAGTTGAAATAATTTTTTATTGTAACCTTATTTCAATTTTAGTTTCTTTTAAAATGGGCGGTTTAAATGATGTTACTACTATTATAATTATTTATTTATTAATTAATCTTCGTATCTCTATATTTTTCTTTAATTACACTCTGATGATTTTAGATTTAAAATATTTTCATTAGAATTCTGGGTTTTCCTATATACTGTTTACTCACAGATATGTATACATAATTACATATTTTTCACCTTTCCCCTCCCCAAGAAGTGCTGCCGTGAGGATATGTTCCTTCCCTATTCAAGCACACTGAGCTAAATATATTCCTTTCTCTATCCACATAATAGAAATATTCGGGTTTGAGCTTAAACCTTCCTGGTTGAAAACCTGCAAAAATGATCGTAAAAATTAGTAGCAGAAATATTGAAAAATTGAAATGTTACTCTTTTTACTTACATCATCACTACAATTTCTTTAGAGTGAGGCTGATATACATACAGGGTGGTCCAAAAAAACGTTCGCTTTTTAAAATGATCAATAACTCCATAATTATTATTCAATATAAATAGTAAAAATTTAGACCTAAGAGTATATTAGATGTTTTTTATATAGTAAGAATTTTGAAATTGTTATTTTCTTTTTTAACCCTTTCATTTCCACAAAAATCAGACGATATTTATTAAAAAGCAGAAGATTCATATACAAAAATTTAGATAATGCCTTTTACTGAAGAAGATAAAAATAAACACTGCCGAATAGATCAGAAGTACGGCAAAATGAAATTAATGAAAGAATTTCGTCACAAAAAATGGACTTTAGGAGGATTGGGTATACTTCTAAAGAAAATTAATGAAACTGGAGGCATAAAAAGAAAAGCTGGAAGCGGCCGTCTACAGCAAGAAATGACAAGAACATTAAAGAAGTTTCAGAAAGGATTCTCAGTCAAGAAAGTCAACCTGGAAGTCACAAAACACATGCACAAATATCAATGTCAATGGGAATTTCTAAGAGTAGCATCAAAGGCATCATCAAGCTAGATCTCGGCCTAAACCTTATAAAAAATTCGTGGTCAAAAATTAAGCTTTTCAAACGAAGTTAAGCGAGTCGTGTGTGCAAAGAGGCTGTTGCGGCTTGTTGATCCACACAAATTCAATGTCTGTTTTTTAGTGATGAGAAGATATTCACAGTTGAGCCTCCTTTTAATGCACAAAATGAAAGAGTGTATTTTGAAGCGAGTAAAAAGAAAAAGGAGATCTCTAATGAGAGATTGTTCTCTACGAAGTCTCATTTTCCTAAAATTGTAATGATTTCTCTTGCTGTTTCCAAGCTTGGAAAAACATGGATTCATTTTTTAGATCCTGATGTCAAAATCAAAGGAGAATATTATCGAAATAGCCTCTTAGCAAAAATGATTCCTGAAATGAACGCTTTAGCCTCCGGTCAATATTTTTTATTTCAACAAGATGGAGCTAAGGCGCATACAGCAAAAGATACACTTGCCTATTCGAACGAACATAAATCATCTTGCCACGTAATTGTCCTACAAATAGTCCTGACTTATAATCCTCCAGATTATAGCATATGGGGAAGCTTGGCTCAACTAGTTTATAGCGGGAGAAAAATTAAAGTTCTGACTGAAATGAAAAACCTCTTGATTCAGAATGGTCAAAATTCCGTCAGAATGAGATGGATTCTGCTATTGAACAGTTTAGACCTAGGCTTCGCAAGTTGATCGAAACGGAAGGAAAACACATAGAACAATTTTTCTAACTATTGTTATTCTTGAAATTTTAGTTGAAGTTTTATTAAAAAATTTTAAACCGAACGTTTTTTTGGACCACCCCTGATATGGGGAACCTCAGTAACGCAATCCTAGAGGATATAAATTTCGACCTTTCATTCACCTGCTCTAGAATTTCAAAAAAGGAAGTTTTAGCTTCAAATATTGTTAAATTCCTCTTTTTTCACTTTCATGAACTTTTGATATTTTTATTTATCTAGCTAGGGAATAGAGGTTGTTCTTTTCAAGCGCATATTTGCGCGTGTTTTAATCCGACACTTCTATTGTAGAGGATGGGTCAGTTGATGAAACTTGGACCGTATTTCTAGTCCCTGTAGTTCCAACCGCAACTTGGTCTGTCAATTTACGCAATATGTACCCTTATTTCATGAGATTGTATTTCTAAATGTTTGACACGCTCATCCATGAAAGACACTAACATTTCCTTATTCTGATCTTAGGGATATACATCGTGAATAGGAGAAGTATTTCTGCTGAAGAATCCGTACAACAACTCGCTCAGTATATGTTTGATTTTTCGTGCCTCACTCGCAGGCAACGTATCATTCAGAGGAATCGAACCGAACGTCTTTCCGAGCTACTGGATTGGAAGAACTTGGCTATCTACTACAGAGAGGTATCGTCACTTCTTTGCTTTGCTTTGCTTTGCTTTATAAAACACTCCTAAGGCAGAGAGAATAAGGGAAGTAAAGTTTTTATTTAGAATTTCAACCTTAATTTTAACAAAACAAGATTTGGAATCTTTTTGTTTGTGCTTTTTTTGGTTTCAAAGCTTTAGATTACGGATTGATATAATATTTTTAAAAACTGTAAACACTTGTATATATTGGAAATGTTTGTAAATACATCTATTTCCCAGATAAACCATGAAAAGTAGTAGGGGTGTACCGATTGAATCAACATTGATAAATTTTCCATGATTACCAATCTTTTGAGCCGATGATTCTATGAACGAATTAGAGTATTAGTTTATTAGCGGTGAAGGAAACACAGGAGGAAAATTCACGTTTTTACATTATAATTTATTTTATTAATGTCAATTTTAAATATTAAAATCGCTTTTATTTTTCAACAAATGTTTTTGATGTGTGATAAATTCGAAAGCTTCTAAAATAAAAAAGTTCAAAATTAAGTACATTATTGAAAAAACATCGGTATCGTCATTTTACGACATCGGTTAAAAAATTGGGATTGGTACATCACTAAACAGTAGCAATTAACAGAAGCACGAATACCTTGTGCATAACTTCGACTTATCAGACTTCCAGAAAAGGGGGGTATACGGTGTATACATATTTGTTTTTTATCGTTTTTATATACTCACATCATCTGTAAGAAAGCGGTGCCATTAAAGAAACTTTCATGGGTTTATTTAGATACTTTTTTATCGTGATACACTTTTTAAAAATATTTGATTCCTACAAACGGGAAACTAATCATTTTTCCTGTAAATTCTCGACTCGAAGAACTGTAATCGGAATATTATTACTTTACACCTAAATAACTAACACCTTACCGACAATGATTTGAAACAAAGTAAATCTTAGACTCTTTAAATTTAAAAGCTCTCTTGAATGTAATGGAAATTACAGATTTAAATTTAATTTTTAGAGTGAAACTTGTGATAAAGGCATAACATACCCATACATAGTTTTACCTATGCGTATAATAAGTACCGATTACCACTAAAAATTTTATTTTTACCTGAATTGCGTGATTCTTTGCCGACCCCCACAATAAATATATCACTAAACTATTTTGATCCAATTCCAGCATCCACGTTTCTTAAACGGGCTGATGTAAAAACGGCATCAAAAGCCTTCGACTGTTTACATTATTTAAATCTCCGCTTTCTTCTTTCTCCCTGCTTGCGTATAATATTGTGGCTCGACGTCCTTTCTTTTCAAATTTAGGCGCGACAAAAGGCGCTGGCCATGGTCTACCCAGAGTATCAAAACGATCACAAGTTCCATCCGCTTCACGCTCCCCGCGCTTCGAGCGTCGCCTACTCCAAAAGCGTTTCCCCGGCAAGCTCCAAAACAACTACTCCACCCTCCTCAGACTCCGAAGACACCATAGAAAACAACAGCACTTCAGGTCGAACATCCTCAATATCTTCATCCCAGTTGGCCAATGAGTACGCCTCAACAGATGAGATGCCCGAAAGAGCTTTGAAAAATATGAGGCTGTGATCCTCTCTTTTCCAATTTCTCTCTTATAATGACTTATAAGATGTCCTTCTTCATTGTTGCAATATTTCACATCTTCACAACACCCTCCACATAACTTCTGCAATATACGGTGGATATATGCTTTTCGCATATTTCTTACAACTTTTTTAATGTATCCACCTTCTTTATCCTTGTTAATCATAACCAATTATTTCTCTTTTGTCCATGTTTTACTTTGTTTTTATTAAAGCATCCCTGTTTAAAAATTCCTTATCTTTGCGCGTTATGATATGCGTGATAATAAAAATATTCAATGTTTAACGAAATCTTACATTCTCTCTTTTCAATTTATTAAGCTGAAAATTTTTTATTTTCATTTACGAAATATTCATTTTATTCTTTCCTTGTTTTTAGTTTTAATTTTTTCCATTCAACTTAATTTGTTCTTATTAAGCTTAAAAAGCGAGTTTACTTGAAAAATAAATTTTAAGCATTCTTTTTGACGACTTTTGAAAATAAGTTAGACTCCGTTATTAAATGCGATACCTATCTGAATATTCCTCCAATTTTATCAGATTTAATAAAAAAAGAAAAGCCCTTATTTATTTTAAACTGACGGGAACCCACACTATTTGAAAAGTTTGCGTTCCCCTCTGAATACAATGTTAGAAGGAATGTTAAGCATAGGGAAAATGCTATAATTATTATTTAAAAAAAAATTAAGTTTAAATGTAAATTTGAAAACAGAATACGGATTTTCCATTTTGAAGTAAAATTGAAAAATATTGAGATAACACGAATAGTTTTGGAAAATAATCTTTATTTGAACAATTAATTTTGGTGTACAACTAAAACCGTTTTCAAGTTGGAAAAGAAATACTGAAGAAGAGGAAGTATAATGAGGTATAAATGTATAGATGGAGAAAAATGAAGATAAAAGCTTTAAATGTGTGAATATGTAAATGACAATATACAATGATACTGTTTTAATATGAGTGTATGCAGTAGTGGGATTCAGCCGCTTCGTTAGAACCGTCTCACGAAATTTTGTTGATTGGGAAATAATCAAAATTGATCAGTTTATTTGCTGACAAATTTGACTTTTTTGTAACAGAACCGGCTGAGAAAAAATTTGAATCCCACTACTGAGTGTATTTTGTTACAATATAGAAATAACAAATAGAAATAAAGTGATAATCAGGATGCATTTTTAGTGTGGATAATGATGATGATGTAAACCTAAAGCAGCAAGAAATTTAGTAAAGGTATGAAGATAATGAAAGAATAGGTGTTGAAATTTTTTTACAACTTGAAAACGGTGTTAGTTGTACACCGAAATTAATTGTTCAAATAAAGATTATTTTCCAAAACTATTCTTGTTATCTCAATATTTTTCAATTTAAATGTAAAGCTTACTAAAATTTGCTAAAGTTGTAATATTTACTCAGACTGTGAGGTTTATGAACACTAATATATACTATCTCTATAGGTTATCCCTTATGCAAGCACATTGATTTTTACACTTTTTTTCATTTATAATAATACTCAACAAATTTGTTCAACGTTGTCTTTCTTATACATTATTAAATGAGATGGAAAGCAATATTTGTTTTATATTACAAACTGTAATTTATCGCAAGTTATTATTTTATATTATTATAAGCTCAACCAAAATAAATATCTCAAGCCGAAAAAATAAAATGAATAAATATACCCAAAAATCTAATAAATAGTGGTGATGTTTCACGTGTTCATCCTTTAGGGATGGTTCTAGAAAATAGCGATTAAAAACTATGAGACATAGGGTTTTCCCTTGAAAATTTATAATTATATATAGTTTTGAACGCATGACACTTTATATGTTTAATTTTTTCAATAATCATGGCTACTTTTTAGAAAATGTCAATCAAAATTTTGATTAATCAGAAATATATCTAATAAAATATTCCTTCAAATTTTACATAATTTTATACTCAATCAGCCATGCTGGTTTCATTTCTTGACTCATTTTTTACATTTACGGTGTAAAAATACCTATAAGTGTTAATCAAAAATTTTATACCAAATCAACCATGCTAGTTTCATTTTTGGAATCAGGTTTGGCATTTATGGTTTTAAAATATCTGAAAGTTTCAATGAGATTTGCGGTTTACTTCTATATACTGTCTCGAGAAATATTTAAAAAAAAAAAAATATCTTTCAAATAAAATATCTGTTTTATACCAAATTGACAGTGCTTATTTTATTTCTGTACTCCATTTTGTCTAATACGTTAAAAAAATATCAGGAAGTTGCAATTGAATTAATAATGTATGTCTGAAAAACAGTTCTGTAAAATTTTTTCAAAAAATCGTTGTATATTCTTTATATAGTAAAAATATACTTTTTTTTTGTATATTTTAGCTTATATTACTTACTTTAATCACAAATGATGTAAATAAGGTATTATCTGTCATTATATCTGGTCATGTCATAATATGATGAGTTTAAATTTAGAAAAATGCAGTTATATAGTTTTTACAAAAAGGCATAAATTGGAGAAGTGTCTTATAAAAATGAGAGACGCTGAAATAAAAAGTGTTGAGTATATAAATTATTTAGGACTGAATTTTATGAACATAATTAGTAAGTTTATTAAATATATAATGATTAATTCGGGAAAAAATAATTTAAATTTGAAAGCACTTCTTTCTTTATCTGAGAATTTGATTGTGAAGGAAATCATGTGATGCAAGTTGTAGAGTAAAGAACAACGTTGCGTTTGAAGAGTTTGAATCATCAATATAAGTATTTGTCGGAGAGCCAAAAAGCCAATTTAGCTGCAGGATTGCTACCAACAATTAAATTTGATTGAAGATTGAATAATATATAAGTAAGCAAATATACATATACATGAAAAATACTAGAAATATGAGAGGGTCAAAAAATATGTATTAAATAAGAATAAAACATGGAAAGAATAACTCAAAAAAAAGAAGAAACTTGGATATAAAATATGTCTAAAATATCTCTTAAAACTATTTATTTTGCAATAACTACGACAATAGAAAGTGCAGTATATTAGAAGATAAATAACACTTTTTTAGGGGACGAGGTTCATATTTATTTTTGTATCGGCTTGCAACTATCGCTGTAGGTTTTGAGTGTGAGGTTCTCAGTATCAAGATTTGAAACATTGTCATTCCATAGCTTAATGGCTCTATATTTCAAAACCTTTTTAAAACTTGTTAATCTAAAAAAATCAATGGCAAACTTTTTGGGCTTTCTAAGTTCATAAGCAACTATATTATTTTTATAAACAATCCATAAATTGAATAATTTTTTGATTGCTGTATTTTGTATACACATCAGTTTTTTTATGTCTGTATATGCCCAATTGATTATGCTGTAGAAGTAGTGAGGTAAAAATAGCGATTTATAAAACAGTAATTTGATATTTACAGAAAATTCATTTTATATCTATTTAAAATATATTTAAATAATATTAAATTTAAATATATCTATTTTAATTTCATAGAAACGGAATTTATGTGATTTTTCCAAGTCTGGTTTTCATTTATATACAATCCCACAAGATTAAAACATGATATACGCTCTATTTGACTTTTAAGGCACAAATTATTCATTTTATAAGAAAAAATCATATATTTAGATTTCTTTGTATTAATTTTTAATTCATTGGAATCTACCCAGTTGCAAATCTGATGTAATACTTCATCTACAAAGTCCTCAGCCTTAGAAGAAAGTGATAGTGATATCATCAGCAAAGAATCGACATTTGAAGTTTTGACTCACATTATGGAAATCATTTTTAAAAAGGGAAAATAGAATTGGCCCCAAAATGGAACCTTGTGGAACTGATTTTGATCCAGGGTCATTTATTACTACTTTTTGATATCTATTGGTTAAATAAGAACTTAAAAAAGTTAGCGCTTTATTAGAAAATCCTAAATACGAAAGTTTGTCAGGAGTGTGTTATGTGAGATGCCGTCAAAAGCTTTCGATAGATCTATGAATAGTTCCAAGACGTGTTCCTTTTTTTCTAAGATTGTTGTAACTTCATTTATGAAAAAGTTATACTAGCAGATGATGTGTAGAATATTGTGTTCTGAAGCCAAATTGATATTTGAAAAGAAGCTTGTTATTATTTATGTAACTGATAATTTGATTATATAATATTTTTTCAAATAACATTGACAATGTTATTTGTCAATAACTTTGTCAAATAACATTGACAAAGTTTGTCAAATAACGTTGACAAAGAATGTATTTGTCAAACATTCTTTCTCAAAATTCTCTATTGTTTGTGGCGATTTTAATATAAAAAAAATGTTTTTTTTTGACAAACTTTTTTATTTGTCAAACATTCTTTCTCAAAATTCTCTATTGTTTGTGGCGATTTTAATATGAATTTATTACTGCTGGAAACTGCTGGAATCACACTAGACTCATTAAAAAATGATGTTTCGATGGTTGAAGAAAATGATGAAACTGAAGTTTCATCTTTTAATGAAACGGTACAAAGTGTAATTTCTACTTTAAAAATTTATACACATAATGCTATGTATTCTGAAGAATATATAACAATATAAAAAATTCCAGAAACTTTCTCAGAACTAACTGATAAAGAAATAGTTGAGTTTTTAACACCTGCCATTGAAGATTTTAACGATGATTATGATGAAATAATGGAAGATGATATTTGCAAGCCAACAATACAAGATATGGACTGTGCTTTGAATGTTTGTAGAAGGTTTTTGGAGTGTAATGAAAAAAGCAAACAAGAAGACATATTAGCGCTTGAAAACCTTGAAAAAAGAATAAACTATCTGGCTAATTCAAACCTTAAGCAAAAAAGCATTTTGGATTTTTTTAAAAAATAAATTTTAATTTTGATATCAGTTTTTTGGTAAGTTGACGTTTATTATATATAGATAACATTCATACATGTGATCCCTCGCACAAACACCATCCCGTTTCAATGCCTCCCGCTTAGTGCCATAAAATTATATAGATCACATTTTTCTCTTTTATAACTCCCCCAATATAACGCCACTGTTATATGCCGTAGGCCATATTTATTTACAGAACGGATATGCTTTATTTCGTCAAATTTAACTCCAATTTTATATCATGTATTGCTGTCAAATTAACTATAATAATATTTACTTTTATTTATTCAACAATAATAGCCTTTGCCATAAGTTTCCTTCTATTTATGTTTTAGTGACACTTTCGTACTCATTAGGCATTTTTAGTTACTGTTGATAAAGGAAATTCACGCAAGAAAATATTTCTGGCTACTAGTAACAAATCTGGAAAGTGATATTATAATAAGAATAACGCTCAAATGAGGTTTTCAACTTAAAGTGTAAACAAAAAGCAATGCTAGATTTTAACTTCAAAAAATAAACAAATTTTAATAAATTTTTGGATTTCTTACTTTAATTAAATGCCGTACTTTACAATACTACTCAAAGCAAATAAGACAGCTACATTTTTGATACCCCTGATTTACCGCCACCACCGATATACCGCCACCCCCGATATACCGCCAATTGAATAGTGGTAGTATATCGTGAGTGCACTGTATAATTATTTTTGTTCATTAAATTTTATTTTATTTTTTTATATCTAGTCTAACCATCAGGAGCTGAAGAAATCTCGATGAAGTAATAAAACTTCTTTTTCTCCTCCAGTGGTAGACAAAATAATATGAATATATATATATAGAATGCCAACTTTTGCAAAAAATGTTGATTTGTGTAAATAAATATAATTCTTCTTCATATCAACCTGGAGCTGTTTAAATCCTGATGAAACATCGCAACTTTCTTTTTAACCTCCCCTGTTACATCTAAGTTTATGGATTCTTATTTTCTTCGTTCTATATTCTTTTTGAGTTCACAAAATATTTATTCTTGTCTTGACAATCCATGAAAAAAATAACAAAATAATAAGAATATAAAAAATAACAAATACTAGTAATATCGATTTTAGTAGACCAAAAAGAAGATTGAAATATATTCGGAAGGATAGAAGCCATTAAAAATTAGACTTTGATAATATTATTATCTTCTTCTCTAAACCCGAATTAAAAATGGTTACTAATCTTATTTAAATTTTGAATTTATATCATTATTATATTTGTAATATTATTTATATAGACAAAGAAAGAAATTAATTTTTCTTTTTAATCTGAAAAATAAAATAAATTTTATTTTAAAATTAATAATGGAATTTTACAAATTGGTTGAAAATCCGATTTAATTTTTCAAATATTTTTTTATAATGAGATATTATATGATGTCAATTTTATTAAATCTATTTTTTAATGTGAATTCAATCAAAAAACTATAAAAGAGCAAGAAATTATAATGTTTACTGCCTTATAATGTAGGTCCTCGTGTTCTAATATTTATTGTTACGTGAAACGTAAAAGAAAAGGTTTTATTATAACGAATATTTTCAACTGGTGAAGTTGTTTTAGGATCTCCAGGTAGATTAGTTGACTTAAGGAGTCAAGGATCTTTTTGACTGATAAGTAGTTTTGAAGGATTATCAAAGGATCTTTGATTTATTCCAATACTACACAAAGCTTTGCCTTTTTCTTCTTATAGTTGTGCTTTTGCTTTGTATATATATAGTGAATGAATGTATATGTAAATTATGCTGAAGGGAAGGTTGAAGTGTTTGAGCATGGTAACTTTTAACATGCCAAATATTACAATTAGGAAGGTTAATATAAACAATAAAGCATGTAAATTTACAGTAAGATATTATATGTTAATCATTACAAGAGCATTAAAGTTACACTCCCCCAGCAAATTAGTTTTATACGGTTTCTAACTTTACTAAATGTTTTATGCGTCTTTCTATTATTATTGAGTTTGTTTTTATGAGCTTTTCTAATAAAATTGTTCTCTACCTTTCACGACTTCGAGAACTTTTCCAACAGTCAATTTATTTTTAATAGCATATGACTTTTACTAAAACAAATTCACCTGGTTTAATATTGACGGTATCTTTCTACCACTTTTTCTGATTTATTAGTCAACTAAAATATTACAATTTTTTTGCATATAGAGTAGTCTTGAACAAGCGTAATTTTTTACTTTAATAGTACAATTGTTTGATTAAGTGTCGGCACTTTATTCATAGCACTTATCGTCAGGTTTAATATGAAAAATCATTCCTGCTTTGAAGTTGCGGAGATTTTATCAGAAAACGATAGATTGACTAAAAAATTCTTTCCTTAGATAAATATTCATTTAATAAATGACATTATATTTAATTTGAAATGACTTAATAATATTTATCTTCAAGTTTATATTAATTTATCAAGTTGTATGCGTATACATATATATTATAATTATAACATACCTGATTTTGTACTCTTAGCCAGAAAATTTTTTTGGAAACTAAAACCTCACGTTTATTTCAACATGAGAGCAAAAAAAGCTCTTAAAAATTTCATATTTTTTCCTCCTTTTTCTTAGAGAAAAGTTGGTCCCCTTACCTAATAGATGATTGGGGCTCAAATACTTGCCATCTTCAGGATGCAAGGGATGTCTCGCTATTGCTCTATTGTTGATAATGTTCGCAATTTCAAAAAAACTTGTCTGTAGTTCCTCGAAATTCATTATTGGAATTTTATCTATTTTCATAATTATGTCTCTTTTTACACTTTTTATTAACGATTCTGACAAACCGTTTTCCCACTGTGAAAGAAATCCATTGGAATTCTATGTTTTCAATTTTTTTTTCGCTTCTTCTATTAATTGTTTACCTTACTTTATGCCTTTGTCTGAATAACACTTTTTGGGTAGACCTCTAAAAGAAATGAATTGTTTGAAAGCTCTTATAAAAGCACATGTATCGTACCCTGTTAATATATCTAAATAAACAGCACGGGTTGCTAAACAATTTATAATTAATCCGTAACCCTTATTACTTATGGTTTGCGTTGATCTTCTTGTACGTTTTTTCTCCTTTATAATATTGGTCCAAATAGATCCATTCCAATGTATTCAAATGGCAAAGATGGACGAAGCCTTTCTTTAGTTAAAGAAGCCATTTTTTGCTTACAGGCTGCTATATCTAGAACTTTACACATCACACACTTCCTTTTGCTAATTTATTCATGTTTAAGATCCAATATTTAGCCCTAACTTTGGAAGCACTAGTTAAAACACCTCTGTGATTTTTATCATGAATGTACTTGACGTACAATTGGGAAAATTTATGCTGTGACGGAAGAAGAATTGGTTGGTAATTTATTTCCTTGGATCTTGCTGAAACACGCCAAATATCGTCGCTATCTTTCAATGGACAAAGATTTTTATGTTTACCCTTTACTATACTTTCATTAATAATAAGTTGGGCGTCCTTTACCTATAATTTAACCGTTTTTCCTTTTGTTCTTTGAACAAATTTTTGCTAATAAGTCTCTCCAGCCATCCTTTTTTTGCATTTATCACTTCTAATACCCTGGCTGTAACCCTCATCATCCTATAATTCTTAAATCCTTCACTATTTATATAATAACGCATATCTTGAACCTTTTGTTAAGAAACTATCACTCTCAACACTTGTTTTAATTCTTTTTAAGGGCCAGCCTTCAAATTTTAAATAAAAAAAATTGGGACCATGTTGCCATTTGGAATCTTTGTCTATGTTCGCTTGCGAAGTCTTTGTTAAATATCTGCAATATTATGATGAGTGGGGATGTAATTCCATTGGTCTAGACTACCTCGCCCAGTCGATGAGCTACAAATGTATCAAACGTGTGTGAATTTTGATTTATCATAGAATATACTACTAATGAATCTATAAAGAAAAGATTTTTCTGAAATTCAATACGTGAAATTGATATAATAAATTTGCTGATCTTTTAGCCAAAACTGCTCCTTGGAGCTCTCCTCTTAAATTAGAACGTCTTGTCTTTTAAGAAG
Source organism: Nectonema munidae (assembly GCA_030549495.1). Lineage (NCBI taxonomy): Eukaryota > Metazoa > Nematomorpha > Nectonematoida > Nectonematidae > Nectonema > Nectonema munidae. The sequence goes on along the minus strand of JAUIRK010000065.1, from coordinate 36,599 downwards.
CCACACTTTGGTCTTGCCAGCAATTAGTCTACAAAATACTGTATTGTTCCTCCTTTCATATCTAATATACGCACATGTGCCAAATGTTTGGTTTGAAAAATGCACAACCGAATATTTTCAACGTTTTCTTCGATTTAAAGCTCGTGGAAAAGAAACATTTTTAAGTTTTTGTAAACTCTTCAAAAAAATTAGCCATTACATCGTAATTTAGAGCTTCTTCATCTCACTCTATTTTTTTGTCATCGTTATCTCTCCAAGTATGTCGAAGCAAGTTTTTCGAAGTTAGGATATAAGGAACAAGAATTCTTATTGGGTCAAAAATTCAATTAACAAGGCTTAATATTTCTCTCCGTCATAGTTCAATTTGATCTAGATTTTGTTCAAAATACTTAAAGGAACAATTAAATTGCAACTTGAATCTCTCATTTTTAACATCCCAATATACTCCCAAAACTTTACTTGTTCTATTTGTATCAATTTTACAATTTATTTTGTCTTCCTAAATTATCTTTTCTTTTATCACAAAACCGCCCTTTTCTAAAGCAGAAGATTAAGAATTATTAAGAAACCTTCTAAGGCCGGATTACTAATCGAGATTACAAACGGGTTTTTGATAGTATTTTTCAAATTTTTGTAGATTAAAAAAATAAATCGAAATTTTTTGGCATGTTACACGTGTTTTATGGCCTCTAGTACATTTTTATTAATGAAAATCTTATTTTCATCAACAAATATTTTTGAAAATCGAGCAAAAATTTTCTTGTCCAAGAATGCAATTATCCCAGCTTCATTTAAAAAGCTGACATTTTTTAATTACAATGCAGTACTCTGATCTCTTTCCCTTGCAGCGCAAGGTTAAAGGAATTCATATATTCAAATATGTTCACTAAAAATGATAGAAATATACGAAAGCAGACATCAGAAAATTCTACATGCATGTCAAGTTTGCCTTCCCAAAATTGCTAGATTTCTTTCCATAGTATTCCAAGGAAATTTTCTTTTGGAAAAACGTTTGAGTGCAGCAAGAGTTTTTCAAATTGAAAACAAAGAAGAGTTGAAGCATTTGCTTTAATGAAATACACTGTTTTAATGACTTCATTGAAAACATTTTTCAACTCATCGGGTATGGTTTTATGGCTCAGCGTACTGGGTACCAATTACATCTGGAGATTTTTGCTTAGCCAGATTCCGACTTAATACCGTGCTGTAAAAAAGTTATCTCTTTGTCAAATGTTTCTTACACGTGTTCTATTGCTGAGTTTAGCAAAATAAAAAATTGTCTATCAAGTTCTTGTCATATATACACATTGTACGTAAACGCACGCTACGCCGAAATTTTTTAATGAAGTTTGCAAACCACTCTTCAAGCTCAACAAGAGAACAATATCATTCAAATATAAGTCTATCCCTCCTTATTGCCATTTACCAGTATTGAAACGGATGGTCACTGTCTATTTGTATAGTCAATTAGATATACTATACTCTAACCAAATGAAGGTAAAAATGATCTATTTTGTAAATCTTTAGAGTGCTGAATTTTTAGTTGAACTGATTTTATATTTGGTGTCGAAGGTTAAACATGTCTTTGTCTTCTAAAGACTATATGGAAAGGGTTGTATTAGAGGACTCATTGGTAATACAGTCATACCTCATTTATCCGAGAGCAGATTATTCGGCAACCCCACTATCCGATGCAATATTGATTGGGAGCTAAAAGATATTTCTCAGCCTCTAATCTCACTAATTGTCAGCAAGCTTGGTTCATATCAAATGAATTAGTTTGGATGTATTGATTACTCTGTACTGAAATGCATTGTTGTTTAAAATTAAATTTTTAACAACGAAATGTTATGTTACCAAGCTTGATTAGTAACACAGAAAAACAAAGAATCATCTTATATAATCTTCATATTCTACCTTACACATATATTTAGTTAGTAAAGAAATTGTTTGAAAATTTATTTAGGAAATGGGTCTATGAATCAATAAGTATATAGTGCTGAGTTTAAATTTGGCCATTTTAAATAGAAATTGAAGCTTTGAAATTTTTGGAAGAAATATTCTACAATCTTTAAATTTATATAAAGTAGTTATTCCAATCCCTAAGTTATACGCTAAAAATGACATTATTTGTACTAAGTTTTATTAACAAAATTTTTTGGCAAAGTGTAAAACATTGCCAACTATTTTAAGAAATCTTGATAAAAAACGAAAACATTAAATAAAATCTAATATACACACATGTGCCAAATGTTTAGTTTGAAACAATCTTTATAAGGATAAAGATGCTATATATTTGATTTCTAGAATAAAAGGCTTGAATGTTTAAATTAGGCCCGTCGCCCACTTCAAGTATGGTGGGGGGGGGGGGGGGATTGAACAAGGGGAGGCGGCAAAGCTCTGTCTCCTTCTCCCGCCCCCTCCCACCTTTTAGATGGGATTGGTTACTGTAATTAATAGGGTTAAACATTTTAATTATAGAGTTCTTATATATATCTTTTTGTTCTATTTTGTCTTTTTACATTTATGTTATCTTCAACCATTTTAAATCTTAAGTTTATTGTTTTATAAATTTGGCATTTGCTTTGATATCTTGACCATTTGTATGAATAGAGTTTTCTATTTTTTTGGTATTACAAACTAAAACATTCAAACATTTGATTATTCTGCTAAATAATTAAGCAGACGATATTTATTTATTTTGCAACTCGTTTCATTCAATACTCATGTCTCCTCCAATTCCTTACGAAAAAAAGAAAGACTTGTTGAGAATGAATATATTATCAAGAAATATTATAACAACCAAAATGGAATAAAGAAACAAAGAAAGGAGGCAAGAAATACAAATTGAAATTGCGAGACTTTTAAGGAGCAAACTGAACTTAGACACATCTTTATCTACCATTCATAATGCTTTAGTTGATAAGTTAAAGATAATAAAAATCGCATCGAGAAATTTATCGTGTTAAAGTCTAGAAAGTATAGAAAAAAGAAAACACTCGTGCCAAGATTTTGCACTTAATGCTCGTAATGAAAAAAACATGTGTGCATTCATTGACGAAACTGGATTCAACTTACTTACACCAAAGAAGGAATGATGGAGAGCGAAAATAGGAAAAGAGCCCAAGTCATTGTACCCACAATAAAGGGTATGCTTTACATCTTAAAACTTTTGTCTTAAAAGTGTTTACAAGTAAAACAAAAATTTTTGGGTAAGAATGCGACATTAATTGACGCTTTGAATGATAGTGGCATTGTTCATTTATATCATTGTTTACTGAATGCCAAATTTATAAAACAATAAACCTAAGATTTAAAAATGTTGAAGACAGAATAGAATTGCAAAAAGACAAAATACAACTAAAAATGGTCTATATATTTCATATAATAGAAAATTATTTGGGGGGCGAAAGGGATGTGCGGTCCTGGTTAAAGCTTGGATTGGAGCCAACATTGCACTTACCAAATGAAAAATAAAAAGCAAATTCACTTAGGAACGATAGCTCTGGTCAATCTTATTTTATCGGATGTTAGTTACTTTTCTGAGTTTGTTGCTTCCTAAATCCCTAGATGACTTTAATGAGAAAAAATTAATTTTTTATTTGGATATATATTTTTAGCATAGGATTTTATAAATTTATGTTTATTGACATGCGGACTACTTACTATCTATTCATAGCCAAAAAGGCTTGTACTAAGAATCTCCAACCGACTACTGACTTACAATTTCGTATACAAGTTTTATTAGACTTTTATTCTGACTTCGCAAACTTTTAAAAACGTGGAATATGTTGGCAGCCTAGAAAAATATAAGGTTATGGTTAAAAAATATTTTTATGTTCGATGGACTTTACCCTTTTTAATTCTCATCAAAATTTTTAGCGCTTTCAGAAAGTGACCTTCTTGTTAGGACCGTATGGGATCGTGGGACTTATAATGTTTAAGAGATAGATAAATAATAAATGCACATTTGTGTATTAAAAAGTTTATTCTTTTTTACTCTCTCGGCCCTAAAACTATTTTTAAATATTGATTATTATTAATCGGTACTTTTCTGTTATCTCTTCCCCACTCTAAAAAAAATTTTAAAAAAGCAGACGATATTTTCTAAATTAAAAAAGCAGAATATTTTCGGAAAATTGACTACCGCTTATATTAATAAAAGTAATGACATTTATTAAAATTCAGCCTACTATTTATTGCATAGAGTTTACGCAAGTAGAATCTTCTTCAAATTTCACCTCAGAAATATCCTGATATCCAAATCTTTTTTATATGCGCCTTTATAATTCTTTCACATTTTTATATGTGCCTCATCCTTTACTTTTAGGTCAATTTAATACACAAAAAAGTGCAAGGTAAATTCACTTCAAAAAAAGTTTTTATCCTTGAAAAAATTTGTATTTTTTTTAGCTCACGACGAAGGAATTCTCGACTGTGCTTGGGTGAGAAGTCAAACCAAGGAAGCCAATTTTTTAGCAACCGCTTCTTTGGATGAAACCATCAAAATTTGGTCATGGTATTTTCTTCTTGAAATTATTTGGGCTAAAAAGGACTTTGGTAGTATAACAAGCGTGTATCTAAGTTAAATATTTTCTACTTCTCACATATACAAATTAAATAAAGGTTAGAGCAATCAATTCAAGTGTTATTGGGGTTTAGGAGCGTGTGTATTTTTAAAAGATGGAGCCGGAGTAGGATCCAGAGCCGGTAACACCATAAAAGTGGCTAATGTTACAAGAACTTTTCGAGGGTTGCGGAAAAATTGACAAAACAGGAACTAGAGCTGTAGGTGAAGCTGGAGCCAAACATTGAAATCTTTTGGCACCGAAGCCTGAGCCATATGATTTTTCTAGTTCCCAAATCCTGAGTGTGACGATTGAGACACAAGACTAACACTTGTTTGCTGCTATGTGGGTGGCCCGCTCTTTATTTTGGCATTTGAGAGAATATTGAGATTATTTTGTGTTCATTTTGCTTGAATTTTCGAACATCTTTAGTATTATGGCACTACTTTTTAAATAAATCTTCATTTTCATATTCAGTTCTTGCCACCTCCTTTTTTTTTTATATCTTAGCAGTATGCATTAACTCTTGTATAATTTCTTCGGCCAAAATAGATCCAACCTGAAGACAAATAAATAATTAATCTTATAAATGATTATAAACGGGGCTCAGAAGGCACCTCAAAATTGAAAAGGAAAGAAAGTAAGGATGTTTCCGACGCCAAACACATCCAAACACATCAGCTTCGTGGCGATGCCAAAAAATTTGAGAGCGTGGATTGTGAAGTGAATACCCAATACTTTTGGCGGGAATGAGCCAAACTTGCAATCATGAGGCTACTTAGTAGGCAAACTTTCTTACAATCCTTTTCTTTGATCTTCACCACAAAAGCCGTTGCCTCCGCATTCTGCTTGACACCCGTCTATAATTCTATAAGATTTCTCGTTATATTCCTTGCTTGCCCTTCAGCTGCCTCACCCTTCTTTAGTTTTGAAAATTTAAAAACTCTCATGGCATTATTACTGAAAGTGCTGCAAATTTGTTCTCAAAAAAGAATAAGATCATGTCGTACTTCATCGTCGCTCTAACATAATATTTTTTATTCTTACAATAGACCTGTATATTACCAGTGTTAGATGGACAGCATTTATTTACATGTTTATATAATAATGCATACACGCTTTCATTATAAGAGAACCAGGCTTGATATCATTCTTACCTGAAAAATAGACCATGCTGACGATAAATAGGTTTTCAATTTAATACGTATTCGATTCTTAGTCTCATAACGTTTAGTATTGGGAAGAAGTCAGTTTGCATGTCACCTAATAAAATGTTTAAATGTTAACCTATACATAAATAAGAAGGAGAGAGGCTTCAAAGCCAACCAGAAGCGTATCATTGTGAAGAACACGGTTGGCCACTCCATGAGATTATTATTTTTATTTTTTATAAAAAATGAACTCCAAGTCCTAAATTGTATTTTATACCGACTCCGGCCCACATTCCTTTAAAGTCTCCGATTTCGCATCCTGATTGGAAGTATTAAAAATGCATAATCGAACTTTAAGAAATTTTCTAAGTTGAAATAACGAGTTTTTTTTATCGAAGGTGTCTCCATCCAAACTGCTTCTATTAATAATATTAGGGAGATGAGGCTCAAGTTCTTTTTTGTCATGGATCTCTCATTTTATCTGCTTTCCTCATTCAATCATTTGATGTGTTTTAGTGGAACATATCTTGTCCCAACACCTTGCGCTGATAAATGTCATTTTTGTATTCGGTTCTTATTGTCTTCATCACTTGTGTGTATTTCTTTCAGGAACAACGAAAGTTTGAAGCCATGCCTCACTTTGGAGGGCCACAGCATTGGTGTTCACAGTGTGGACATCGACTCCACTGGAAGTAGTAAGTCGCTTTTTTCATCACCCATATCGCTCTTCTCCTTTCAATTTACACTCATAAAAAGCTTCTCTCGCTTACCGATTTTCCCAACTGTTCCAAGTTGCTGTCTAGAGCTAAGTTTTGAGCAGACACCGCACGGACTTTTCCAAACTGGTGTTGCTGAATTGACCTGTCAAATCATTAAAACCACTTGACAACGATTGGCCTGAAATTTATCAGCTTCCTAAATTTAATAATTTAAGAGGCACGTTAACTCTACTGTAATTAAAATGTTAACATCTTAATGTGTCGTAAGAGGCGCGTTAATAATAACATCTAATCTAAAATAAGCCTCTTTATAGGCAAAATAAAATCTTCAGAATGAATTATTTCTTCAATCATATGACTCTTAGTATCTCCACCTTTTAAGAAGTTTGTTGCAGGGTTTTAGCTTTACAATGTCAGATAATGAGGCTGGAATCACATAATTTTTCTCGGCTCACATGCCAGTTCTCATTTTACCAGATGCGCTCGCACTCAAAAATTTTGCAAAAGTTTACTTACTATATTTAACATAAATCAGAATAAATATCATTTTTCATGCTCTCCTTGACGGACTACCTTTGAATAACGTGGTTGACGGAGCCAATGCTTTTTTTTCACCCTTTAGTAAAGCTGTTTTTTGAAATTTTTTCAATCGGGTATAACTAAAATAACTAAAGAATAAAAGAAGTTTTTTTTATTGAAAATTCATAATTTTGATATTTGTTTTTTCCCGAAAAATTAACGCCATCTACAATTTTATTTTTGTTCTTAGTCAGCTTAGGTCTATGAAAGTGCTTTTATATTCAGTAAGAGAAAAGAATAATTTTAATGACAAAAACTCCATAGGGGTATTCTGTAAATAAACAATCATTCTATAATATTACTCCGTATTTTTTTCATCTCATGCTTGCTATATCACGATTGCATCATATATGACTGCATTTATTCATGCCAAGGAATGATGCTTATTATATATTGTTTATGTTATTATAATTATAAGCATTCTGATGTGCGAAATGTGATTATACATACAAATATTTTATGACCAAATAAAAGAAGCATTCCATATTTCACTTGCATTCATCTCATCTTTGCTAATGTGGTTATAGAATTTGTGTATATCAGATAGAAAACCATATGATTTACTCGAACGAAAAAGCATTCATGGTGAAACTCTATCTAATCCCGCACAACTGTTTCTTTGTTTGCTGAGTTTTTCATTACACATCGACTCTTATAACAAACTTGTGCCACTTTTATCTTCATCTCTGAGTTTTCCAATTCATAATCACAAATTTCATTTTTGGAATTTCCTACTTCACAAAACTTTTTGTATCTTCACTTGTAATGTCTCCTTAGGATGATAATTCTGATTTGACTTCGAGTTTTTCAGCTTCACTGTTAGTTCTTCAGATTCTTCGATAGATTTGCAGGACGAAATCGATGAGAATTTGGTTATGCTAGATTCGACTAAGTACTCTTGGGATCCTTCCTCTACACTTAGGGGTAGAGTTGAAAGTATAAATATCAGAACACTTCTAGACGTCCTCCTGGTCCTCAGGGAACATGTAAAAATACTTCAAATGTTTTACAAGTCTTCAAGCCTTTTTTAACTCCTGAAATTATCCATCATATATACACAATGCAAAAATTTGAGAAAGCTTTCAAAGTCATCTCTCATATTTTGCTGTTTTATTACATATTGGTCAAAATGGGGACCAAAAAATCAAAATAAAAGCTTCGTTTTCTTTCTACTCTATCCCATTTTCGAGAGTTGCGATTGGGCATGACATGTTTTTCCTTATTCATGTTTTCATAAGATTTGATGACAAAGAAAGGCGCGACACTGATGATAAAATCAGTGCTATTCGCTTTATTCACAATCACTTTGCTGAAGTTTTTTCAAATTTTTGGATATCCCTCATGCCGTTACCATTGATGAGCAATTGGTCAGTTTCAGAGGAGGCCGTCCAGTAAAAGTTTATGATTCTCATAAACCTGGAAGATACGGCTTGAAGTTCTACCATATTTGCGATTCTAAATCTTACTATTATATGCGACCTGAAATTACATTTCAGGTATCGAAGACTCTTCTCATTTCTCTGGAAAGAATAGTCAAAAGATTAGTTGAAAAATCCAAAGTTTCTCCTTGTTGTGGTCTTTATAGAGATCGTTTTTCACTTCCCATGTGTTATCTGTCTGGGCGTACTCTAAATGTCTTTCCTTCACCATAATGTCCAACAGAAGATTCCTTCCAATAATTTTCAGACCAACGCACTTGAAAGAGCTAACGCTAATGAGTGTAAAAATCGGATAATCTACTCCGATTGTGTTTCTACCCTAAAAGACACGAACATAAAAATGTTAAAGTAGTGTATATGCTACCCTCTCAAAATAAAAACATTCAAATCACAACCCGAAAGTATCTTAACCTACAATGAACAGAAGGGTGGTGTCGATGTGGCAAAGGATGATAGAAGTTATGGTGCTTAGAAACCAACAAGAAATGGACTCTTGTTGCATTTTGTAATTACTTGGACATATGTGCCCTAAACAGTTGGGCAATATTGAATGATAACTGTCCACAAGCTTCTCCCAAAGGCAAAAAGAGTGGCAGAAAATTTTTCATCAAAATGCTTTTATTTTATCGTTATTCAGATTCCCAAGCTGGTCCCAGTGAGCAAGGAAATAAAAAGAGAGCATCTTGTCAGTTTTCCTTTTCAAAGTTTAACAAAGCCACAAGAAGATATGAAAGTTACAAGGTTTTTATTTTCCAAAAACACTCCTCGCTTTTTGTTCGAACTGTAAATAAAGTTTGTCCTTTTTATTCAATATTGGTAAATGCTTTTTTATGATTTTATCAAATGTGTAATTGAATGAAGCTCATATTTTAGACAATTTTAGGAGTTATAACTTAACGACATCTATAATAAACTTTTAAAAAAACAATTTTTTTTGCCTTTTCATCGTATTTTAATTTTAAAATCTCAATTTTAGTTTTTGTATTTCACGAAAAGGGTAAAAGTAAAATTTACAACTAATTTTTATATGGGGTTGCCATTGAGCTAACTGATTTAATATTCAACAAAAGTTGCTGGTGTAAAAAATGCATACAGTCACACTCAGGCATAACTTCTATGAATAAAATTGACTATACCGACTCTAAAAAAACTAAAACAAATAAAACCAATATCTCGGAATAAACGTGCTATAGATTTGAACTTGTGAACTTGCTTGATTACTAAAATTTATATATGCAGGGCCATTTATTGTGTATTCTATTGCGCTAAAACTTTATATTATAGACAATATTTTGCCCCTAGAAAAACTATTTTATATAGATATGTGTTATAAAAATAGTTTACCCCTTGAAAAATTTATGGGCCTTTGTTAAAATTCCTGTCCAATTATTGCCTCTGATAAACTATAACTCAAATTTGGCTTGACTATTATATCGAATGAAGCCCAAATTGATGAAAAAAATAGATTTTAAATTTCCATTTAAAGCCTTCGCCTAAGACAAGAAAACGAATATCAAAAATATAGTGATACCCGAAACGAGTCTTTTAATTTAAATGTTTGAAACAAAATATTAAATTAATTCCACATAAAAAAAGAAAAATTAAATTTATATTCAAAAATAAACGAAAAATGTTTTAAAATCGCCCGAGGGCTTAAAATTATTTCAAAGTGAGGGGGACCAAAAGTACTTTCTCCAGGATCTAAAAATTTAGAATAATTTGACGCTGCATTACAGCAAAGCCTACCGTTAAACGTATGTGTTATTATTTTTGAATAATTTCTTTCAGATTAGTGAGCTAAGATATCTCAACAAAGTTAAAACAAATTTGTTTTTGTATTAAAATTGTTAAGAATATACTCATATATCACTTGGTCAGGGCTGTTTTTGATCCTTTTTGATAACTCGTTCATCTTTTGCTTTATATTATTTATTTAATTCTTTGCTGTCACCTACTAAATCAGATGAATTGTACTTTTATTAGAATTTTTAGTCGACCTAGTTGGGCATGTTTATTTTTGTGCTTTAGTATGCGCGTCTGCCTCCATCGATGGAAACATCAAGATCTGGGATATCAATTCAGGGCAGGAAATACAAGACATCGTTCCCGCTCCTTTCGAATCCTGGAACATTTGCTTCTCCCCCGATTCGAGGTACTTGGCCACGGGCAGCGCAAATGGAAACATCTATCTCTACTCCGTAGAAACAGGTGAAAAAGAGACCTGGCTCAAAACGCATGGAAAATTCATCCACAGTCTCGCCTATGTAATTTCGCTTGTATTTTGTGCGTATGCGATGTTTCTTGGGCTGTAGCTTCATTGAATCGCTTAAAATCTCAGCGTTGTAGTCACTATTCCTTCATGAATTGCTTGGCAGGCACTTTAGTCAATTGATGAAATTCATAAAGTAAACAGTGATTTCATGAATTCTCTGAAAGTTTAGGCATTTCAAGAAATCACTGACTTCACACTCGTATGCTAACGGTACCCGGACATTTGGTAGAATGGACATTTGTCCGAACAATAGCAAATAGACATTTGGCCGAATGGAGCATTTGTCATGCAACTTCTAGTAGATAAAATAGAAAACAAAAATTACGATGTAGATTTCTAAAGAACACAAGCTTGCAAACTTACTGGGAGTAAAGCAACGTCTACAAAAATGGTCAAATTGTATGTACATTTTCGGCTAATATCTTTTCAGCTAAATGCTAAGAAAAAAAATGCTTTTCACTTTCTTATGATTCGTGTGCAACTACTTAGTGTTGGCAAAGCTACGGAGGCATCAAAACTCGCCAAAGAAATTTACCAAGATATTATGTTTTTAATTATTATTTGATTGATTTTTAATCTGCAAAATGAATTACATTTTCAACATTGGAAACAGTTAACATTTTAAATACATGTTTTTAGCCTGAACAATTAAAGTGTGCTAAAATTTCAAGTCATTCGAAACAAACACGTAAAAGTTAACGTGAATGCTCTTTAGGTAGATGTGCATCCATATTACTCTTTGTCCTTATGAGCTCCTTATCAATTCGTTTTTTCTATTTCTTCGTTTATATTTCTTTTTTCCGTTCCCCATTCCAACGAGAAATTTTTATTATACATTTTGTTTCTTGTTACAGTCTAATTTTATAATCAAAAGAGGACTTTTTTATTCTTGATATAAAACCTTCCTATGAAAAGTTGTGTATTTTTCAGGATTTCTCAATCTAATTCTAGCTTTTGTTACATACTGATTTAAGTTTTTATTTCTTTCTTCTCTCTCACTCTGCCACTAAACTTGATACACCAAGAGAAGTAGAAACAAATATTAAAAGTAGTTTTCCGTCAAAACATCTAAAACACTTGTATATAAAAATATAGGAATGAGTATTTCATTTGAATCAATTCATTTATTTACAATTACAACGCAAAAGATATAACAATCAGTTTTACATTGCATGATTTTAATGCGATCTTTGTCCCCGATGCAGGGCTATCAATTCGTCAAATTTTGGTTTCAGGCAATTTTGATTCTCTGATCACGCTCGAGCAGATGCGTCACTTGACAACTCAACTAAATAAGATATGAAGAAAGCGAGTAAAAGCAACGTAACATTGTTCCAGGGTATTGCATGCTTTTTAGAGATCTCTTAATTCATTGACAGCCTCTGGTATCATCAATACTTGAAAGTTGCTAGAGCTGTTGTGTGGTTTTGAAGTTCATTCAAGGTTTTTTTATCAACATTAATTATCTTTGGATAAACCAACAATGAAGGGATCAACAAGCCATTGAGACACCGCCTTGAAATCTAAAAAATGCCATTCTTTTGATACATCTATTTGAAGCGAAAACTCATTTTCCGTGAGTCTAATGGGCTTTCAACATCACTGCGATTTCATCAATGTGCCGTGATGCTGATTAGTTGCTCTAAGGAATAACACTGTTACCTCTTCTGGACTCTGATCCATGCCTTTTAAGAGCATTACGGCCACTGCAGTCATAATCAAAGATTTCCGAATAGTGTGAGGCTTACCAGCGTTTGAAATTAAATCAGCTAGATTAATTTTCTCAGATTCCTTTCACTTTTGCTCTTTTTGAGTCATCAGATAACCTTTTAAAAGAATCTAATTGCCTGTCTTTTTAGTGTTTATGCGCAGTCTCCTTATGTTTCTTTAGTATGCAGATACAAATACTTTCATTTGAAAACAAAGCTTTCTGTAGCATACACATAGGAAAGACATCATCTTATGAGGATTTGAAGCATCAAGAAATGATATTTTTTTTTACAAATTAACAGATATACATGTTTCTCTTATCTCTAAGTGTAAAGTACTTTTTAAAATAGTTTTGTGCCGCCCTAGAATTATTTCATGAATTCTAAAGGGGGCCATATGGCCCTCGTTGAGAAACCCTGATTTTAAGTTTGCCCTATGACTAAAACTAAACAAAGATCTCCAAAGGTTATGGATATGTCTTTATATGTGTAACCTTGAAAATGTTGGAATATTGGAGCCATCAAACAAGAGCATAGATTTCGACCGAGGTAGTTACTTAATTTTAAATTCATATGAACACAATCAAGTTACAATACGTGTTTGAAAACTGGCTGAAATGTTGGGTATTTTGAAGAGGTGATAAAAAATTCTTTAGATTTTTGATAAGTTTGAACAAATATTAGTTATAAATAATGTGTAATTTGAAGAGATCTGCCTTAACTGTAGCCATTTGTCTGATTATGGAAGGTTTCATTTAGATTATGACTTCTTAATCTTTGGCTCTATCATTGAGTTCTTTCCTTGACCACGAGACCAAATTAATGCTTTCTAAAACCCTGTTTAGAGCCAAGATGGACAGTACATCGCCTCAGGGTCGAAGGATGGCTTTGTGAATGTGTTCGACATATCCACCGGCAAACTGATGAACACGGTTGAAGGTACAAGATCTACAGCCCTTTTCTTTCGTATATTTAAGAGTCTATTTTAGCTCATGCTAAGCCGATTAGAAGTCTGTCGTTTTCTTCAGACAACCAATACCTCCTCACAGCTTCTGACGACGGAAATATCAAGATTTGTCAGATGTAAGATTTAAGTTCCTGAACAAGTGTTGACTAGACTAAGTCTTTTTTTGCTTTTAGGCCCACTGCTGAAGTTATTGACAGGATTTCAGCCCACGGCTCTTGGGTTCTTTCTGTCGCCTTTTCTCCCGATGCTTCCTCTTTTCTGTCATGGTGAGTTCTATAAAAAAAATTTCTCATTTTAATTCATCATCACCATAATAATTTTTTATAGTCAATATTTTTCCGTCTCACGAAGGTTTACGGACTTTTCTTCCACGATTTCGTAACAATTTATTATCGGTATCTTCTGAATTTAATTTTTTCATCATCGATTTCCAAATAGGTCTTTCTACCCTTATCTATAATACCATGGATTTCAAATCTGCAGGCTTGTTTAATACTTTCATCATTGTTTCCCCACCTTATACTCAAATCTATTTTTCAGACACAATCTTTTCACCAGCTGTTGTGTTTCTTCTAGTCAATCATTCAACTTCACTCCACATCTTTTTCGCACCATGCTTCTTTCAGATTTTCTTAAAATATCTTCAACTGATCTTATAGTCCTTGCTTCAGAGCGATATGCTATAAAAAGTTTCGCACTCGTTCTGTATGTCAAGCGTATACTTTTTCTACATAAAATAGAAGACAACGTGGAAAAAGTGTTCCATCCTATTCTCATTCTTGTGGTTGCAGCTAGTTCGCTTCTCTCACTACTGATTCTATCTACTTCTTCCAAGTTTTGCTTTTTATATTAATTTTCCTCTTTTACCCCTACCCCACAAAAATCAATGTTTGCTTGCAGTTCAATACCATTTCCTCTTCTACATGCTAATATTCTTGCCTTGTTAAAGATCACCTTCGTCTTTCGTCTTAGAAACTGATTTACAATAGTTGAATTTAGATTCCAGCTCTTCCATCCTTTCATACATCATAACCATATCGACCGCATACAAAAGTTCATACAATTTACTTTTTCCTTCTTCTTTAGATATTTCATCCAACACAAATACAAACAGAACTCAGGAAAGCATTGATCCTTGATGCACCCCAACTTCCTTCCACATTAAATTCTTCTGTGTGTTCATTACCAGTTTTAACTTTGGTTTTGGAATGTTTATAATTTCATTACCTCAAGTTTTCCTCAAGGCCCATTCAACGATTTTTCTCTATAATAATTTGTCAAATGCATCTTGCAACCTTTTCAAAATAAATATAACATCAAAGTTCTTTTACCACGCATAAAACTAAACTGCATTGTGCCAATTTTGATGATATTCCTCAATTTTTGTTCTAATAATAATAATCTTTCAAGCCAGTTTTAGCAAATCTTTACTGCTACATTCCATAACACAACCTTTCTTGTAAATTAGAGGTGCTAATCTCCGGTCTTCTGGCATGTTATCTCCATATAGAATTTTATTTTCTATTTGCAAAATAATCTGTTTCCCATGTTGAGAAGCGCCAAGGTTTTTTTAATATTTCAGATGCACCACTATCTTTACCACTTTTCAACTTACCAATACCTTCTCAAATCTATTTTTACCTTCAATTTTGTCACCATCTAAAACCCTGTCACATTCATTCCCTTCATTCTTCAAAGCTTCTATATACTTTTTACAGACCTTTGCTTGAAGCGCTACTAGACTCTTTCTATGCAGTTTGTAAAACAATGAGACATTTATCTCTTCATTTTATTGTTCTTTTATTTCATCTTTCACTACTTTTGCTACAAATTTTTTTGCAAATTTTTTAAATTTAATTTAAGAAAGACGCCCTACTTTCATCAGATAACTCATTCTTCCATTTTTCTAATTTTAATTTTTATTATATGAGTATAAAAATCGCGCATTTTTTTCCAAACACTCCATAACAGTCGTTCTAGTTAATATTCATTTCCCAATGCAATAATTATCCATATTTATTTCTGTTTACAATGAAGATCGCATACACATCTTGTTTTTGTTATTCTCGAAATAAAAAAAGATTATTGTAATTTCATATTGGGATTCAAAAATCAATTGAGTACTATGAAAGTTAAAATTGGACTAAAAAATTAAAATGCAAAATATTTATTTAATTGTAACTAAAAGATAAGGAAAATTTACTCGCATGCCAAGAAAATATTTTGATGCAAAATTGTAATTTTTGTTTTCAATTGAAAGAAATAACATTCGTAAGATTGAAATTTTATACTTTAAATTATTTTTCAAGCTTCCATCAAAAAATATTTTTTATGAAATAAATAATTTTGAATTTTTACATTTTTTGCTAAGTGTACACTTGAACTTCAAGAGATATCTAACTCCATTCTAGCAATGCCATGCTGGGCTAAATAAGGTAGATTTTTACAAGTGACCGTTTCAAACTTGTAACTCTCTAGCTTCGCCTCTTGGTCCCCAGCTTTGCGCGTTCTAATATTCCAATTTGTTGTCGACACTTCCCATGTGTATTTCGCAAAACGTTTAAAGAATTCGTGCTTTGAATAGCGATGTTCTTAAATTAAATCCTCAGTCCTTATTTTTCAATGTATCCAAGAATAGGTATCTCACTTTTTCATTTCTCAGCTTAATTGCATTACTGATGTATCAGATAAAAGTGAATCTGACATTATTACAAAATTTATGTCCATTATTTATCATAAAAAAACGTCTTGTCTATGTAAAACAACTCCATGGACCATCATGGCATATTCAAATAAAATTGAGCTATCAATCAGTGGTCAAATTTGGCGCCTTGAAACTCTTATGAATGACAATGTGAAAAGTAACGGATAACTTTACATATTTCGCTTGATTGAAGCAAAGGTGATTTTGGAAAATTACTAGGATAGTCATTATTCGGATATGAATTTCAATGATATGCGAATGTGAATTTTAGATATCGAACATGTTTAAAATTCTCTACGCACTTTCGGAAGAGGATTTCTTGCTTTAAATAAAGTTTCAAGTAATGAAAGAAGGCCTATCTTCACAATTAATTTCAATAATGTCGAACTGAACATTAAATTTGGAAGATAAACACCAAACTTCATATGCATGCAAGATATCAACGATAGGAAAATACTAAATTTTGCCTTCTTTAAAATATTTTATATTACTTTTCCAAGTTTTTGTTGTGAGAGGAATTATAATTTATAAGTAGAATGTGTTTCTTTGAAAAATGTCTTCTAAGGGGCGTTTATTGGGGAAAACGTGTGAAATACCCTATAAATGATAACAATGTTCATACTATTGTAAGTCATACTAAAGATAGATCAGAAAGAGTGCATTGAAAAATTTTAATTTTAAAATAATCATCAATAACCTCGCTTCCTTTTCATCTCCCTGACTGCACTAAGTAATCTCACCCTTTAACTTTACAATCTCTTCCTTTCTTTTTTCCTTCTGTGCCAGCCTCCTTTTCTTTCCCGAGTAATAACATAGTTTCCTGCTTAAATGACAAACACAAATAAATCACAGAGTTGAAGGAATTCATTTATTATTTACAAATCATCTTTTTGACGAGAATGTTTTTACTGTTTCTTTCAAATATTTTGACTGAGCTTTTTGAAATGGTCTATTTTATGTACCTTTAGCTAAAATGATTTTTTGAAAGTTAGCATTGCTTTTCGAAGTCATGGTGAATGCAGCTAATTTAGCAATTTTTCAGAGGAAATGAGCACTGTGTAATAAATACAATTTGAATCCCTTTATGAGAAGACAGAGTGTTTTTTGCAGTTGAGACCTTCGTTCGTACGTAAACGATGAAAAGCGTCTTTTAATCAAAAAATATGAGAGCCAGAACATTACGAGAAGCGTGTTTGAAGTCCAGTAGTAGCGTTTTTATTTTTCTTTCGATAAATCTTTACGGACTCATTTCATGCCATGCGAATAGGAGTACACACGAACACGTAAAAAATATTAACTTGCTTAAAATATTTGGAAAGAGGAATTTGAATCACCCAAATATTAAATTTGATGTTACGACTGCGTTCCTCTATAATGTCTATTCTTTTCGTTATTGAGGATAATGGGCAGACTTTGAAAGTGGGTCACTAGCTTCCACTTTATAGGCTACGATAACCATAAGAATTTTAGTTCAATTACAGCATAGAATCCAAAATTTTTGTTTTTTATGTTCAAAGATATAGTTTACCTTAAAAATTAAAATAGGTTCTTCCATGTTTAGAGTCGGGTTGAAAGGATTGTAAGCCATTTGCATTTCTTTTTAGTTCTTCGGACAACACTGTCAAGTTTTGGGACTTTAAAGAGCGTAGATGCACGTACTCAATAAACGAACACAATGATCAGGTGTGGGCTTGCAAATACAACAACATTGGGAATTTGGCAGTGTCTGTCTCCGATGACAAATCAATAAACATCTACGAATGCTCGATCAACGAGCGCTAGCCACCTTCTTGTCCAAATCTCCATCAGTTCGTATTCTCAAGAATTGAGGAAAAGAGTTTGCAAAGTTGTATCCCTTTTTATACCCATCAATAAAGACATGCAACTTTTTGACATTTTTTTATTTTAAAAATTGTCCTTTTTTATTTTCAACGTGGCATTTAATCGAGTATCACATGTCAGGAATTAGAGATCTCTTTAAAAGTTTTTTCAAATAAACGCGCACTTTTGAGAAAAGTTAAGTGGAGTAGTGGAAATTTAGTTATAGTGAAAGTATTCTTTGTGCATTGAGATTCAAATCGAGGAATAAAAGTTGACTTTTACCGCATTAAACGCTCGAAGAACGAAGTCGGAGTTTTACGTCAAACGCAATTTTAAAGGCCAATTTTGGCATTTTCTCGTATTTCTGTTTCTTGGATAACAATTTGATAGAAAACATAACCACGACCACTTAAAGATTGGAGCACGTAATATCTTTTATTAAACCCCCAAAAAGTCCAAAGGATACGAGTAGATACGTTATCACATCTGCTTCTCATAGACTTTTATCTTAGAGATAAGGCCACGTTCGTGGTAAAGTATTTTCTCCCACCTTTTGAAATGCTTGGATGCAAATTTGGCATGTAGGTTTAGAATGCATATATTACTATTACCAACCCTTACTATCGGCGATATCAAGAAAATTGGCATAGCTCATCTTCTTGATGTCCTATAGCAAGTGAAGCTTCGCGCCATTCGACCGAAAGCATCTACGTCCGTTTTATCATTATTGTAGTCTAAAACAGTTTGCGGTTTTTTCTTATTAACAGCTGTCTTTATTTTAGAAACATCTTGACTAACATAACGTAGAAAGACTTATTTTTTGCTTTCAGCTTCCAAGCACCAGACATAGGACTCATTTTAATTATAAATTATAACTCCTTTTTCTACACATTTATGCAGTTGATAAGAATAGATAGGAATTTTATGCTTTTATTTAGGGCTTCGTGAAAATGGAATTATGAATACCATACATTATGTTTTGTTTCTTTGACATTCCAAATTGTTGTGAAATGGACAAGAATGAATGATAAAAACAAAATTTTGAGATCAATTTTTTATCTAATTTATATTTTATTACCTTATAGTAAGAAATTATTATTTTATTACTAACATCCGTTATCATTTCAACCTCGTGTCTCAGATGTCGATATTGCAAATTCGCTCATGTCATTGATGAAGATTTTCTCCAATTATAAAAGTTTCGAAAGAGAAAATTCGTGCAATAATTCAAAATTTTTGGTTGGATGAAATTTCATTTCACTATTTCGGAGGCAAGATTGGAGAAAAAGTTTTTTCTCTTTCTAGCGATTCTTTGGAGGAAACATGCTGTATTTGCACTCATTTACACTGACGTGATGTTTACTCCTTTGCACTTTGCTGCTTCCCAGATGAACTTCGATTTGGCTAGTGTTTCAAAATAATAGTTAAATTGTCTTTCAACATTTAGGAATTATCATTATTTGGAGGCTGCCATGGTAGGATTCAGTCGACCTTGGTACAGAGATATTTTAGTGTTACATATATTTTTATTTCTGTACATTAAGTTTATTTGAATATTTAGCGTGTTTTTATGCATGTAATTATTTGAATGTTTTAGTGATTTCAAGTTGGTGATGAAACACTTGTATCTCTTGAAAAGTTATTCTTTGAAAAAACTAGTCTCGACCGGGAGTCCTCTGAATTTCAAATCTTTGCTACACTATCAAAAAAGGACTAAGACTCCATTTCCTCTCGGGCGAGTTTTTTCGAAAATCTCTGAATGAAGGAGACGGAAAACTTTTTTTCATTTGCTTTTAAAGTGATTATTTTATTCTAAATTTTATTTAATTTTAGGCTTTAAAGAATATTGATAAAATCATTAATGACTTCGCGATTTTTTGAACATTCTTTTAGAGAAGAAGAAATTTCAGTTGGCATAGATAGTGAAGGCTTTTTAGAAGGGGCAAGCAAGGATTGTGTATTAACTTTATTGAAGTCATTCCTGCACTACTTCGAACAAAACATTGGAAACGTTGAAGAAAGTGACTTTTCTATTTATACTGGGATAACAGGAATATCCCTACTTTATTTTCAATTGTCTAAAAATAGAGTGTTAAACAGTGAAAAAGACATTTTTTTCTCGCGTTGCAAGGAACTTGCATCAAATTCTATGGAATACCCTTTTTCAAAAAAAGATACAACCAAAGTTTCTTACTTAATTGGAAATGCAGGAAGTTTAGTGCTTGGATATTACATTAATAAAGAGTGCAGTAACCTAGCCGACGCTATGAATTGTTTGAACACCTTGATTGCCATGTTTGAATTGAAAGTGTTTCAAAGCGATTCTTTGCCTGATGAAGTGCTTTATGGGAGATCGGGATACTTGCTTTCGCTAATAAAAGTTTATTGTGAGTGCAGCGAAGAACACAAAGCGAAAATAAGAGAAGTTAATGCAGCAAAGTTATCATTTTTAGAGGAAAGAAGTATGCGGAGTCCGTAGGCCTTAAAGACACTCTGATGTATGAGTGGCGTGGATCGAAATACGTGGGCGCTGCTCACGGCATTGCTGGCGTCTTCTACGTTCTGTCACTCGTTTATGAGATAAAAAGTGATATTTTCAGTGAAAGTGACTTGCACCTCCTTAAAAACTCGCTAAACTTTTTGCAACAACTGGCGTTCGAAAGCGGCAATTTCCCTTCCTCGTTGCCGCCTGACAAAGACAAACTGGTGCATTGGTGTCATGGCGCTCCAGGAGTCGTCTACACTTTCATCAAGGCCTTTCAAATCTTCGACGATCCTTCCTATTTACGCACTGCTCTGAAATGCGGTGACGTCGTGTGGGAAAGAGGATTTCTCAAAAAAGGCTACGGAATTTGCCATGGCGTTTGTGGCAATGCGTACTGCCATTTGGCCTTGTTCAACCTCACGAATGACTCCAAGCACCTGAGGAGAGCTTTTTTCGCCGTCAAGTGGTTAGAGGGATATGGAAGAAGAGAATGCAGACTTCCCGATTCTCCATTTTCTTTGTATGAAGGTGTTGCAGGAGTGCTATATTTTCTACAAGACATGCTAATTCCTAAGCAATCTAAGTTCCCAGCTTATGAAATATAAGCTTTTCATCAACACCCATTTTTCTATTCCTGCGTTAAAAATAAATGTATTTAAATAAAAATTTTGAGGTTACTTTAAATTTGACAACTTTGTTAACATCTTTAATTTATTTTTGAAAATATTCCCTTTATGACATTTAAAAAAGAAGGAATCTTAGCAAGTGTATTCTTTACCGCCTTAAGAACAAACTGTAATGCGCCATAAAAGTGTGGTGCGCTAAAAAGTGCTATCAATACAAAATACAATAACCTAGCCATGGAGACAAAGCTATTCCCATATCACCCTAACCCTAACGATCACTTAGGATTTTTTGAAATGCTAAAGCAGTGCTCAAACAGAATTTTAATGTTACAAATTAATTATGGATCCTTGAGAATAAGTTTTATTTATTTTTTAATTATTTAGTTTAGGGATACCTTTTACCTGGCATGTGAAAATTTTCAATAGAAAACAAATTTGATCAATTTTTTATTAATAGTATTCATTCAAAAATTATCACCAAAAATCTGTAAATAAGAAATTTTGTTTTTCTATCTTTTTAAAAATAATTGATAAAATGATTTAAAATTAAATACATTATCAAAACGTGGCTAAACATTTTGACGACTCTGAACATATAATAGAGTATAGCATCAGAGGATAATACTGAACAAATTGGGCGTTCGTATAGCGATATTGTGTACTGCGCAATTCTTACTTATTCTATTGTGCTTTCTATTTATTAAAAAATTAACAGTAGAAGCGCTTTAGGTAGGATATAAGAGATGATTAAGAACCATGTGATCGATAAAATAGTTTAATTTTCAAAAAAAATATTTTTATTTTGTATTTGTATAGGATAATCTTTTAAGAAGCATTTAAAGAATATAATCTTTAATCCCTTTTCCATCGTTTGGTAAACCCCTCTGAATAAAGTTGGATTTTTTCACCATTTTCCTTTCTATTAATCTCTATTTTGAAAAACTTCATGGTTTAGCAACAGATGGCTTAACTTCTAAAAATAAAAAGGAGTTAACTTTTATGAACATAGACACAAAAGATTTTCCGTGTTTCACTGCATAATTCACCAAGAGAATTTGTGTGCCAAGCCCTCAAATTTGAACACGTCATGTCTAGAGTAGTTTCGAGTATCAATTTTATAAAATCTCGAGCATTAAATAACCGTCAGTTTAAAGAATTTATTGAGGATGTCGTCGAGGCAGAATATGGAGATTTGGTTTACTACTGTGAGGTGCGATGGTTGAGCAAAAGAAAAATGTTTAAACGATTTTATGATCTTACAAGTGAAATTTTCCAATTTATGGAAATGAAAGGCAAGTCTATCCCTGTTTGCAGATGGAATTGATTGAACTTCAAGGAAATGAAGATTTGAGATGAAAAATGAGAGATTATTCCTTACGGAAGTTTTATAAAAATCTACCCAAAGAAGCTTTCCACAGGATCACAGATTTTGCAAGAAAGAAAATGTCACTATTCGGGAGTACTTATATATGTGAGCAGCTGTTTACGAAAATGAAATATGCAAAATCATAAACAAGATTTAGGCTGGCGGACAATCACCTTGAAAATAACCAAAGAGTAGCCACCTCCTGCAGTTCACCAAACATTGAGACACTGGTAACTAAACACCAAGTACAAATTTCGCATTAGAATGAGGTTTGTTAATATTTTTCTTACATGTAGTTACAAGATTAACAATGTGTTTCAGTAAATAATTGTTCTCATATGTAATAATAATTCTACTAAACTATGTGTTTCAAAATAAAAATTATTTAATAAATATTTTCAGCTTTTACTATTTTTCTTTCCTGAATCTTTCTATGAAAAGTAAACGATCAATATATAAAATCATATTGATAAAAATCAGTAGTTTAATAAATGTTTATATGTATAGTATATAATAAGTATAACTATGTGTACATACATATTTTGTAAATCTATCGCCAGGGGACCTAGTTATAATTTCTTGGAAAACATAATCCTTTGCCCACAAGTGAACAAAGGTTACCTTAAGCCTTTGTTCTTTCCGCCCATGCATGAATCTTCCAGCTGATAAAAATTTTGGTGAGCATAGCCTTGTTATTTTTTTGTTTCTCCCATTTTATATATTTTGTATCTAGCATCCAATTAAAAAGCATGTGAATTAAGAAAGTTTCACTTGAAATTGGTATTCTCAAGTTCATCAAAAATGTATATTTAATTATACAGTATATGCCTAACAAACGCGCTATACTTTGTATGTTTCATATACTTTCTTACATTTCTCTGTTTCTTGTCTCCTGTGGTCTTGGCAGACCAAGTGGATCTCGCTTTGCTCAAAATATGCACGATTGTCCAGAGTATTTCTTAGGGTGCGTATGGACCATTTGTTGATTTTATAGAAGAGGTTTATCGATATCTATACGGGTATTTTTTGACGAATGCTTCTACGAATTCCGCTCCGAAAAATCGATAAAGACATAAATTTAACGCGATATTTATCAGTGAATTTCTTCCTATAAATCGCCCCTTTAAGTTAATTTTTTTAAAGGTTTTTATTCATAAGGAAATAGCAGGATTCCTGAACCACATTCCAGAAAATAGTAGGAAAGTAGTTTGAAAAGTATCAGTTGATAATAAAAATGGAGACACTCTTTTTCCAATATATATTTATCATTTTTATAAACTTCAAGTTATTATATCACCACTTCAAAATATCTATCCTTTTAATTTGTTTTCAAATATATTATACTAGGCGGTCCCGTGGTCATTTCTCTCTTTGCTCGAAACATAGGATCTTTGGTATAGTGTTTGCATCTCGCTGCTCTCGAAACATAGGAGTCGAACCACGAGACAGACTAGTTTTACTTATCATTGATAAAAAATGAATTTTGAAGCGAGTAGCTATTTTGAATCACTTTTTATTAACAACTTTGATTCATTTTCATCAAAAAATATTAAGACTATTGAATTAACCATTCTCCTTTTTGACTTCTTTTGATTCGTTTTTGGACAAAATAAACACAAGAATTGAATGGAAAAAGTTGAACGTTTAAAATAAAATTAAAATTCATTTATATAGGTATTTTATTAGTTTAGTATTTTATTAATTAGGGAATATACTTGAAATATGTATGCATCATAAAATTATTTTAAATAGCGTTGATAACAAATTGAATTTCAGGACTTTGATTGATTTTAATCAAAAAATATGATGGCCATTGAATTCACAATATTAGAATTGGCTAAGTTAATTTGAAATTGTTTGAAAAAAGCATTGAAAATCTCACAATCAAAGTGTTTTTTATATGGTCTGATTAGTTGGTTTAATTATATAGAGAGAGTAGTTAGTTATTATATGGTGTGATGATGAGTTTTCATTTTTAGAATAGTGCTAACTTATTTCTATTATTTTCTTGCAACACAATCAATGAGAAAAATACATTGAAAAGATATAACTATGCCAAAAATCAATAGCTTATCATCACACGATGATTATACATTGACATAAAATTTCAATCATATGTGAGTTCATCATACAGCGTAAAGTTATTTTGTAAAGTTACAACTTTGCTAAAAACTAATAAAATAACTCATCACCACCGCCCCCATATAACAACAAACAACAAAGCAACTCATTACAAAACGGTTCTAGGAGAAAAGGCTTATAACAACAAAAGGCTAACAATTCATTGATGCGTGTATGATGATGAATGACATATAAAATATCCAATCAAAATGTGACTCTTGATAATAAAGATGTAAAGTGCGAAACGGGTATGAGAGTGATAAAAATTAACAGGTTTCATATACCCAAGTTGCTTGTGATACACCACATTACTTAACATATCGTCATATATTATTTTTATAAATATAATTAACCTTTTTTTTCTATCCATTTTTATTTTTAAAATAAATATGAAATTTATATAATATATTTTTGTAAAACTCATTTATAGGTTATAATTGTAAGTTATTTTTTAAAATGCCGTTTTGAACAAGATTGAACATATATAAAAACTATTATAAACTAATTCATTTTATTATAAATTTGCAATAAAAAATATAATATGTACTTAAAATAAAATAGTTTATTTTTTTCGTTAAAAAAAATTAATAGTGCAGCCACGAAAATATCATTTTTTGCATAAAAATTAATAACTAAAAAAGTTTACCAAAAAATGAACAACAATATTATATAATATTAAAAATCGCATTATAATTACTTTCATAACAAAAAAACATATTAAAACTTTATTATAAATTCAAAATTGAGTTGATTGAAAAGTTGTTAGATTTTTCGTTCAAAAAAGAAATATTAAATTTTCTTATATCTTCGGAGGTAAAATTGTTTTTGTTCAGCTTGATTGGATTGGAAATAAGATTTGATAATCTTGACAAAAAAAAGTAAACATCATTATTTTCTTCGAAATCCAAGTAAATTTCTTCAATCGTTTTTTCTTTTTTTTAGACTCCGACCATGATCCACCACTTTTTGAGTAGGTAGAATTGACTCTTTCAATTTCTTCCATATCCGTTAAAAACATGTTTTCTTCATAGATAAAAAAAAGTCAATAACCTCCCAAATTGTTGTCTTGTCATTTTTAAAATGTAACCTTAAACTTTGTAGATAATTAGAACATTAATATTTAAATTAATAAAAGGTATTTACGAGTTATGGAAACCTTCGCAATGATTATTAGTTCTAATTTTACGTTTGAAAACTGATCACATTTCATATGGAAAAATTTTAAACCATGTGTTTTCGAAATATATAAAAAATGCTTCCATTTTTAACTCTTTAAAATTTTTCACAAACAATTTTAACCTAAAAAAATTAATTTAATTTGTTCAAATATATACATCAACAAGTGCTTACTTTTTGAACAGGCTGAAAACCTATAGCTAAAAACATTTTCTAAAGTTTTCATTTTTTATATAAAGTAGTCCAAATCCAAGTGATAAAGCTTGCGATATATTGCTTGCGTGAAATGAAAGTAGCAGCCTAAGTATTTGGCTGATGGAAAAGTCTAATATAACAAAAATTAATTAAAAGCTACAAAAAGTGTTCAAATTACATTTTTAGCTGCTGATATTATTGCCATTTCAAAATCTCCACAAACATATTTTAAATTTTCAAAATTTATGTTATTTTTTAAGTGTTCAAAAACTTTTCTAAAAAAATATTAATGAAGTTTTTTAAAATAAAGCTCATTAATAAAATAATATTACACATAAGTTTCTTCTTTTTGACTGCAAAGTAAACAATAGAGGACAGGAATCTGGATTCTGTTGTGCATTGCATGTATTGTAAAAATTTGCATAAAATGTTTAGGTGACTTTTTAAATGTTCCGTCAATGTAAATTGCTTCAACATTACAAACACTTTTCAAATGATTAAAGACTTCACCATAAAAAATAATGATTCTTTCCCTATCAAAGATGGCATCATATTGTTTAAATAATGTCCCCGAGCAAAAATGATATTTTTCAGGGATGCTGAAATAAATACTATCTCGATTTTTTCACGTTTTCTATTATATCTTATATTTCTTAATACATTTTGTTTTTTTAACAGACATCTTTTATCAGCACTGATAG